>JARHVA010000692.1:967500-1287500 GCA_037957365.1 Torreya grandis | reverse complement strand
TATATATATATATATATAGTTACTTGTATAATTATTGTGTCTTTGTGTATTTGAAACTAATTCATATGATTGATTATGGAAAACTGGTAGTTAAGTCTTACTACACTAGATTGTGGCAATATGGGTTACCATAGGGTGTAGATAACTGGAAACCAATTATATTATTTGAATTGTATAGTTAAATTATATTTTTACCCATATGGTATATTTTAAATCATTATTTCTAATATGGGATAAAATATAATGAAAGATTCATGCATATATTTGACGGATTAAATGTGTGATGTCATTACTCCTACGTATAGCGTGGCATGTGATGCATTTGCTAGAAGGATGTAAGTTACTGAATCTTGTGGTTGAAATGTACTTGACCAATATACATTTCTAATGTGGAGTAAGGCGTGAGATGTAATTCATTGGATTACTGACATTACAATGTTAAATGAAGGCAGTTTGATCAAGTGGTGTGCATGAAATTGATAAAACTATAGTTCTCTTTTATATTACTATTTGTAGAACTTTGGGCCAAAGTATGTTTCATGAGACATTATCATTTCATCAGTATGATTTACATGTATGTATAATATATTGAAATAGATAAAGTTTTCTATGATACACAACATGTTTAGTTAGTTATAAATCATACAACACATGGGCATTTTCTAGTCTCTCTGGATTCCCATGCTGTCACTATCTACCCATAAGTGAAAAGAGGGCCATTTTATGATGGGATTAGTGCAGGGGATTGTTGGTCTATGTTTGGTATGGAAAATTTCTTAGATGATGCTCTCCCTCCCCATAAAAGTATTACTTATTAAGATGATACTTGAGATTACAACAGATATTTGAAGTTCATGAACTATGCTCCAAAGTAGAAAAATATCCTATTTGTATATTTTATTATATTGTACTTATTATTGGAAAGTAGTCATGAAGAGTTTTAATTATAATTTGAATTCAAATTGATAGTGGTGATTGTTAATTTACATAAGTTGAGTTTAAAGTGTTATAATTATTGAGTTGTCATTGTCTCATGATGTTTGAGATCCACATTTTATGTTTTAATATGAATCATTGTCATGTTTAAATGTGATTAATTTTATGATCTTTGTTAGAATCTCATAATGTAGTCTATATTGCATTTTTTATTATTAAAAAAAAAATAGTTAGATCCCAAAAGGGATGTTACATAGGCTAATCCTCATATTTCTAAGGTTATTCCTATGCAAAATAATTTTGTGCCTGCAAGGGTTTATACTTATGTGACAACTTCTATTGCTAATCAATATTTTATTCCTAATGCATAAATTATTCTTGATCTTCAAAAAATATTTTATAATTGAAGAAAGGTTTTCCTAGAGTGGGTCATTTGATTGATTCTGAAACATTATTACATGACCTATTTTCCCCAAATATTTGCACTTATCTTCTACATATATGATTGTTTGTACTTGATATTACTTTATTTGATGGTAAATGTGACTCTGAACAACATCATAGAGCCTTTCATGATTTTTTTTTGATTATGCATCCAATGATAATTTATTAACCAAGATGTTCCTAAGGAGTATTAATAACTATAATTTGTGATGGTTATATGACCTCCCTTTACACCTTTGGCTGATCTTTTCTAAACAAAATTTTCTATCAACATCAATGATAAGTTGTCATATGCTCAAATCACAAAACTTAAGTAGGGAGTTAATATATTCATCAATGATTATGAGATTTATACAATACCATGATCTTTAAAAATAAAAATCATATGGTTGATAATTATTTTTAATGTATATTCAAGGAAAACTTGTTTAGATTAAGATATGCCCACCTTTAACTAGTGTGAGAAAAATCTCATGCACATCCAAAAGCCCTAGTCTCCAAGAGATCAAACATTAAAAACCCATGGAATAACCAACCCATTCAAAAAATACCACAACCTACAAAATAAACAAAACAAGAAATAAAAAATGATTAAACAAAATGAGACTGATGAATAGGACATTCAAAATTCAAGTCAAAAAGACCTTTAGAGACCTAATGAGTACCTTTAATGGATTTACCCTAGGTCCTAGACCCAAGGCCTTTTTTGGAGACCAATTTCACATCTTCAACAACTAAGGGGGAAGTAACTATTTTAGGGGTTATAATGAGAGATGCCAAAGTGTCCAACCATTTTCTTGAGAGAGTAAAAGCTTGTGGATCAATAGAATCATCCTTCATCCTACATGTGGGGATACCAGAGTCTAAGATTCTACCTAGATTACCCTCAACACCAAATTTTGGTAATAGGTCCAAATAAATTTCTTTAATCTCTTTTTGAATTGATCTTATCTCCCTAACTTTGGTATTTAGGCTCAATTTGATTGAGCGTAGTCTAGTGTTGGGAGAGCTAGATTCCTACTAGGACTTATATAGGCTAAGGTCTTCATGAAATCCCTTAAGAATATGTTTTTTAGGATTGGAGACCCCAAGTGAAACTAGGTCTGAGAGGATGACTAGGGGATCCACCTTCTCTAGGGAGGCAGTTAATTCAACATTCAGTTTTTTCAAAGCCTCTGGCTATAGGATGAGTTTTTTCTTGGCCCTATCCATCTTATCCTTTTTCCCCCTCCTTGAATACATCCACACATGCCCCTTTAATTATTTTCCTCTCTTTTATTTCCACCATCCATGAAACTGGAGATAATTTAGTACTCCTCACCAAGGGTGCAAACTTGAACAAACGGAAAATGAGGGTTTAGTGTGTGACTAAAACTTTATTATTTCCTTTGAAAGCCATCATGGAATCTTCTAAAGAGATAAATAGGTATAAAATAATATATATCATGTAAATGCCCTTAAAGTGATTCAATAGCATGAAATGGTGAGATCTTTCCAAGCTGAATTTGGAATCTAGGGTAATATACAACATCACCTACTTGTAGACTTGTGGCCATACCTCTTGGAGATCCATCCTTCAAAAACTCTTGGTAACTTATTTTGATTTTTCTATAAATTTGAAATTTTTTGACACCCATTCATCCTTCATGGTTTCATCCTTATAATACTTTATGTCCTTCACTATTATCCCAATTTCTTTGACAATGGATTCTTTAGATACCTCAATCCTCATACCCCTCATAAAAATAATCCTTTCCTTCCAAGCCTCATCAAAATATTTATCTAGGCTAGGATCATGAATGATAATTCTAAGCATAAACTGGGTGAGATTCCCTTTCTCGAAAATTGACCAAACTATGGGGTTGATGTTCTTGATGGCCAAATAGGACATAGGCTCAACCCTACTAGTTCTTAATTTGGGCACCTCATCCTCAAAAGAATCATGCTCAGACTCTGTCTCCTTTTATTTTTCCATAAGTGATTCTTATAGCGAAGCCATGAACTTAAAAGAGTTGATTTTTAGAATTATTAAAATTTTAGAAGAAAGTAAATCCAAGTAAAACTTGATGACCCTATAAGAGGAAAAAGTAATACATTCTCATAAGAGAGTGCAATGATGACAAAATAAGCCTTGTAAATGATGACTCAAAGGGGGATTTAAATGAGATAAGGGGGGTGGTAACACACCATAAAAGGAAAAACATCATCATTAAATGACATAAGTGAGGTGAAAGGGGAATTACCATGAGGGTATCAAATAATGATAAGGACTAGACAATCCAAGTAGGAAAGGTAGAAAATATAAGATTCCAACCAAGAAAATCCATCATACACCCAACCTAAGGAAACAAAATAGATATTTGGAAAGAATGGTCATAATAATAAAAAACTAGATGCTAATAAATTTAAATTTAATGAAAGAAGAGGAAATCAAGGGATGAAAAGGATACCAATTCAGATCACAAAAAAAATCCCAAGACTAACAGATGGATAAAAATGAGAGACATAGGTCCAAAGACCAAGACTGAATACACCAACAACTCAAAAGTCCTCTGAGAAACCATTAATAACTAGTCATTATTCCCCTTGAGAGGGTTCTTTGTGTACCCTTGGAAATTCCTTATTCAATTTATGATTCTAGTTTCCTTTAGGTTGAAGGTCTTCCCTTCTCCTCTTTATATTTAAATAATTGATCTCTTTATTTACAAAATTAATATTTTTGTGATTGAACTAGGATCCAAAGTCTTGAGAATAGTGGCCCCATTCATATTTTTGGTTAGATACCATTATTTTAGGAGTTGAAAACTTACGAGGGATCCTTTGGTAAGCTATCTTATCCTCAAGTAATTTTTTTAGAGTGTTGAATGGGTCTACCTCCACCTTAGGAGACTGGTTGGATTCTTTAACATTATATTTTCTAGGGAAATAAGTTTCCTTCATGAGTGAGGGCTGAGGTGAAACAATAAATGCCACATTATGGATCAAAGGGACTTAAGGGTTGGATATGTTCTCTAGCTTTGGTTAGGATAAAAAAAGTAGGAATTTTTGGAGTCTGAACTAAGAAAAAAAAACCTCATTCATTTTTGAGTTACCAGGTAGATCTTTAGAAAGTTATAAATCAATCTTATTCAATGGGTTTTCATAGGGCTTTAGAACCTCTTTAGAACTATAGGCCTTATGGTATTTATCATTAAGCTCCTTTATATGTATAGGATCTTTTTCAACACTGATGGAAGCCATGGGAAAAGGGTAGGGGTAGCCATGATATGAAGGCAATAACACACATTACAAGGGCTTGGGAACTCATCAATTTTGAAATTTTGTCTCCATACCCTACTCTTGTTTCTAAGAAGGATTGACTTCGGTAGGGGTTTAAAAGGAGAAATAAAAACCTTTACCCTGGCCTCCAACAATATTTTCCTACCTCGAGTGACTGGGTCAATCTTCAAGGAAAACTTGTTATCTCCACTACATAAATCAATTTTGTTCAATTTATTTCAATCTTTTGATGACTTATGTTATATAATTAAAGACTATGAAGTTAATATTCTTGCTATGATTAAGCTAAAGTATGGGTAAAATCCTCCAAAATATTCAATTTCTAAGTTTAAAATCAAACTAAATTTCAAATATAAAATGAATGTTACTAATAATGAGGCTAAAATAATAGTTAACATAGTATAAAAACCTACTAATAAGTTTATATTATCAGTTCCTCAAGGTACGAAGTTTAAATTATTATCAAAACCCACTCATAAGATATTATAGATACTACATGAATTCAGTCTCATATGTATCCCTTAAAAAATGATGTTGATATGACTTTGGCATAATCTAAGGGGTTTAATAGCAATGCATATTATGTTGGCATAGATGTGTGAAACACTCTAGAACAAATTATTTGGCTTAATACATAAGATACAAGATATAATTGAGTAAAATATTATTGAGTTCAATGATGTTAATATACCTGTGAATGATTCATTGGAAAAAAATAATGTGAATCCAAAGTTTAAGATATTTTCCAATCTCTTTCCAAATCACGTGGCAAAAAAAACCAAGAATAATCCAAAGTTGCATATGACTTATAAAGTACATCCTCCTCTAAACTATTATGCTTATAATATTTAAGAAGAACATCTTATATATGGTCTCATTTGTACACATAAGGATACATAAGTACATATCTACCTCATATCACATTTGATGAGCATGAGATCGTTGATGTTGATTCTATCAATGCACTTTTTTTTATTCATGCTTATATTGACTCACATCCTATACATAATGTTATGGTGGATAACATGTCAAGTGAAAACATTTACATCATGACATTGGTTAATATTATTGGATACACACATGAATACTTGATTGGTATGACAAATATGGTCAAAGGATTTGATGGAAAAATAAAAAACCCTCTTGGGAACATTGAATTTCCACTTATGGTAGGAATTGTAGTACTTTATACTTAGTTATTAGTTTTTACTAGTACTAGTACATTTTACATGCTAATAATTAGTCCATGGATACATAAGATATGTGTAGTACCATATTCGGTACATCGATGTGTGATGTACATATATATAGAAACTAAATAGTTACAGTTCTAGGTATACCATATGAGTATCCTATTAAGTTAGAGACATTTGTTTGACCACCTCCACCACAACTTGTTATAAAATATACACAGGTTCATTCTATGAAGGTAGTTTAGAGATAGGTAGTTGATCTTCCTTGAAGACTAGTGTCTCAACATCCATCACATGATATTCCTATTTGAGTCCCACACCAAGGATTACCTAGTTTATCACCTCATAAGTTGGTTGTACATGTTGCTCCATGTGTTCCACAATGAATGTCATCTCATACTTTTCATGTACGAAACAATTCATAGGTTAATATTGTTTCTATATTTACATAGCTTACACAAGGTCATGTTTAATATGATGATAATGATGGATATTCTACATCACGTGATCATTTATATGATTTAGATACATATACATATATTTATCATTGCCCACAACATATGACTGTCACATTGATTAATCTAGGAATCACAAATGAGGATCCCATTGATGAGATCATTGGTTCATATGAACATATTTAAATTTTAAAATAAAATAAAATAAAAAAGTAGGACCTATGCATGACATATTTTTCTAGTTACATGATTGCTTATGTTATTTATCATAAATACATGGCAGATTACATATTTATTTTATATGCACATGATTTTAATGATATAAATGAGTGGGATGCATGACATATAAGTTATATATGATACATGAAAATACAAATGTGAGACATTTATTCCACCTAGGGACATAATTACATTAAGGGTATCTTGGTATATTTTACAAGTTACATAATTTTATGACCATTCCATTGATCATATTGAGATACACCAATTATAGTTGAATTGATATTGTGTATAGCCTTGAGGGTGATATTCTATATATATGTTATGATTTTAAATTTGTGACTGATTGTGTAGACTAGCATTACTTTTTCTATGTATGTTGAAGATGTTGCATGTCACATTAGGAGACCATTAATGTGTATTAAACTATGTGATGATTGATGTGTGGTATATGGGATACTCATTACACACTATTTCATGATATGTGTGTGATCATCGCTATGCATGACTTTACGTGTTTTATATGTGATCACTGAGGATTGTGACATTGTGTGACTAATGATGTCTATTGCACTAAGCGTTATCTTACATATTTCTATGTGTGCATTGATTATGTGTTGGAAAATCATGTGACAATTGTTTTGATGATACTCTAATCCATGTCATGGCCATGGTTATGTTTGTGTTGATTCAAAGTCATGTTGTGTCTTTATTTATTATTTGTATCATTACCATGACATTATGTGCATATGTGTGTATTTTTACATGTTTTTTGAGCTCAGTTTCATGAAATTTATCACACATTCTTATATTGTGTGTTATATCATTATTTATATCATGCATCTTATACATGAATTATTAATATATGCCTAATTGTCATATCTACTTGACATGAAATTTGTATGCCTAAGATTGCATGTTTCATATGTGTGTGAATGATTAAATTTTTATATGATGATATAATGTTATCATGACATCACACATTTTTTATATGATTACATATTTATATATAACATGAAGCATATAAATATTTATTTGGGGATGAGTGATTCATAGGCTTCATCCCTCACCTCAAAATGAGGGAATACTAATGGACTTGTAATAAAGATTTAGGCCTTAATAGATATAAATTTCATATTTTGGGTTACATTAAGTAATTTAGATGGGACATATCGGATATGTTGAGATTCACATTAGGACATATTGAAATATTGATGTGTATGCAATGCATATGCGGGGAATTTTTCCAAGACTATGAGAAATGATTGATAGATTTTGTGATAATAAAAGATAAATTATATGTGTCAATTTAAGAAAGTTTATTATATTAATAGATTGGGTAGATTCACATATGGATTATGTCACTCTATATCACATTAAGGTACAAATGGACTAGATTTGGGGCATGAATATTGCTCATGCACACACTTCTCTATTTATATGATGAGATATGTGTAAGCTCTTTGAAACTAAAATATGAATGTTGTGATGGATTTAAAGTTTTAATTTACATATTTACATATTAACCTAGTTCAAAGTTCCACCTAAAAGAGTTATGATGATAATTTGAGTAGTGTAGACACCTAAATTTCACCATTTAGTGTCAAAAATCACTTTTACATACTAACCCACCACCTTACCCAATTCAAATTAACATCATTTCCCTCCATTTTCAAATAATTGATTAATTCTTAATTAATCAATTATAACCATACACATAATTTTCTTCAAATACTAATTAAAAATCCATATTATCCATCTCATGCAAACATCTTCCACATTTGTTTCAACCAAATTTTGACTCATCTAACCACCTTCATCAACTTCTTCAACCACCTTATGAGTCATCCTTTGAATTTTTAACTACCTTGACCCATTTATGCCAATTCATTAAACTACCAAATAAATTTCCCTCTGCTTCTCAATACATGGGAATTAGTCATCATCTGTTGGGATGTGAACTCAAATCTAGCCATCAAATATTTATATAATTTGACAACTTCAAGTAATCTTCAACCATTCATCTTGTCTCCCATAAGCCTATAAATTAATGTGCAATCCTCCACTTAAGTCATCCAAATTCAAGCTAATGACGTGATATCAAATTACCATTGTGAATCAAAATGAATAAAATCCATCCAAGTCATTTTCACCCTAAAACACTACCTAGCAAATTTTATTTGCTTTGAAAATGAGTTGAGAACCCATATTTAACATTCAAGAGAAAATACCTATTTGATCACAATGGAGAAGGTGACGTATACTTCATGGTTATGATTATTGTTTATACAATTACTTTATTTCATTTAATGCACTATATTTGAAGCAAAGTTTAGTCTAGATTATATTTCATTATCAGATTTCTTAGATAGCTTGCACTCTAAATCTAATGCTTATACATTATGGCACTCTTGATGGAACCACATTCCCTCATCTTAAAAATCATAGACATCATAGGTACATTTAGGAGGATATTTCAGTTATTTTTAATTGATTTATTTATGCACATATAATTAATATTGGTTTTGGAAGTGTTTTTGTAGTTAAAAGTTTGTTGTCTATATTTTTGAACTTGCTCTACATACGCCTATGTAACAACAAATTTGTAACAAAATTTAGTGAAATCATTGTAACAAACAAAAAAACCATTCATGAGTCTATTTTTATATGTATTTTTATAGTTTTCTAATTTATAACAGTCTTTTGTTTCCATATTATTCCATTATGTACTACCAATTTTTGGTTTAACCTTTTTTTCTAAAAAACATTGAAATCATAGCAAACTTTGGTGAATTCATCACAAGTAGAAGAAAAATCATTTATGGTAACTCTTTAGGTATCTTTTCACATTTTGATAACTTTATCAAGGTATGTATGGATATTTTTGCCTATTATCAATCTTAAATGTTGGTCCTTTATGCTTCTATATTTTGTTTTTATCTATTTTTATCTTCTAGAAAAACATTAAAATCATCAAAAACGTCAATAAATTCATCAAAATTATGCATAAATTTAGTGAATTGATCAAAAACTTCAATGAAATCATGCATAAATTTAATGAATTCAACAAAAACTTCAATGAAATCATCATAAAAAATAGTGAATTCATCAAAAACTTCAGTGAAATCATTATAGGTAGTAGCAAAATCATTCTATAAGCTTGCTTTTTTTCATTTTATCCTTATTTTTTTAGGTTTTCTAATTGATAATGAATTAAATGTTTGATATTTTAGCCATAAAAATACTTCTAATATTTTTATTTAATGTTGTTAGTCTAAGACAAACCAAATAAAGCTATCCAAATCAAGTTTTAGTCTTTTTTTACAGTTTTCTTGATTCATATTCTATTTTTAGGCTAACCATTTATTTTTATTTCAATTTTTTTAACATTTTCCATTTCAAAAGTCTTATTTTCAGTAGTGACTAATATATTACTCACAAAAATCCCCTAGAATGAGCCCACTCATCAAACACATTAGTGTTTCATCCAAGGGCTTTATGTTGCTTAAGAACTTGCTTAGTGGCCCTTAAAATGAAGCACTTCTCTTGTAATAAAATATAAATTCAATATTTGCATATCTTCAACCTATTACAATCAATAACCATGATAATAGACTATAATAACATATCAAATGATAATAATATAAATTGATGATTCACCTACATCCTTATAATAGTGGAGAACCTCATTTATGTTGATTTTCCCCAAGTGGTGATTCATATGAATCTATTTGACTAAAAATGAATCACAATGTAAGAATGAATTTAGAGAGTTTTAATCTTGACAAAGGGGTCCAAAAATATGCAAAAACTAAGAGGAATCTAAATTAGGAATGTTGTCAACTAGTTCATATTCAATTTAGATGCAAATAAAACTAGAGAAATTGAAAATGGTAATATGAATTTCATTAAACAATTTGCCTTAGATCCAAAAATATGAAAAAAAAGAGGGGAAACCAAATTAGGAAATACATCAAATGATTTACAATCAAACTAGAGAAATTAGAGATGCTACCATGTATTTTGTTAAACAATTTACATTAGGTACAAAAGAGAGGTAAATTTGGGAAACTCATCAAACAATTTACATTCAAGCTAGATACAAGTAAAATTGGAGAAATTAAAGATGTTGATATGGATTTGATCAAACAAATTACATTCAAAGTATGATGCAATTAAAACTAGGGTTCTCATTTATTGTCTCCACTCCTCCTTCACCCTCATCTTACTTTGCCCCAAAAGTATCCTCCTCTTTCTTGTTCTCTATTATCTCTTTCTCTCTCTTTGTTGTTGATTTGACACTTTCTCCATCATCATGTTTGTTGGTTTCACCCTTTCTCTCTTTCTCTCTCCTTGTTATTAGTTTTTTCCTCCTTCTTGTTACAGTCTCCTATCTGAAAATAAAAAATGAAGTGGGAAGGCATATGCCCCCAACCCACTTTATTTTTTATTTTTAGTATAGTTTGTGGCATAAAATTGATACAATTTGCATCGGGGTTGTTCCACAACTATGTTTTTTATATGTTAAGTAGTTTTTTTATATACTTGTAAAATTATATAATATTTATTACATTATTTATAAATTATATTTAATTACATTAATTTTAGTATGAAAAAAAATTATATTATATTAATATTGATACTAATTATATGTAATAAAATAATCAACACAAAAAATATATTAAACTTCCATGCCCTGGATTTTCACTCAAAACTATTTTTTCCTTTTTTTTCATCTATGTATATCTATCAATTAGAACACTCCATTAATTATCTAGATATCTCCCTATTTTATTACTAAAATCATCATCTTCTTTGTCACCTTCAACTTCACCAACTATTTTACCTTCATCTTCATCAACCCAATCATTGTCATCTCAAACTCGATCATCTTCACCAACTTGATCATCTTCAATAACTTGACCAATATTTGCAAGGTCTTATTTAGGTTATTCATCACGAGAGTCATATCAGTCATTGATGTTAAAAAAAATACTCCTTCCAAATAATAATCATAGTTCA
Organism: Torreya grandis; assembly: GCA_037957365.1. Classification (NCBI taxonomy): domain Eukaryota; kingdom Viridiplantae; phylum Streptophyta; class Pinopsida; order Cupressales; family Taxaceae; genus Torreya; species Torreya grandis. The sequence continues at coordinate 1,275,952 of JARHVA010000692.1, read as the reverse complement.
ACATTCTTATCATCAACATGTTTCATCCTTGGCTCACAATGCAATACAAATTTTCAATTATGTTGCTTCACAAGTTTAAAATAGAAGAAGACCTACATAGACATGGGTTTTTTTTATAATTACATGGTAAAGGGTGGGTTTTTAAAGGGTACCAACCCTTTTACAATACAGAAAGATTACATGAAATAATTATCCCAAAAAATAACCACAAAAACTTAGAAAACATAGAGAAGTTTGATGCTTACAAAATGTTGAACGCTAACAACGAACTGACAACAGAGTGAAAAATAACAAAAATGTAAAATAAGGACTACTAATGGACTTAGGAAATATATTTTATAGTTTCAAATACCTCCCATTCCTCATTTTAAAATTACAAATGTTTTTCAATAAATTCATCTTCTATTTACTCAATGCTAATCACTTTATTCTTCATTTGGCTTCTAGTTTTTTTTCTTGGGCGTACTTGAAAAGAGATTTCATTTCTTTTTCTCATTCCTTCCTATTGTAGTTTAATGATAGTAACACAATTTTTAATGGTGGACCTACTCACCTGAAGATATTCCTTAACCAAAATTTGATCTCTTTCCAATTATTCAATTCTCAACTTTAATTTAGAAACTTCCTCCCTTAATTCACATACATCTCCTACCATATTCCAATGATATTTATTATATTATTTCTAAAACCTATGCCTAGGTAAATCTTCATTAATATGTTGATGGATAAGGCCAATCCTAACATTCAGTGTTTTATTTTCATTAAAGAACCATTTGAGAATGTCGAACTAAAGGTTGGACTCCTTTTCTAAGGAATTGATCATATCTAATAGGTAACACTCAGGGGATATACACTCCTTATCATCACAATTTTTCTCACCTTTAAAAATTACTAACCTATGCCCTTCTCTTTATTGTCCATTATTCATATTATCAAGGGAATCTCATCTAGGTATAATGCCCTTCTCTTTCCCATGAATCTCAAAATTATTACCAGGGGTTTATTGACCAACAACATCCTCAGATGAGGTATTTTATATCTAAAACCTAGCCTTATTACCAGTAACCATTTCTATTTTTTTTTGTGTATTCCTTCTCTATGTCCTTGTTAGGCTTGTCTAATTTCCTTTTATTGAATTTCTCTCCCTTAACAGCCTTACTAGAGTTGTTTATCTATTTAGAGGTCATTTTAATAGTAATAGATATAGGGCCCTGAGATTTCTTACCTCTTTTAGTCTTGCTATATCTATTATGAAATTTATGAAATAAATTTCCCCTTTTGCCCCTATCCAACCCTTCCACCACTCCTCTCGACGGGTTCTATTCCACTAGAGATATCTTAGGCCAAATAATCGGCTTAACCATTGTTACCAAGATTTTTTAATCAACGTAAATATAAGGGATACATATACATAATTGCATAAAGACTATAAATAAAAAATAGGCCTTCTATGAAATTTTTATAAACATAATTTTAATTAATACCTAACCACAATGTTATCTTTGTAGGTAGTGGTAAGCTAAAATCAACTAAATAAATACCACTCTCAATGCCCATTTTGAAAAAATTGTTATCAATTGAAGGGTACCATGTTCACTTAAATATAAATAATTAAAAATTATATAATCAATTTGTAATATCTATTTTATATTCCTAACATAATCCAATTTCCCTTGGAGAAAATTCATGTCACTTGCACTTGATCAACCAATGTGTTCAAAAGGAACTACAACTCCATAACAACAATTGATCTTAATTTTTTTCACATAAATGTTTTCCCTATAACAACATTATGGAATCATTAACCTCATATAGTATGTCATTTCAATCACCTAAATTTGGTATTAGACACTTGGTAGCATTAGTTTTGATGTATAATTTACATGCATGACTTGTGCGTACACATTGGACTCTTATCCACACTTTCCCATATCCTTTTATCTATTTATTAACTTTACTAACTATAGATACTCATATATATATATATATATATATATATATATATATATATATATATATATATATATATATATATATATATAGTCTTGTACACTTGTAAAATATTAGTCATGGCTATATCCTTCAATTGTTAACTTGCCTTAAATCTGAAAGAAACATGTTCATCATCTCATTGTGCCTAAACACTTATCTTATAGTCAGACCCTGATATTATAATTATCAACATCACCTGTAGCCCACATTATGCTTAGTTATTTTTATATATCCTTCATTGTTATTTTCAAAACTTTAACAACTTGTATCTTCTTGGACACTTGCATTAAGACTTGGACACTACCATTGATGCTAGTGTCCCTACTCTAATGTAGGTGTTCATAATTTTCAAACACTCAAATTTGAAATATTCAATATGTACAAGTCAACCTATTTATTTCTTTTAACCCTTTTATGAGAAATATTTCAAAATGTGCGGTATAAATACAAGTTAAAACCAACTCATTAATCATTTTTCAAGTACCTCTTAAGATTTTACTAAACTACTAAAAAATAATTACACAACTAAGATATTCTACATTATTCTTTCTTATTTCAAAATTAGTCTTAGGAGCATTCTTATTATACATTTGAAGCATGAAAATAGCATCCCATAAGCATCATATTCCAAGTTATAAGCTAAATCACATATAGCATATTACATAATTGTTCACACACAAACCCACTTAAGGGGGAGAAATACATCGGTCTAATGCCCTCTTCAATTTATACAGCTATGTAGGTAGCACTCACTAAAAAATGGGTCTTTGAGGTTACATATATTTAACTTGAGCCCACTAACCCCCATTTTTTCAAGGTAGCATATCCTAATTGGAGGATCTAGGGTTTTGATCAAAAGATTGATATCGATAACCTGTGTGCATGGTCCAAATAATTTTTTAAAAGGGGACAACAAACCCTAACATACATAAGTCAAAGTTTTAGAAAAGAGTTAATATTCTATATAGGACACTAGCATCACTGTTAGTGTCAATAGGGTGACACAAGTGTCCAAGTTGACAAAAAAAATCTAGAATTTAATGATGGGATCAAGATCTTCAGACACCCCATTTATGTACCTACATTATTTGGATCTGATTGCACATCATTGTATAAGATAAGTATAGTTTTTCCTTCATATTATTATTATCAAAATATTGATTATTTTACTTTCTATATTTTCCATATGTTTGGATTCAATATATCTCATTATATTATAAATAAAATCTAAATTCATTTAGCTATCCTAATTTTTAAGTATCTTACTTCTTATTTGATTAGGATACTCTCTATTATTATTAACCATTATTTATAAAAAGTGTTAAACATTTGTGAACTTGATCTCCAAGTCTTCTCCTAAAAATACTAGCTAGCTCTAGGGTTTCTAGCCTTTTAAGTTGTTTACTTGTTGTATTTATTCAGATTAATTCTATCATTTATATGTAACTTAGGCATAGTCCTAGAATGGATGGGGTTCTTATTGAATATTTTAAACTTCCATTTCAACCACCTAAAATGTCTCAAGCTAATACCATGCCAAATTATGCTAATAATGAGAGTAATAATAATGATAATGAGAAAAATACTAAAAATATATTATATAGGATTAATCTAATCATGAGGAGAATGAACACAAATAATTATATAAATAATAAGTTAAATTTATTACATTACTTTGAGATCATATTCATGAGGATCCTGAATATATCCATAAGATCTTTAATACTATATTGGAAACTAAAAAAATAAAAGGTATTAGTGAACAATCATTACTATCTCTTAATAAAAATATTAGGACTACTAGATATGCCTATCACACATTAGCTCCAATATCCCTACCCTTGAGCACAAAATTGCATACTACATCTAGTATGGGCACGAGATATGTTTTCAAACATTGTTTCTCGAAGATTAAATAATGATTACTATATCTTCCATGAAAATAATTAATACTTAAACTCAATTATTGGTATCAATGCCTACATCAACACAAGTGGTATTTTCACTCCCTTTGGGGACTTCACAAATATCAAATTTCAATCCTAATATGTTTACTATAAAAACCCCTCTCCAAGATATTTAATATTTGGAAGCTAAGATTAACAACATTGAGCAACATGATTTGAAATCAAATCATGCTATTGACTCACAAGATGCATTACATAATCCTCTTGCACCTGATATATCTTTGCACCCTTTTCCATCTAGTTTTGTGGTACCCAAGTTCACACTTTATGATGGAAAGCATGATCATGAGCAGCATATCTAATCTTTATATGCAACATCCCTTGATTATGCTTCAAGTGGTAAACTTATAGCCAAATTATTTCCAATAAGTCTAAAGGGCTATGATTTAAGATGGTTATATGATCTACCAATATAATCAATAAGAGCAGTCAATCCTTTAGAGGACCAATTTATTGTAAATTTCTCAATCAATATTACTGAAAATATATCATATGCACAAATTTCCAAGATCAAACAAAGAACCAATGAACCTTCTAATGAAAGTCTTGAGGTATAAGTAAATATTGGCCAAAATGATTAATCCCTTACATGAGTCTATTATTTTCAATAAGTTCAAATATTTTCATGAATTATGCCATATTGTTCAAGATAGAGAAATGAAACTTAATTCATTAAACAAGCTTAAGTATGTAGCAAACACACCAACTACATCCATTGCTAAATTTCATATCAAACCAAGCTATAAGATAAAACCCACTGAGACTAAAAGGGCATAAACCACAATGGTTAATACAATGTCACAACAACCTAATCAACTCATCTTATCCAATGCACCTAAGAGATAATTTGAAAAATTACCTGAGTTTCTAGCTTCTCTCCTTTTGAAGCTAATGGAGTGTCATCTAATATTTCTCCCTCCTCTTATGGTGGTTGATATGAGTTGACACATACCAAAAGAATATGATGTAAATGCTTATTGTGACTACCACAAATTCATTATAATTCTATAAATAGATGTTTCAAATTAAAGTACAAGATACAATACCTTATTGATAGTGACCAAATCAACTTTGAGAATTGTTTAAAGGATTCAAGATCACAACCTATTGATCATAAAAAATAAAATATATTCAATAATCCATTGCAAGATCATTCTAAGGAAACACTAGAAGTGAAAATGGCATATCATGCATGTCCTTTGCTACCATATTATGGAAAACCATTATATGGGATTATTGGTACACTTGCACATGAGATACCTCCCATAAATTTAGAGGCCTTTCATTTCATTTTATGATAGTGCGATTGTGGATGATGACTAAAATATTCATCTTTATTTATCCAAGCATATATTGATCATCAACGTATACAAAATGTTATTGTTGATAATGGTTATAGTGAGAATGTATATATTTAAATCTAAAATCTATATTAAGGGCATTTAGAAATAAAGGAGGAAGAGATAGCCTAGGGCACAAGGATGGTAGACTATCTATAAAGTAGGCAAATTGTTTACAAAACTCAGATAGAACATTTATTGAATTTATTATATTAAGATTCTAAAAATAAAAAGTATAACTATGTTAGATATTGAAAAGATAATTAAAATAAGATACATAGTTGGTTATGATGCTAATACATATTTAGATTTGGAACAAGCAAACAGTAGACTGGATTTAGAGTCTAGAATAGTCCCCTAATTTTTAGAAATTGTGATTTATAGATGTGAAAACTTTTGTCGACATGGGATGGTTGCATCCATGCTAGTATACAACTCATACATAGGTGTATGGTATGGAATACTTATTGAAAATAGATGTGACCACCTAAATGCTTTTGGGTTCTATTTCACCTTTGATATGGCACATTTAGATCTAGATAATGGACTATCGATCCTTTCCAAATAGAAAAACCCTAATTCTTCATCTTTATAGTAGTTATGGGAAAAATGGGTTAGTGGGCACATGGTGTTGAACTTCCCAAAATAACCCTCTATAAATGAGCATTACCTACATAGCCAACACTCTAAAGAGGGATTTAGACTTAGTTATTTATCCCTTACATATTGACTTGTGTGTGAATTATGCATTGTGTGATAAGCAAGTACAATAGTGACCTAGATTGTAACTTGGAAAATATAGATTTTGGGTTGATCCTTTAGTATTTCAAACTTTTAGCTATGTTTTCCTTATGACCAATATGTAAATAAGTGAAAATAGGGAAGTTTTACTCGCTTGAGTGCTTGATAAAATGCTTTTGATAAGTTTCCTTGGTCTATGATAGGTAAGAAATGAATGAGGGTTGATATTATATTTATTTTAATCCCTTTGGAGAATATCTCATATTAAAGCACTTAGGCTGACCATAGGTATAAATTTCATTTGAAATTTTGATTACTTTAGGGCACTAGGCACTTGCATCAATGTAGGCATTTAATTAGGATGAAAGTGTCCAAGAAGTTGGAAAAGATGTATAGGTCTATAAATTGCAGAGATGGAAGATAATCAAGTTTATAACATTTTGGATAAGATAAAAGGCTTGGTTCATTAGAATGACATTGGTGAGACTAAAAGATAAGCAATTAGACACAAAGAGATAGTATATGTGATCTTTTTGATAGAAATAAAGGTCTAGAATATGAAGGTACATCCATGACATGTATTATTCAAGTCTACAAGGCTGAGGTGCTATATATATAATGCATACATGGTGTCTACATTGTCCCCCCATTTAATATAGCACTAAAATTATTGGTTTGAAGGAGAATAAATGTGTACTTGGATGTGTATAACACACCTTATATTTAATTGAGTCAAACTTAAGTGATTTGTTGGTGATTGACCAATAACCAAAAGCATGTTATAGTATATAATATGTTAAATGTGGAGTTTATTTTAACACCCCTAAGGTTAAAAAAAGTTACCAGGATAATTTTAACATGAAATATTTACCTTTCATAATGGTGAGATGAATTTTAACCATTCACTTTTTTTGTGGCACATTTTTGGGAAGTGGGTATGATTTAAAGGTGTTGAGAGAATCAGGGGATTATGTGGTTGAAACCTCCCTTATTTTGTGCCTTATTTTGTGGGGATATGGTTATCCTTATGGTTATGGCACATTTTCAAGGGGTTTTTTAAAGTATAAATATGGGAGAGGGGTAACACATTATTCATTTTGTTTTGCATTGAGTTTTGAGCTCTACATTTTTTCTATGGTCAGTGTGATCAGTTTTAAGGTGTAGCTTTGCATCTCAAAAAATTTAGTGTGAATTTGAGTTGGAGAAAAAATTATCTTTGTGAGAGGTTTCTTGTTTATATATTTTTTTTTTACTCTTGTTATAATATTATTGAGATCCTTTTGGTGGATTTAGCCCACATTGGGTAAACCACATTATATCGGTGTTATGTGTGTATTTTTGCTTAGATATGAATTTTATTCCTTATGTATTTGTTGCTATGATTCTAAGGAATGATTTTTATGTTGCATATTATTTCATAATTAATTAATTTTAATCACTTATTCCTAACATAATCAATGCATATAATCCAAAATTGAAAAGCATTGAAATGATTGAAATTGAAAGAGAAAGGTTTAGGAGTACACTTGTGTATAGATGTAACCATCTTGCCTTTTGGTAATTTGGTTTGAAAGATGTATCATTATGAATCATTAAAACCAAGATTAAGACAAATATAAATATGGAAAGTGCATAAATATAAAGAGACAGAGAGAGATTGGAGGACATGTGCCCCTAACCTTAGAGAAATGATGAGTTGTCACCCGATATTTTATATTACCTCAACCATACAACCCAATCATACTTATTTTCACTTTTATTTTCACCCTTTGAGGATATGTCTCACCTCTCCTCATCCAAGTGGTATAATTAAAACACCTTTAGGCTTGTGGGTAGCCTAAGGATGAGGTGAATCTCTAGGTAGGACTAGCTCACTTCATGTATCAATTTGGATCACTAATACAACTAAACTTGGGGGGGGGGGGGGGGGAGAGAGAAAAAAATGAAATCAAACTATCTTAAGGGAGGTGATACACCAAATAATTTGATGACTTCCAACCAGCTGTATGTTACACATGAAACCAAGAGACTATCCAAACATACACTTCTCCAATCTACATCTTCTCACATGAATATTACATTATGAGGTTATAGATGAATATTTAGGCTAGGAGGACTTGATAAGAATACTTTAATGCCACTATATAATAGACTAACTCACTCAACCTTGACACTTCTTATAACATTTCACATGCCCTATAAGAAGAAGCTTTCCAACTGCAAATATGATGAAAAAATGAGACAACATGCTAAGGAATTCATAGTCTTCACTAAGTAAGATCCAAAATTTAAGTATAAAACACTAAAAAATCATGAATATGTAAAAATTAGAGTCACATTGATTAAATGGTATGCAAATGAGTAGGGATTCACCATACTCAGGTGGAGTATAAGTTACAAAGGTCAAAATGGCTAGTTCTTAAGAAACTTGAGAGAAAGGAGAAGAGATAAGTCAAAATGCCACAAAGCTACTTGTAAAGATGATAAAAGGAGTTAATTTTTTATTATAAAAGGATATGGGATGAGCCATGCAATGTTAGAAGAGACAAGTGGCCATACAAGGCATGAAAATTATCATTCTGGCTCAAAAAATTACCTTCATGATTATAATTAATTTTAAATATTTTATACATACCTCTTCATTCATTGGTTGTAATCCTAGTCATCTAGAACATTCCCAAAATGAGTTATCACCATTTGTAGTCAAAATAGTTCTTTCTTCATGTACCCTACACACTTGGCATCCAAAAGGGCACTAGTTTTCCATGAAAATCCATAAGAGGTAGTGTATGACACTTTTCAAGACCCTAAATGTACTTATAGGTATCATTCACACCTTAAAATTAGCTCATTTGAAGTTTTCCACCCTTCTCACTAGTTTGGTCACTATGCCAGTTTTGACTAGCTTAGATGAAGTAGTTTGTTTGAAAACTTAGGATTTTTTATTAATAATTAAATGGAAATTATGGGTTATTATAAGTCCTAATACTTCTACCAAAGTTTTGTTCATATTTAGAATCCTCTTGGAACCTTTAAAACACACAAAACATTCAAAATTACCTTATTTTGTACCCTATCCATAAAATTATATACAATAAAAAAGCATGAAGATTAGCCTAAGAAAGTATCCTATAAGTTTAAATCATAATCCTTGGAAAAATATACCATTATATTAGCTTTCCATCATCATTTCTCCAAATTGGTCACTAGCAAGGGTTTGTAAGGGTTTTAACCTATTTTACCTCTTAAGAATCATTCATAAATATGGGATGTTTATCTTGTAAAAAAAATCCACAAGAAGGTTTTTTATGACCTTTTTTAACTCCTCTAAAATTATTTGTCCCCCATTCAAAGCATCAAGAGAGATGCGAGCTTCCAAATCTCTCCTATTGAGCTTGTTTTCACATTTTGCACAAGTCTGAGTTATTTTTAGGACAAAAATGGATTACCCTAAATATTATCTACATTTAAAAAGATTTAAAACATCTTAATACATCCTATAAACATGTTTTAATTTGGTATAAATCTCATATCAAGGTGGAAGTGACCATGACTCTCCTTTTAGACACTAGGCTTAAACCTTGTTTAATAGGACTGAGTTGGTTTAAGACCCAAAATGACTTTATCATGATTTAATATAAATAAAAATATCTAAACATAATATATTATTCCCCCATAAACATTTATTTGTCCATTTTAATCCAATTTTTAAGCTATAAGTGGCATTGGTCTCTCATTTGGAATCTAGGCTTCACCATGCTCAATAAACTTGTTTACAAGTTTGAGGGTCTAGGTCACCCTGTTGGAATTCCTCCCTATATACAAGGTGTATTATGTTTTAATATGTGTATTACATCTTATAAACCTTATAAAAAATTATATACATGTCATAACTCATCCTTTTATCTCCTTTTTCAAAACTATCAAGGTTTGTGCATGAGGAGAGTGCCCTCTATCTGAGATAAAACAAAGGGCACTACCATATTTACTCAAAAAATATTGAATATTTTAAGATATTATATAGGTTATAAGGATGTTATAAACCAAATTTTATCCCTTAATGACATCATTTGGCCTTTCAAATCCTTAAAAAACCAAAATAGACTTGTTAGAAAATAGACTGTGCAGGGTTCCAAGGTGTGAACCGTATGCTACTTGATAGAGTTATCTCTTATATGCTTGATTTATATTTTCATAGGCATATAAATAATTTAATGATACATATATATTTTTAAAAATTCCATTTATCACTAGAACCTTCCATATATACCCTACACACACCTTGAACTCTTAAATAGTATGCATCTCCTGACTGTGTTTTTTGCCTTTGAGGGAACACCTATAGCTGGAATTGCATGTTTTGAAGCATAGGTATATTTTTTAAAGAATTTTAAAATATTTTATTGACCAAAAAAAAATAATTTACATTCCAATCCAATTCATATTTAGGCATTGATATGGTTCCAACCATTTTTCTCAAGCTCACTACTCCGCTCAGTCAGTTGTAGGTGTGCATAAGACTTTAAGGAATATTTGTGTAGCTTTTTTTACATTATCAAGAGATTGTATAGGTTTTTATTATCATTATGGAGGATTTTTAGGATTTATAATTAGTTCAACCCTCCATGTACTCCTTTCCATTCCTTGATTGGTCAGGACTGTATTCTATTACTGATTGTATACCCTGCTTCCTTGATTCCTATAGGTGTACTTTTCCCTTGGTCATGTTGTTTGAAGGTCCCCCTTGAAGCCTTGAGGTAATATATCACCTTTATATAAATTTATTCACCTTGTATGGCTTAAAACACCATTAAGACACTCATTTTAGGGTCATTGTTTGCTTGTTCTACTATAGGTGAACATTTTTCCTTTGAAAAAGACCCTTGTAGGTGCTAATGAGACTCAAATCATGCATCTCAACTCCTCTTGATGATCATTTATGTAAAACATGATCCTTTAAAATATTTGTATTATTCAATTATGGTTTCAATTCCTAGTTTTTAGTTTTAGTTGAAAAGGGTCTCTTTTAGTTTCAAACCTGTAGATGATAATGGAGAAAATCAATGCTTAAATGAGCAACTTTAAGCCCCCCAATCACCAACCTTCACTAATCCTCCATCCTAATTTTTTTTTAAGGTACTTGTATATGATATAGGATATAATTTATGCTTATATATTTTCTCTAAAGTTCATTTTAACCATGTCATATGATATCAACAAAACCCCTAGGAACTCTATTTTGTACTTTTAGGGATAAAGGGCCCGAACATTATCATCTCATGCTTTAAAGGTTTATCTAATATAATTTTCAAACTTGACATATCAAATGAGTCTAATATGGTATTTTAAACCTACTAGGATTATAAAATGGTTTGACCACTTGATTTAAAACTCCTATATGACATCTTAACTCTTTGTAGTATCACCTATAGATGCACATTTTCATGTTTATAGGTAGTGAATGTAAACTTAGATGTCAGTAAGATATGTGATCTTGTGATAAATTTTAGGCCTTCTCTAAGTTTTCCAATTCAATTTTAATACTCCAAAATATTTGGATCAACTATCAAATCTCTTCTTCTACCATGATGTTATCAAAGAGAGCCCCCTATAGGTGGACTTAGGTTGTATGCAAGCAGTGAACCTCAAATGATTCATGTACCAAAGGGACTGGTTTCATAATAAATTTATAATTTCACCAAATTATCAACATGAAACATAATTATACTTCAAAAACATCTCCATGGACATGCTAAATAGGTTCTCCACACATGTTCCAACATGGTTGCAAGTGAAATTGAGCAAAGAGTTGGTTGTGAGCATAGCAAGACTAAAAATTTGATCCAAACATGATGTTATTATAATATACATGAATATAAGATGATAAATATGTAATTGAGACATGTAAAATGTCACATTACATTCCTATGATACCTCCTTTGAGAAACAAACATTTTGCAAACAAGGATCTTTGACTAAAACCTCATATGGTGACACCTTCCTGTAACATGAGATAAATTGCCCATAAAAACAACATTAAACATGAAAATAAACATGTATAACATCTATAAATATATCCCACATCTTATAGAGTCAACATCACCAACTATTATATATGGACTTGCCCAAAATAGAGCAAAACTTATAGGGTACATGAAATAGCATGAAAAAAAATATATCCAACTTCATGAGGATGGTTCATAAATCACAAACCACCATTATTCAATTTTTTTTTTATTTAAATTAATATATCTAAGTTTATTTTCACCTCCCAAAGGTGTTTGACTCGAAAGTTCTCCAATTATCCGTACCAAGTACAAACCTGTAGACTAGTTTTGTGTGTCTAAAAGGGTGGAAAAGGAACAAAATGGTTTTAACTCAAAAATGAAACTTAAAAATAATTTAAAGCATGAAAATTAACCTGAAAAATATGAAGATTCATATTACAACCTTATCCCATATGTAAAACTCTCCCATAGGCCGTACAAGTGTCAAACTCTTCTCTTTTCCCAAGAAAACTACTTGTTATTCTGAAGAACATGTCACTTTCAGTTATTAATAGTTTATTAAGATATAATAGGGCACATTTCACATGAAATAATCCTTATTACACCTTCACACTTCCATAAGAGGTCGTACAACTCATTTAATGCCCTATTTTGACACCAAAATGACAAAATGATATGAGGACTAAAATGACTAATAACCAAAGTTAGTATAACATGAAATCACACTAAATGACCTATAATACACTTTAATAAATATATATTATACCCATAAAACACCTAAAATCATTTTTTTTTCCTATAGGGGTCCTAATTTGACCTACAGAGTCAAATTTGGTCAACAATACTTATAACCTTATGAGTGTGAGTGAACCAAGTCAACTCACACTATAAATATGGTGAGGTTGGATAATGTGTCAATTCCAACCTATAAAATTTTAAATATTGAGTGATTTAATTTCCTCAACCATACCAAAAAGTGAAGCAACTACTATAGTAGATTAGCTCGATATAGTCCATAAAAGTCCAACTTGGTAGGTGATGATAGTACCTTAAAGTGTTTGAAATATGAAATTGATTTGATTTTACAATATTAGGTGCACATTTCATATCGTATGCACCTTAGATATGTCTCATGTTGAAGGTTTGTATAATATTGGTACCAATGTATAGAATTCTACCACAAATGTGTATCTGAATCATATAACTATGCAATTTAGCCAATTTGAAACTATATAAGTGTGGAGAACATGTTTCCAAAACATGCCCCCACTATAATATGAATATGAGAATTGGTATAAGTTCTAATATGGAGTACATGTTTCCAAAACATTCCCCCCTCTGTAATCTAGGTATGTTTAATATTGAATAAGTGTGGAGAGCATGTTTTTAAAACATGCCCCCACTAAATCTAAAACTATGATGAATGTGGAGAATATGTTTTCAGAACATACCCCCACTATAATCTAAATCTATGAATTAATGTGAAATTCATGCCTCCATGGCATGACTCCATTTATATTCCCCCCTTTTTGAGGTGAGGTAAAGTAGTAACTGGTAGTTACCTTACCTCAAAAGGATAAAATAACCATGTAAATTATGAATTTGTCATGTAGAATATAGAGGGAACATGTCTAGGTAGATATATCTTTGAAGCATAAGTAATGTGATCACACCAAGTCCTAATATACATGATGTATATTATGGTTATGTATATGTACTGACAATACAAGCTCAACAAGTAATCAAGCACACACACAAGAACACTCAAAAGCAAGTCAAAAGACAATGGTCCTAGGAGCCTCAAGAAAGGGGCATATTCAAATGCCACACAATCTAAGGGACATGACTTAGTCAGATGTACACAAAGCAAGAAATGACATATTCAACTATCAACATACAAAAAATAATAACATATTAAAATTTTTAAGGGAAAACAAAGGCACATGGGCCATAAATAATGAAACATATTCAAATTATCAAACAAGTAAGACAATCGCTAGGTAAAACATGCATTGAATTGCATAAATGAAAGCATAAGCAACCGGTATAAACAAATCATACTAGTCTCTAGATATATATGTTAGCAAAAAATGTTAAGTACATAGCATATCAAATACACTACCAAAGATATAAGCATGGATAAATTCATGTGTAAGTATATATATGAGCTCAAACATGATAATACAAAATGACTATAGAATGATATAACATGGATGTATCTTGATCATATAGGTGGATGCCGCCAACATCTTCGTGACGTGAGTAGAGGGAAAACCCAACATCCAAAATTGCATAGATCATGTATTTGTGTATGGTTGTGTCACACTCAAAATATGCATGAAACACATGTGTATATAAGAAATATTGATATGCCATCTACAAACATGGAACCAACAACATGTATGTCAGAGAACTAATAGGATATGTAAATGCTTAAAATATTTTTGGGTTTTTTAATTTTTTTTTGGTATTTTTGGAATGTGTGAAAATAAAAGACCATCCTATGATCTCATCTAAATGATGATTATAAATATCTCCCCACTATGAACTTGGTGTAATAAACTGGTGACACTACCAAGAAGTGTGCATAAGTTTAATATTTGGCATTGTAGGATCTGTTATGCTCTACACATGTATAATAGGACTTTATGGTCATGAATCATAAATAGTAGGAATAGGGGTTCATGGAACCCATCACTAAATGGTATGTAGTTTCTTTGAAACATTAGTAATAAGAACATGTGTAGGTGATATTAATATCTAAATAGGGTGTGTAGTAGATGAGGATTCTATGAAACCCATTATGGATCTCTAGTGCAATTGTCTCTCAAGTATTGGTTTCCTAATAAATGGGATTATCTATTGTTTACCTTTTTGTGGAATATTAACTTTAGGAGGTTTGACAATTAACTACCTGGGTATAAATTTCTCTTGCTCAAGAGGATGTTCATATGGAAATATGAAAAATATAATTACTCGATTGGCATGAATGTATTTAGTACATACATGCACTATAGAATTTACTATTCAAAATGTATTTATCCAAGGTCATACCAATAAATTATCAAAGACACCAATGGAAGGTATAATTGATAAGGTAGTAACCATATGTGTAGGACCTACCTATAAAGGTAAGTCAATCTCACCAAGAACCTATTATGAGGTCCCATCAAATGCTCTAATTGATCTGGTCAAAGGATGTAGATCATGATTTGTATAAACCAAATGCATAAGTAATGTTATAGTACAAAGTTTCTTGCCTTCACCATTGTCAATCATCACACTATGTATAGGTTGGTGGTCAATGCATGCTCAAATGAATAAGGAATGAAGATCTAATTCATCATCCATAATCTCATTGTCATTGAAAGTAATGGAGGGTCTCTAAACCATAAGAGGTGTATGCCACACATAGGTACCAAAAATCCCATCCAATGTGTGTTCATTATGATATGGAGGAGGGTGCACATTATATGCCATTTGAACTTATGGATCCTTCTTTGAATGATATTACAAAAGATTGTTAAATATTTTTTATTTCTAGTGATCACCAAGTTATGAACCTGATTCTTTTAGAGGATCATCAAATATAATTTTTTGGTCATCAATAAGGTCTTCGATCTTATGTTTTGAGGTAAAACATATGCTCATAGAATTCCCAAGGCCTTGGTGATAGTCAAAATAAACATTTGCATCATACCCTTTGGGTAAATTTCTACTCATATCAACCTCTATAAGATGAAGGATAGATATGAGATGACACTACAATTTGTAGGAGTAATGAAGTGGGAGACTTAGATAAGCATGTAAACTCTCTTCATGGTGCATTGAATAAGACAAGTCGACTAGGTTGTTGTGACACCACATTAACCATGATGGTTGTTTATTTTTTAGGCTTAGGAGGTTTGACCTTATAACTTGGTTTGATAGTAAAATTACTATTAGATGTATATGTAGTGAGTGTATTTACTACAAACTTAGGTTTGTTTAATGGGATGAGTTTCATTTCATGATTGTGAAAAATGTGGTATATGTCATCAAAATATTTGAACTTTTTGAATACAATGGATTCATGTAAAGGAACAAGCAAACTTTACTTGAAAATATCTTGAAGCTCTCTATCTACCATATAATTGGTCATTTTAGCCAAGATTGTCTTGTACCTTAATACATACTCATTTATAGGTTCATTGGTTCCTTATTTAATCTTTGTAATTTGGGCATATGAAATCTTTTTAGTAATGTTAATATAGAAGTGTGCCAAAAATTGATATACAAGGGGTTTGAAGGCATTTACTGATTGAGTTGGTAAATCATATAACCACATTAAATCATAGTATTTTTTTAAGCTCCTTGGAAATAATTTGGTCAAAATTTTATCTTTGGAGGCATAATTAAGGCATGCCACATAAAAAGATCGAAGATATTATTCAGGATCATCCTTGCCATCATAAAATATGAACTTAGGTGCAACAAATCTAGTTGGCAATGGGTGCAAAGATATCTTTGGTGCAAGAGGATTATGCCACACTTATTTTGAATCAATAACATAAGGTTATTTCATAGACTTTTGTTAAATATCTATAACTTTAGTTTTAAAAAAATTATAGTTTGGATAAGAGCTTGCACCTTTTGGTCTTTAAGTTGCCAAAAGAGGTGCACTCATTGGTTGGGTAGATATAGGCATTGAAAATGGTGTTTGATGTTTAATTATTTATGATCTAAAGTTAATTATTTTAATAATTTTATAGTTTTTACTTTTTAAGTAAATAAGTTAGTTTATGGGAAAAGTTAGTTTCCCTGCAACCACCCTATGAAGCTTTATAATCTTTCACCTACTTTGTAAAAAATCATATTAAAATATTGTGATGTATTTTTGGTGTGAAATATTTTTTCAACATGTAAATTTTTGAGTTTCTTCCTACTTGAGGGGCCAATAGTAGTATTAGATCCTGGTAGGAATATGGAAGAGGACAAAGCTTGGTAGGAAGATTAAAGAGTAGTCCAGATTGAAGCTTACCTATCAATTTCTATTGTTTGGAGTAGTCACAAAAATGAGATGAAAATAGATAATTTTAGGTAATAAGCAAGCTATATGTGGTATTGTACACCTTCAGCCATAGATTTTAAAGGATAGGCAACTCATTTTATTGATTCAAATTCATAGTCTCTTTGCGTTCAACATATGAACACAAGATAAATGTGCATGGATAAATATATCAAAGAAAAGACGTAAGGATATCACTCTTAGTGATCAAAATTGATCATTTACAGTGCTTCTAAGGGTTTGAATACATATCAAAAATCAAAATGCAGACATTTTAATCTCTAACATGTACGATGACAACCTATAAAGGAGAGACTAGAATGTAAGACTTCCAAACATTAAAAAGGTTGCCAAATATTAAAAAAAAAGGAAGATCACATACACAAAGAAAATTGCACCTGACTTATGGATTGGGCTAGTGCATTTTGACAAAAGACTCCTAGTGATTTATTTTATGAGAAACCTACATACCTGTGTGGGCCCCATAAGAAGGCATAAAACTTGTTTTTCCATTCCATTAAAAAGGATAATGGGTTTTTTATAGGTGATATATTAGGTGAAAAAATAAAAAATAAAAAATTGTTGTATATATCTTTTTTTAGAAAATAAAAGATATATAAGAAAGTTAAGTTTATTTATAATATTGTTTCATTATATATTCAACTTTCATGTGGAGGTATTGGTAAATATGTTTTTTTAATCACCTACTAAACAAGAGGTCAAAGAGTCAAAACCATTTGGTTTCATATTTTTGGTCAAATGTTTTGGTGTTTTGATCTTATTTTTTGTGTAAAGGAGTTATAAGGATAAAACAAGATTTTCAATGCAAATGGATATATAAGGATGTTTTGATTTTTGCAACCAATATAATGAAATTAATGTATAAAGGTAAACCATAGTATTTTTAACACGTGTGCATCCTTTTTGTAAAAAACAATAATGACACCCCTCCTTTTATAACATGTCAACCATAGGGTTTCATGCTTTTTTTCTCCCTAGTGTTTGTTTTTGTTTTATTTAAAATATGATTTATCTAGGGTTTTGATTTACTATTGAAATATAATTATCCCTAACTTATTTCATGTTCTATATGTTTATATCTTATACAAATTTATAAATTTAGATCTACAATCACTACTAAGAAAAGTGTTATATTTATTGGTTTGAATTAATTTGCTTGCTACTCATGTTTGTTAGAAAAAAATGATAATTGTTAATTAAATTCATTATCCTTTAATGGTTGTTAATAATGAAAATAGCACATGATTTGAATGATGAAAATGCATATGTTGAAAATTACTGGATGTCAATACTTTTTATGAAAATGCTATAAATTATAATGATGTCACTGGATCTCATGATTTACATAATGATGAAGTAAACCCAAAAATATTTGAAATACTTGCCTACCTTATAAAAACTATTAAGGATCATCCCAATCAATTAGAGGACATATTTAATGTGCTAAAAGAAGTGCAAAAGAGAAATATGTCTAAGAAACAATCAATTCCAAGGCTAATGATGCTACTCCAAAATTTCAAGCTAGGAAAGAGTTAAAAATTATAGTAAATGCAGGCATCACAACCACTTGGTAGGTTTGTCCTTCCTTCTCAAGAGAGTATAAAATGTACATGGTTAGAAAAAACTCCTCACCAAGTGTTTAAATCATTACTTGATTGCAATATGGTATCTTTACCTCCCCCATATGAGTTGTAAAAATCTCATAGTTTACATAAATATTATAATGTGAATGCATATTGTGATTATCATAGAACTATAGGTTATGATACTAATAGATGTTTTTCTTTGAGACATAAGATATAATATATAATTGATATCAATGTTATTAAAATAGGACACAATAGTACATTCGATGAACTAATTGGTCTACCAAATCAACATTTGAAAATATCTAATAATCCACTTCCAAATAATGATACTAAAAATCAAAATATTGTTCACATGGAAACACCTACACAACAACTAAAAAATTCCAATGCTCCTATCTTATATGGTTTCATTGTTGTGTTTGTACTAAATAGATTCCTTATATTATATATTTTGACTATGAGGTTGTAAAATATAATTCTAATAATGGTTGGTTATTCATACAAGCCTATTTGATTCATGTCTTGAGATTAAACATGACATTATGGTTGAAAATTGTTTAAATTTATATTTATATATGATTTATTTTATTTTTTAGTATAGGATATACTAAATAAAATTTATGTGATACAACCATGGTTTTGAAATTCTATGATGATGCTACAAAGGACACCTCTTGGGGGTATCACATTACTTATCACCATAGGTTACAATATCCTCTTAGAATGGTTTGATGTATTTTAGGATAATGTGGCATATGATTTATTATTTGGAAGCCCATGGATTAGTTAAATGATAGATATCTCATCCAATTTACACTAATATCTTAAGTTTGTGCATGATAAAAATATGGTTACTTCTTGATACAAATATTATGAGGCACCTATACAACATCAACAACAACATGAGGTATTATAAAAATAATTTTAAAAAAATCATACAACCTTAAGTTTAAACTTTTAGCCCTATAATGTCCCAACCATCATTCAATAAAATATAGAGGAAATATTATCATGATGTCATCCTTAATAATTTTGATAACCTTACTAAGTGAAAAACATTTATGTCATTAACAACCAAGAAATGACCAAGGAACCTCTTTAGAGTTCATGAGGAGTGTCTTGATCAATAATTAATGATACATGCAAATAAAATAATATATGTCAATAAAAAATATTATGCACATAAAATAACATTAGAATATTGTCTAGAATAATGCCTTAACCTCATTCATGACAAGGAGAAACATCAAAAAAAAAAATTGCCAAGAAATATCACAAAATTAACAGCAATTGTAGACAAATAATAGAATTGACAATGGTAAGGATAATCACACATAATCATGGTGCATGTGGATACAACCATTTTTCTTTACCATATGTTGTTGTAGGATCAAAATTTACTATTACACCATTTAATAAGTGTTTAAGGTAAATGGAAATAATATCCCTAGATAATTATGGATCTTTGAAGTATACACCTGGATCATCAAAAAATTCATTTCATGATGCACTTTTGACCAATAATTATTAGCCTAAATGAAAAAAGTATGCAAATGAAAAAAAACATCAATTGGTGCACTAAATTTTTTGATTTTATATCTTTATCATCAACTACAAAAATTTTGTGGGGATAATAACAATGGGTAATTTATCTGAGTTTTCCGTTACAATTTATGTTTTCTAAAAAAATAGATACATAATATTTTATTATACTGGCCTCCCATTATTGGATAAACTGTGACACCATAGTGTTTCATGATTCAAATTTGACCATAAAAACCTCTTTAATTTGCATCCATAAAAATATTTCTACAAATACCTTCATATTACTAATTATATATAATCATAAATTATATAATCGTAACATACTAACAATTCAAATATAGCTATATTAGCATTCAATTATACATAATCAAATGGGCACAATGGCTGTTTTTTTTCCATACCATTTGAAAATTGAAATGCCTTCTTTTATACCTTATGTTTCAATATTTATATCTCATCATCTACAAATATATATTCATCGATGTCAAGGTTAGTTTCCTTCCTATTAGCCACACCCATGAAGACATCCAAGACACATTTGGTAATTTGTCACATTGTATTAAAATTAAATCCATATAGATTGTACCAAACATGATGGGTGTTTATAAGACTTTTGAATGTACAAGACATTTCACACCCTTTCGTTTAGAAGAATTAATATATTTCAAAAACTATGTAAGTGATTACCAGTTGAAGGGAACCAATGAAATAGTAGACTTGAAAAAATATCAATATTTTCTTCATGTGGAACAAGGTCACCTTATGATAAACTACAATAACTCTATAGTATATAGAAATTGATACCACCTAATTAAAATGTGTAGAATAAATAAAATGGGAACCTGAACATTCCAGAAGGCAATCCTAATAGAATAATTTTTTTTTAAAAGAGAGAAAAGTCACAAGAACACTCTACACTAAAAGATTTAGATAAAAGATGGAAAAAAGTGAAAATAAAATAAAGAAAAAATTAATCAAGTTCATAAATAAATCCAATGACTATATGACAAATGAAAGATATAATTGGAAGGATTTAGTTGACTACTTTCAAAAAATCCAAGACACAATGATTGATGACATGTCCCCTCATGAAGTTAAATATATTGGTCATTTTTGAACTAAACATTGGCATGAAAGACCCTCACAAAGACTTTCACACTATCATGCAAGATAGAATAATTAATTTAGGAGTATCTCCAAATGAGACATTTGTCGGTCCAAGCAAAATATCAAAATAATACTTCAGCCTAATTCATGATGTGCAATACAAAGATATGATGTTTGTCCAACCAATTGATTTTATAAGTGTGAACTACATGGTATGGGTAGCTATAACTATAAACTACAATGTGATAGAGAATAAATGGGTAAATAAAATGTTGAATGTCTACATTATGAGGTGTTCCTATTAAAATACATAGAATGTAATAAACATAAATCTAGAAGAGAGTTAATGAGCAAGCATAACATAACGAGCTGAGATAAATTAAACACACCTTAGGTATTTATCCTGGGAAAACCTCAAAGAGGTAAAAAACCTATCAAAGTGATATTCAATATTGAGAAATAATAATAACCCCAATACATCAAATCTTCTTCATCTCACTCCTCACATAAATTCTTCACAAATTTTTCTCAAACATGTATTTTCCACACATAGGAATAATTAAATATTTTTTTCATGTTCGATGTTATTACAATAGGGGTAAAACCCTATTTATAATGATTCACAAAGGGATGTGACATTTGTGAAAATAATGGGTTGATCCACCCAAATAAATCCAATTAATAAACATTTAGTAATATTAAATAACTATAATAAGATTATTTATTTTCCTAAAGTCTACACCTCGAGTAAATAAACAATATAATATTATTTATTTAATTACTTGTCAATGTAAGCTAATGATTAATAATAACCACTTCGACATTAATTTCTCTAACACCCCCCACTTAATGCTAAGTAGCGATAAAAACCATAGTCACCATAAAGGAATTATACTGTGTGCAAAATATGAAGGATTTAAAAACCTTCACCATACAAAAAATCACCTTTTGACACAAAAAGAATTATAATCCATAAACTACTTAAAAATAAGTATAAACTAACATGATTGTGAGATTACATCTCATTGTTTCTCATGAATAATCACTAAGCATATTTATAGCCTTTTATAATATAAGGACTTCCATTATAAATTATACTTTTTAATGTATTGGGGTACAAAAGTAAAACTTCCACATGAAGTTTACTCAAATCACATAACTTCTAAACAAAGTTTACATTGTTTTAAAATGAGAAGAAGTATAGAGAAGAAGAAGAAACACATGGCCATTAGGAAGTGGCATTGTCATGCACACTCCACCTCAATGGTAACTTTGAGAGGCCCAACATTGCACAAAACTGACAAAACTTGATAAAACCAAGTGGTTTTATAAAGATATTTATCACTTGTTCATCCGTACGATAGAACTATAGATCAATATCACTATTGAGGACTTTCTTTTAGATAAAATGCACATGAACTTCAATATGTTTAGTTTTTTGGTGTTGCATTAGATTTTTTTTAGAGCTAGACAACTTTGGTTATCATAATGAAAGATGGTAATCTAAGAAACATCCAAATGAAGTTCTTCTAATAACCTTCATATCCACATGGCTTCTTTATCAGCTTTCATAGCACTTTTGTACTCAATTTCTGTAGAAGAGAGAGAGACATGAGGTTGCTTTTTGCTACTTCAAATGATATCACCTGCACCAAACTTAAACACATATCCATAAGTAGCTTTTTGATCTAAAGCATCACCAAAATGGTTAGAATCACAATAAACATATAATTTAGCATTATCAATAAAAGAATAAAATAAACCATAATTAATAGTTCCTTTGATATAATGAAAAATACGTTTAGTTATGATCCAAATAAAAATCTTACATAAATCTAGAAGCAACATAAACAACATATGAAATATCTAGCTTAATAATGGTTAGATAAATCAAACTTATAATAAGCTATCCATAAAAAGTAGGGTTATCTTTTTCACATGCAGGTTTAGGATCAAGTTTAATACTAACTTTAATAGGAGTAGTGGTAGATTTATAATCAAGCATGTTAAACTTAACAAGAAGATTATGTGCATACTAAGATTCTGATATAACAATTAAATTTTTATACTGAAATATAATCATTCTTAAAAAATGATGTAGAATGCTTAAATCAGTCATTTCAAACATTTAACGTAGTTTATCTTTATATTTATGAATTAAACTAGTTAAATCACCAGTAATCAACAAATCATCAACATATAATATAATGAGAATCAAATGACCATTTTCAACTTTAACAAATAAATTATTATCTAAATAAAAATTATAAAAACCCAATTCTTTGAAAAAATAAGTAATCTTAGAATAGCAAGCTTGAAGAGCTTGTTTTAAACTAGACAAAGATTTTTTTAACTTACTAAATATTTTATGTTACGATCAGTGAAACCTTTAGGCTAAGTCATATATATTTATTCTTCTAAATCATCATTTAGAAACACATTATTAAAATATTTTAGTGTATAACCCAACTATTTTGGGCTACAAGAGCAATAAGAAGTCTAACATTACTCATTTTTGTTATAGGAACAAAGGTTTCAACATTATCAATCTCGGGTTTTTGAGTAAACCTACGAGTAACTAATCTAACTTTAAATTTGTCAATTTTAAAAATTGAATTAAATTTAATTTTATAAAGCCACCTAAAACTAACAATATGTCTTTTAGGTGGAGGAGGGACAAGATACCAAGTTTGATTTTTAATTAAGGCATTATATTCAGCTTGCATAGTAACATTTCATTTATCAACATGATAAAAATGTTGACTTCTAATTAATTTATTAATATTATTACTATAAAAATATTAAATTAGGGATTATGTCCATTTAGGTCTTTTATATTGAACATGAAACTTAAGGGGTTACTCAAAATCTAAGTTATCCATAACAGGATCAACTTCCTCAAGAGCATCTATTTTATCACAAGCAAAAATATGAGAGTTAGGTTCATTAATAGAAAAACACTGAGAAGGATCCATAGAGGGCTCAAAAAAAGATTTTTTAAGAATAAGAACATTTATATTCTCAATATTTTGATGTTTAGAGGGATCATACACTCTTAAAATTTTTGTCTTACATCTATATCCTATAAAAATGTACGAATAGGAATTGGGGTTGAGCTTCTTCCTCTTAACTTTAGGGACAAAGATAGAAGCAAGACTACCAAAAATCTTGAGATGAGCCACACTAGGTTTCTTTTTAGTCCACATTTATAAAGGGATAGAAAAATGCAAGGCTTTGGTAAAGACTCTATTCAAAATATGAACAATGTTCATGGATTTGGCCCATAAGAACTTAAGAACATTTTTAGATTGCAACATTGTTCTAGCCATTTATATTATGGTACAATTTTTCATTTCAACAATACCATTTTGCTGAGAGGAATAGAGAGTTGTTAATTCACTTTTATTACCAACACTAATGTAAAAAGAATCAAAATTTTTACTAACATATTCACCATCATTATCAGTTCTTAAACTCTTAATAGAAAAATCATCTGTATTTTCAACATAAGCTTTAAATTCTTTAAACTTAAAAAAAAATATCAATTTTTTTTAATGAAATAATACTAGATCATTCTAATATAATCATCAATAAATTTAAAATTATATAATAAACCATTAAGAGAAGTAGCTTCTAAATTACTTACAACATCACTACGAATTAATTCTAAAGGATGTGAGGAATTCACATCATGATTTTTATGAAAAGGGTTAGAATATTGCTTACCGCATAAGCACCCTTCATAAGTTTCATGATGAGAGGGGATAAAAAGAAATCTAATAACAAGATTATTTGCAGACATATCATCTAAACTTATAAAATTAATATATCATAATATTTCATGCTATAATTGAGATGCATTCTTATTATGCAATGAAAGTAAACATATAGGAGAAAAGATCTATAAACCATTATTTTGAATACCTTCAACAATCAAGGACCCAAAATTATTTCTAATAAACCAACCATATTTAAGTAATGTTACAATTAAATTATGATTTGTAAGTTGAGAACAAGATAGCAAATTCTTTTTAAGCTTAGGTATATAGAAAACATCATTAATAACAACATTTGAAAATTTTGCTTTTCCCTGTTTAGTTGCTTTTAAAAAAGAATTATCTCCATGATAAATTCTGTCAGAAATATCTCTAGAATTAAAAAAAAATCAAATAAGCATGCCATATGGTATGATGTACCACTATCTAAAATCCATTAATTTTTATTTGAAACACATAAAGCAACATATAAACCAATAAAATTTAAATCTTGATTGTTATTCTAATTAGGGTTTTGATTCTTCTACTTGTTTTGATTGGATTTCTTCCTTTTGTTATTTTTATAAGTTTGATTTTTATTTTTATCTTTATTTTTATAACAGGTTTCCCTTCTATGACCAAATTTACCACATAAATTGTAATTTCTATTAAACTTAGGTGTATGATTCTTATTACCATATTTCTTATTCTCATGTTTGCCTTTAGCATAATTAGAGTTAGATTTATAGTTTTTAGAGTTATCAAAAACATTTTTAAGAATGATAAGTTCTTGAGTATCATTCTCCCTAGAAACAAAATTTATCGTAACTTATTCTTCTTGAATCAAGAGCGTAGATAAGATGGTCAGGTCAGGGATATCTTACTCAATATGATACTTAAAATTCAAAATTGAAATAAAATTTATAAATTTTTCATAAATATTTAACTGAATGATAAAATAAAACAACTAATCTTGAATCAAATTATAATAACATCCATCTAACTGAGCTTTAATGTTTTTAATTTTAGCAAGAAAATTAACAATTTTTTCATCACCCTTTATAGGTGTAGTTAGCAATTCAAGGATTAATTTAATGATATTTAAAAGATGAGTGCCTTCATGCATTGATTTAAATATTTTTCAATCATCATTAGAAGAATCTTGATTATCAATGTGGATAAGGAATTCATTCTTAACACTCAGTAAGATAATGGACATAGCTTTCCATAATTTTATTTGAAATGCATTAGTAAGCTCAGGGGTCACATGTCATCTAGAAGGGTCTTTCTCAATTACAATGACAATATTTTATAATTTTTGAACCATAAATTTAGATTTAACATGATTTTTTTTTTTTTTAAATTATTTCCATTTAGCATTTGAGATTTATCTATGGAAAAATGAGGCAAAACATAGCTTCCCTTTAAACAAGCCAGTAAACAAATGCTTAAAATGAAACATTTTTAATATGAATTTAATTTAATTTTTTAAAATAAGGTAAATTACAAGTATAAATATGTTTAAATACATAATTTAGATGCTAAATAATGCAAAAAATTGAATTAAAAAAGCACCAATCTAAGTGTCGAAAGAGCCACACTCAAAATGACCACCTAGGCACTATTATTAAAAAAAGTATAAAAACAATAATAAGAGGCTTAAAAACAAAAGTGGACCATTCCAATGCATCTGGAATGTGCAAAAACCCTAATAGAAATTGGTTGGATTACTATACTTGCCTAGGTTTAGACTAGATCAAGTGTTGAAAGAATGACTAGTTGACATGTCAGGGGGTTTTCACATGAGAAGGAAGGCACACAATCCAAGAAAAGAAATTAAAACTAATTTAATTTGAAATTAATTTTGACTAAAGTCAACAAGAAGATTAAATAAAAAAGCTAGTGATATTTGAACACTAGACTTGTCTTTTACAAGTTTTTACCAAAATTTATAATCACCAACTTATCTATGAGTGAATTCAAAAATTTGCATGCACACTATTATATTTAATTATTTTTATCTAATTTTTTTTAGATATAAATAAATATATATTTAATATGCATGTAAACAAAAGTAAAAACAAATTCCTTGATTTTTAACTTTTTGGTGAAATATTTTAATAGAAGATAAATCAAATTTATAAAATTAAAAAATAAAATATTTTTTAAATATTTGAAAGAACTTTATACTTATCTTAATATCTACTATAAGTGGAAATGACATAGGTCTAGGAGCAGAGGAGAATTTTGAGGGAGATAGAGACCTTCTGATGCCTTCAAAATTTTTAGATCTTCCTAAAATCCTCTCATACTGCCAACAAGTCTTTCAAAAAATATTGGTGCTAAAAACAATTTTTGCCAGCCTCCCAGGTTATACAGGTACACCAATGGAGGAGAGATAAATTTGAATGAGCTAATCTAGAGCTTCTCAGGGCTTGAAAAATTGCATGGGTCTTTATTTTTACAAAAGTAAGTGAATAAAACTTTAGAAGTCAATTTGATACACACAAAATTGAGTTTCAATTTTTTTTTAAATGCCAAGCCATACAATGGCATCCAAGTTCCCAAGATTTGAATAAGTTGAAATATCAATTAATGATATTTAATTCAATATTCTATATGCTTTTCGATTGAAATCCTCTCCACTAGCTCTGATACATGTTAAAATACATAAAATATAATAATTACAGATCTAGAAGAGAGTTAATGAGCAAAGCATTACATAATGAGCCCAAATCAATTAAACACAACATAGGTATTTATCTTAAGAAAACCTCAAAGAGGTAAAAAAAACAACAAAGTGATATTCAATAATGAGAAACAATAATAACTCCAATACATCAAATCTTCTTCATCTCACTCCTCACATAAATTCATCACAAATTTTTCTCAAACAAGTATTTTCCACACGTAGGGATACTTGATTTTTTTTTTGTGTTTGATGATTACAATAGGGGTAAAACCCTATTTATAATGATTCACGAGGGGATGTGACCATTTTGAAAATAATAGGTCCATCCGCCCTTATAAATCTAATTAATAAATATTTGGTAAATATTAAATAACTATAATAAAACTATTTATTTTCCTGAAGTTTACACCTCGATTAAATAAATCATATATTAATATTTATTTAATTACTTACCAATGTAAGCCAAGGGTTGATAATAACCACTTAGACATTAATTTCTCTAACAATTCCCATTCAGGCAGGTAAAAAAAAGATATGCATATATTTATCTAATATTTCTAAGCCAAACCCTAATGACACCTCTTTTCTATCTATTCATAGTGATAGTATCATCTATGCTTGGAAACTAAACAAGTCATGGAAATAAGTAACACTTAATATGACCTAATTATTGAAAACAATTGTATCAATTTTTTTGAGTCAAATATCGAATTAGGTGCTTTCCTGGCTAATCTAGAGTAGGACAACTTTGACTATTTGAGAGTAATAATAATCATTCTATGTGGTTTCATAGATTCATTGTATTATACAATTTTAATTACATGCCTAAGTAGAGGAAGTATAACAATTTTGATTATTTGAAAGAACAAACAATCATTCTAAGTGATTTTCAAAAATTCATTCTATTAGACTATTTCAATCACAATTAAACACTAACTAACATGGAATTATGAATTCATAATTTCTAATTTAATAAGAATTATTATCTATTGATCAAAAATATCTGGTATGATATTTTTTCCCTATTTGTATAAATAAGAAGTCATGTAAGTGGAAATTAAACTTTAGATGTTTCCAAAAAACCAATTATAACTCAAAAATGAATATTTACTTTTCACATATTCTTGGAAAATAACTAAAAATAGCTTCGCTATGCATTATTATGACCCCAAGTATATTTTTTAGCCATATTTTCATCTCAAGATCATTGATAAATATTAATCAACATTTCCAAAGCTTTGATTGTACAATCAACCAATTTAAAATTATCATCTTACTTTTGTCATTAGAGTGAATATTCAATAAAGTTGGCCATATATTTTAATAATATTACAAGTGCTAATATTTTTCATAACTTTATTATATAGTGATTTCCATTTACATATAACATGTTTTCATGATTTTATTTTAGTTGTATTTCATCCAAAGAGAAGACAAAATAGTGATGGTGCACACTTTGAGTTTAAATGTCACTTATCAATCAAATCTATCAAATTAATCTTTCATTCAATGTAACAATAATAATATGGTGCATGTTCTAGGTGCAAAGGCTCTACCTCGGTGATTCATGCTCTATTAGACATATTTTTAGGCACTTCATGATACTAAGGTTTCAAATGTCATTTAGATTCTAATTGAAACTAATTCTAAGCATCTATATAAACAAATTAAAGGTTCATATCTTGTAAGTGATGAATATTTATAATAATTGTACATGGTTGTCAATAAATGTGTTACATGTTTCAATAGCTTTGACAATAAACTTACCAAATTTGTAAAAGGTGAAAAATATTTAGCTTCACTTATGAATTCCATGTATGTTTTAAAAGTGTACATATATAAATCACCAACTTATCTATTATAACAATCCAGTTGCCTTCAAAACTATTGATAAATTGAAGGCATGCAAAACCATACCCTATTGTAATCCCTACCACGAGTTTTCAAATGCTTCCCACACTAATCTATGATAAAATTGATAGGCATCCCATAAACAAAAAACATCCATTTATTTTATTAAGTGTATGGACATATTTCTTGTGTTGGTTTACAACTAGAATTCATTAGCATGTTGTTGTAAATGTGAGGCAGATCATATAAAAAGACTATCACACTTATCCTTGTTTCTTGATCTACTTCCTATATAATGACTTTTAAGTTAAACTCTTCACATAATGGTAACAAGATTCACCTATAAATCTATGGTTTCAATGGTATTCAACATGTTTATATAGATTTCATCAACCCTTTTAATAACATTCATCAACTCTATTAACCCTTTCAACCCACAAACATCTTACAACTCCTTTCACTACACAACTTGTAAACTCTCTACAATCTCTTTGTAGCCCTATGTGGCTCAAAGTATTTTAGTATGAACATAGTATTATCATTTAATGCAAAACAAAACTCAAATCTTGTTTCACATGATATAATATACCTATGTACCAATTTTGGTGACTTAACTCTTCATACAAGTTCACTTTCCTTGTTAGGTCTATTCCATTAGCCCTTTTCTAGACCTAATACACACTCCAGCCTCAAAATACGTACTTACCAATCTAGACATGATATAAAATATTAATAATCAGTTAGGGAACTTTTCATTTAGTAAGATTACAAATATTTGGGTATTTTTAATAGTTAGAAATGACCAAAACTCTCAGACCCTAGTTTAGGGTTTCACCATGTTTTGTCCCAACCCGAGACTAGTCAAAATTTACTTTCTATCATTTATAAAGGTTTAAAATATTCCTAATCACTTTGATAGGTCTATTTTTTTCTTCCCCATGTTTTCTGATCAATATATTTGTTTCACTAATCCTCAGTTTCAACTACAAATACACTTAATTGTGTTATGTAAATCACTATCTACAAACTTGTTTCTAGTTTCAAAAGTTTATTCCACATTATAAATCAATAATAATATATTAATAGCATTAATTATATTCTATTACACTTACCAATACATTCCAATTCATTTCAACTTGATTATATGATCAATCCTCTCTAATAATCCAAATGCAGTCACTTATATGGGCTCTACTACAAGAAACATGGTTTCCATGAATAGTTTAAAAATCACCATTAGCATTATTGTATTTATTCAAGGTTATACCTTTAACAGTGTCAACCACCTATTGTCTCCTTGAAAACACAATGCCAAACTAAATCAATGCCACTTCATGCATAGAAATGATAACTCAGTCTTAGTCTCAGTAACAATCCAGGAAAATAGGAGGTATAGTTCACAAACATTAGAATACAAAATTAATTACTATCAACCATTAATTAATTTAAATACACATTAAAAATTACCTTAACATATTATATATCCATCCATCAAATTCCATTAATCTTCTATTTGGAAAATATAGTCTATAACAATAAAACTCATTCAAGAAAAGGGTTTGCTTGTATGACAATGTTAACAGGATTTTCTCTGTTCAAATCTCTCCAAGGTTATCTTCACAAAAAATTCATTAAATTTAAATCATTCTTGAAATAATATCAATCTCATTTTCTCATCATCAATAACACATGTAATTAACAACAAAAACCAAGACTCGGTAGGGTCTGCATTCATTTTCCATCAAAACAGGGGTTATCACATTCAAAATCCCCTTCCTTTCATATTATCCTTACATTAATTTTAATCATTCATATATTCAAATGGAAACTATATATAATAAAACATAACTAACTCCTATATTCCTGAAGAGGAGGCATAACTGAATCTTGTCAACTTTCCCTCCGAATGGTCATTGAGTTACATGGCATGATTTGTGTCTTTACACATGATGATCATTATATGACCCAAAATATATGATATAAAAATTTTCAAGGACCTCTTATAATGAAAAAACACTTAGACATTTTTTAAATACTTTTCCACTTCACAACACACATCAAAGCCCTTAGAAATGGCTTGCAAAATTCAAAATTTCAAAATAATGCTTTTGGTGGGAAAATGAATAATTCAAATTCTATGCACTTTGAGACTATATAACCTCAACTTATGGACTTATACTGACCTCTAACAACTATAATACAACCATAGACCAATCTAAGATAAAATTGAACAAATTTTGGGGTCCTTATAGGATGCCCTTGCATCATACTACCAAGCTGAGAAAGCTTTGCCACATGTGTTTGAATGTTTCACTTGGTATATGTTACTTCTTGATTGTAATAAACCTTCTCATAGAAGGTATTTACCTCCAAATTCCTCTTGTATAGGTGTACATGCTCTTCGTCCCCACATTTATACCTTCTTTTCTTCATCTCCTCAATCAACATACCTGCACACAAAACCAAATTATTAAATGAAACATGTCTATTGCCTTCTTCTTGCCATACATATGTGTACCAATCTTCCTTCTCTTCAAACTAATTTTCCTTATCCTTAACTCCATCCTCAAAAACTACTGCAAGTGTATAATTCTCTACCTTCACCAATGCTCCATATGTTGCCCATTATACTTCATGCACAACTTGTGCTTGTTCTTTGCTTACCTCATCCTCATGTACACTCTTGATTTGATGTTGTTCATCAACATCATCTTAACTACCTTTACTCTCCTTCATATATATGGGATACACACTCATCTTCACTATCCCATCTCCTTGATTACTTTTATGGGACTATTGCATATTGGCTAACTCTTGGACATCCTTCTCTTGTTCAATACTATCAACCTTTCTCTCCTTAGTTGCCATAATCACCTTAAGTTGTACATGCATCTCTATTTTATCTTCTACCTGCTTCTTACCTACACCTTCATCACTAAATAATATATTATGAATAATATTTGAAGCCTTCATGGCTTTCTCATGGGCTACCTCCTTCTTGGACAATTCAACCTCCATCTTTTTCACTTGCTTGGTATTTATTCCAAACCACTACTCATCCATCTCAACTATAATCTTAAACTATATTCTGTTATCCTCTTCCACATAAGCTTGGTTTCCCTTCTTGCCTAGATTACCTTCTTCTTTGAGTACTCTTTTGGGTGCTATATATTCTTCTCTTGAAAAACTATTTTTTTCCACCTTGCACTCTTTTTTATCCTCTCTCATGTCCATCTTTGTGGACTCACAACTTTTCATATCAATCAACTCAAGACAACTCACCTTGTCTTCTTTCTTAGGTGCTTTGACTAGGCCCAAAATTTCAATTTTTTGACTCTAATACTACCTTATCATCATCATCATCATTATTCTCTCATCTCTTCTATCTTCTTCACCCTTAAATGGAACAAGTACATATGTATTTCCATGTTTCTTAATAGTATATGTGTTATCTTGATTGTCATATATGGCATGATTATCAAACTTCCATGGTCTCCCTAGCAATAAATGACACACATCTATAGGCAAAATATCACATAACACTTGATCTTTATGCTTTCCTATTTAAAACTCAACCCAAATCTATTCACTTAGCAGTATTTGGTATCCTTTCTAAATCCATGCAACTTTTTATGGTTCTAGATGTGGCATCCTTTTTAATCCCAACTTCTACACCATCTCCAAATAACAATATTATTAGTACTACCACCATCAATGAATAGATTACACACTTTACCTCTTGTCTTGAATTTGCTTCTAAATATACTTCTTCTTTAGACTGGTTCCTTAGCTTGTTTTTGTTACAATAAGACTCTCCTCATGAGTAATTATTCATTATTGTCATGTCTTTTCTCTTCATTCACCTCTCTTTGTTGCTACATGCTTTTGCTCATATTCCTTGGACATTCTACTGCACTATGTCCCTCTCTATGGTAATTCTAAGATTGCCCCTAAAAATCTATATCTTGGTCTTGGTCACATTAGACCTTCATCTCTCCTCAATCTTCCATCTACCAATGGTCTAATCTCTCTTACATCATGTTGTCCCATGCCATATTTTTGAACTATTGTGATATGCTCTTGTGGTCTCCCTTGAACCATCTCTCCATTTCCTCTCTCTTTCATCCTTGCTTGTAAAGGTACTACTTCACCTTGTTATCTATCCTCACCTTATCTTTCTACTCTTTTTTATCTCCTTATGAGAGTATCCTCAATATCCTCCATCCTCATAACCAATGGAACAATCAGTTGGGTCATTATCTTGACCAAATCTTCATCTTCCCTACAAGATCTCTCCTTGGAGCACTATCCTTGATTACTTATTCTATATTTCACTTCAAAACACATATCATCAAATATTTAAACAATCCAAAAAATATTTTTCTAGCTATGATACCAAAATGATGCAGAGCATATAACAAGACTATCACACTTATCCTTATTTCTTGATCTACTTCCTTTACAATGACTTTTTGGTTCAACTCTTCATATAATGGTAACAAGATTCACCTATCAATTAATGGTTTCAATGGTATTCAACATGTTTATATGGCTTTCATAAACCTTGTTAATCCCATTCATGAACTCTATTAATCCTTTCAACCCACAAACGTCTTACAACTCCTTTCACTACATAACTTGCAAAATCTCTACACTCTCTTTATAACCCATTTGGATCAAAGTATTTTAGTACAGACATATTACTATCATTTAATGAAAAAAAAACTCAAATATTTTTTCACATGATATAATATACCTATGTACCAATTTTTGTGACATAACTCTTCATATAAGTTCACTTTCCTTGTTAGGCCTAATGCACACTCAAGCCTCAAAATATGTACTTACTAGTCCATACATGCTCTACAATATTCATAATCAGTTAGGGCACATTTAATTTGGCAAGATTACAAATATTTGGGTATTTTTAATGGTTATAAATTGCTAAAACTCTCAAACCCTAGTTTAGGGTTTCACCATGCTCTATCCCAGCTTGAAACTAGTCAAAATTCACTTTATATCATTTATAAAGGTTTAAAATCTTCATAATTAGTTTGATAGGTATTTTTTGGTCTTCACCACATTTTCCAATCAATAGATTTGTTTCACTAATCCTCAGTTTCAAGTTTTAACTATAAATACACACGACTGTGTTATGTAAATCACTGTCTATAGGCTTGTTTTTGGTTTTAAAGGTTTATTCCACATTATAACTCAATCACAAGATATTAATAACATTTAATGTATTCCATTACACTTACCAATATGTTATAATGTAGGGCAACTCAATTCTATTATCAATCTTCTCTAAGAATCCAAATGCACAATCACCTATATAGGCTCTATTATAAGAAACAGGGTTTCCATGAATAGTTTCAAAATCACCATGTGTATTACTATATTTCTTCAAGGTTATACCTTAAATAGTTTCAAACACATATTTTCTCCTTGAAAACACTATGCCAAACTAAATCAACACCACTTCATGCATAAAAATGATAACTCGGTCTCTATCTCAGCAACAATTCAAGAAAATAAGAGGTATAGTTCACAAACATTAGAATACCAAATGAATTACTATCAACCATTAATTTATAAGTGCAATAAACATTCACAATTCCCTCAACATATTATATAACCATCCATCAAATTCCATTAATCTTCTATTTGTAAAATATAGTCTATAACAATAAAACTCATTCAGGAAAAGGGTCTGCTTGTATGACAATGTTAATAGGGTCTTCTCTATTCAAATCCATCCAAGGTTATATTCACACCAACATTAATTAAATTTAAATTATTCTTTAAATCAATAACAATCTCATTTTCTCATCAATAATAACATATGTAATTAACAATAGAAACCAAGACCTCAGTAGGGTTTGCATTCATTTCCCATCAAAATAGGGGTTATCACATTCAAAATCCCCTTCCTTTCATATTATTCTTACATTAATTTTCTTCATTCCTCTATTCTAATTTAAAAAATATCTAATCAAACATAACTAACTCCTATATTCCTAAAGAGGAGGCATAACTAAATCTTGTCAACTTTCCCTCCAAATGGTCATTGAGTTGCATGGCATGATTTGTGTCTTTACAAATGATGATCATTATATGACCCTAAATATATTCTATAAAACATTTAAAGGACCTATTCTAATGACAAAACACTTAGACATGTTTTACACACTTTTCCACTTCACAACACACATCAAATTCCTTAGAAATGGCTTGCAAAATTCAAACTTTCAAAATAATGCTTTTGGCGGGAAAATGAATAATTTAAATTCTATGCACTTTGAGATTATCTAATCTCCACCTATGGACTTCCACTGACCTATAACAAATTTAATACACCTATAGACCAATATAAGACAAAATTTAACAACTTTTGGGGTCCTTATAGGATGTCACTACATCAAAATGGCACTATAATAATGACATTGCCTAGCTTCCTACCTTTTTATGGCCAAAGACTGATTATAAAGAGTTCAATAGAACAAGTAAAAAAAGTCCATGCTATCTTATTCACATAATGTTTTTATTTGTACCTTTCTCCAATCCTTCTTACAACTATCTAAATTCCAACTCTGATCATTGATGCCTCTTAGTATTTGTGCCCCTAGAAAATTTCAAATAATTTGGACATATGACCCTCATACTAAATTGGAGAAAAAATTATAATAATAAAAGTTTATATATATTCCAAATAAATTAGACTAGAAATATAGTAATAATTTGCATCTATTCCATGTATATTACACTAGAGAGAATTTAAAATGACAAAAAATATGTTTTAATTTTAAAATTTTGGGATTACATTTTCAACAACACGTCACATCAATTTTAAGATCGTTCAAGTAATTAACTATCATTTTGAATAGAAAGTAAAGTAGAAAACAATTTATGATTATGTAAATTCTAACAATAATTATTCTTAGGAGTTTATAGATTAAGGCAACATGAGATTATGGGCCAAAGGGCCCAAATAAGCTATGTCGAAGATCCTAAATGTGATTAAACTTGGAGTGAGAAAATGATAGTTGAAGGGTGCTAACATAATGTGTGGGATCACTGAAAGCAAATAAATGCATTAATAATGTCTAATTTTAACCAATAATTGATAACTACACAAAAAATCTAAGAACATATAATAAAAACATTCTTAAAACTATATAAATATATCAATTTTCTACAATCAATCAAAGAAAACCAAGTCAGAACAAAAACAAAAGTTATAAATCCAAAAAAACCATCATTTTGTTAAAATTATTTTACCTTCTTTTTATAAAATTCTAATTAATGCCACAACCCACAAGCTCCAAATCCATGAGGGTGAAATTTTGGTACCATATATTTAAATATTTGTAAGATGTTCATTACACATAGGAAGGTCATCTATATATAAAAGATATTTTATTTAGTCCTCAAGCTTTCCATATGTTTTTAAAGTTATCATTTTTTAATTTTTTAAGCTCTTCTATGGTGAGCTAGGAATTTGAATGTCTTAGGCCATATTATAATGTTGTGCATGCCATGTCATGATATACCCTTGTTATCAAATTATGTTTGCATTTTTAACGGTCTTTACATCCCATTTGCTTGACATTTTATTTTTGTTGTTTTTTATTATTTATGTGACCTAATGTGTTAGACTTAGGGCGTGTGATTCCTTTACACCCACTTTTTTGTTGTTGAATAGTATCTAAAACTTATTTTTAGAGTAAATGTATACACTATTTCATCAATAAAAAATAAATAGATAAAAATTGTGTGTTTGATTACCATGATACTATGGTGGCCTAGTGTTAGAATCTGGTGGCACTAGTAGAATTTGACAAATAAATGACTACATGACTAAAAATTTTAGTCACGACAACTAAAAATGACTAAATTTTACTAATTTTTTGTAACATATTTATAAATGACTAATTTGATCCTCAGGTAAAAAACATAACTAAACAATTAGTCACACAAATAAAAATGACTAAATAATTAGTCACACAAATAAAAATTAGACAACATGATATTAAAGTGGGTAATTAAAAAATATATTTTGAATTGGGAAATTATTGGTGGGAGTGGGTTGTATTGCATGCACAGGGTTAATAGAGAATTGGGAAATTGTTGGCAGGAGTGGCGTAGAGTGCAAAATTTGGTAGAGGTAATTTAATGGAGGAGTGGGGAGTACAATTGGCATTATTTGTGCAATACACCTCTACAAACAAAAGGAGGGTTTGTTAATTAATGGAGCTAGAGCTGATCAAAGAGGGTTTGTGTGCCAATTTGATGGAATGAGGCATTTTGGGTTTTAACATATAAGTATAACAACTACTTGCATGGGCAATAAAACTTGTTTGGAGAGGACATGGAGACTTCTAAAAAGGCAGGCAAGGAATTTAGAGTTTGTTGCAACAAATTTGAAGTCGACAAGGCCCTCTGTAATGAAGTCAAATTTGGGTATGCCTCTATAATGAATTTAGAGGTAATTCAAATCCCTCATTACATTAAACACAAAATCTATAGCTTTCTAATTAGCAATTGTATCTAGCTAGGAGAATAAAATTGGTGTATTATAAGAGATGAGTTACATAAATAGGATGTTATCTTGTCATAAAACATTGACTACCATGTAACAATTTAGAGTTCTTGAAATTGTGAAAGAATTGGATGCTTTTATTCATTGTATAATTAATACAATGTAGTGACCATATCTTGAAGTTGTCTATTTGTGTTCCATGTTATCATGCATGGGTATGGTATTAATTTCTAATTTTGTAAACAATTCACCAACCTAATCCCTAAGGCTTCTTTTCACTAATTCTTCATGGCATGGATAGTGCATGTAAATCATAATTAGTTTGTTATTGGCTGGTGTAACTTATAGTAGTTACATATGTAACTGAGTACCAGAACCATATAGACAATTCTAATTTTAGCAGACTATTTTTTCATTAGTTTCTTCTACATATTTTGGATCATATGGGAATTGAACTTGTAACATGCATCCAAATTTCAATTCCTTTGATCACTTTGACATTAAACCATGGGATCATGTCCCTAGCCTAGACCTCAATGCTTGGGTAACATTGTGTGCAAGCCTAATCTATTAATTGCATGGAATTCTAGAAGATGGTCTCATATGGCATAGTTGAAAGTTATGCTAGTTCATCAAATCAATGTGGTCACCAAGCTATTTTAATTGATACTATATGTCCACACATGGGAGTATATAAACTATTATAATAAGTCATCTTATCTCAACATGTTAATAATTTATACTAGTAAGTAATGCTCAAAGTTATAACAAAAAATTCATTAGCATGTTTGTTAGTGTTTGTGTATTCATTAACATTGACAAGATTTCCATATGTTTAAATGCTTGTGGTTCATCAATAGAATAAGCATAAATTTTGTGTTCCATTTCTAAATAATTTCTTTAATTATCATCTAGATGAGGAAAGCCCTAAAAAAACATGAATAAAAATAAAATTTGTTTATTTCTAGTCATAAAAAGAACATCTAATTCTATAGAGTGATGCCCATTTGTATTTCTTGAATTTGAATTACTGCAAATTGCTATGTATCTTGTAGAGTGATTTAATTCTAATTCTATAGAGTGCTATGTATCCTAATTTTGTGAAGTGCTCTAAATTTTGGGTAAGTGCTGAAGAGAATGAGTTTACATATATTATATCCTGAGTAAGTTGAGTTTTTCAGATTTTTTTTTTCTTGAAATAAGAAACTAAATTAATACTAGAATGCATAACATTACAGATGGATCAATGTCAAAGGTTGACTATGGATCAATACCATGCATATGATGAGAGAGTAGTCATTGAGAGGGACATGGACAAATATCCATGTCCATGTAATGATTGTCTTGGTGGAATGATGAAAAAAATAAATGTGATTTATCGACATATGATAAGATATGTGCATAGTGGTATAAGCCCTTTAGATTATAATTATTATTAAGATATGATATAATTGTAGAGTGTGAGAGATGAAGAGGCAACAAACATAGATGAAGAGGCAACAATGTTAGATGAAGGTTTTGAAGTTGATAGAATATTGAATAAGGGTCTAAACGATGATTGGGCCAAGTTGATGGAGGATGTTTTAAAGCCTGTGTATGCTAATTATAAGTTAAGTCATTTGACAAAAATCCTTCAAATTTGTAACTTGAAAGTGGTGCTTGGTTGGAAAAATGAGAGTGTAGATCAGTTATTGGCATTATTAAGTTCATTATTACCAACTGACTCCACATTGCCAATGAAATGAAGTCAATGTAAAAATAAAATCACTAAGCTAGGCTTAGGGTATGAAAACATCCACACATGTGTGAATGGTTGTGTATTATTTCAAAATAATCTTGCAAGTGAGAGTGAATGTATAAAATGTCATGAAGCGAGGTATAGACAAGGGTTGAAATCAAATGTGGTTCCTAAAAAGGTTCTTCACCACTTTTTGATAATCCCACAATTACTTTGAATGTATAGGTATAGAGACATTG
The DNA here is from genome assembly GCA_037957365.1 of Torreya grandis. NCBI lineage: Eukaryota > Viridiplantae > Streptophyta > Pinopsida > Cupressales > Taxaceae > Torreya > Torreya grandis. The sequence continues at coordinate 1,235,778 of JARHVA010000692.1, read as the reverse complement.
TTGAACTTATGAAATGGCATGCCCAAAATAAGAGCACCAATGGAAAATAATGAAATGTGCCTGATTTTAAGACGTGGATGGAATTTGATAATATATGGCTTGATTTTATCAAGATCCTCATAATATAAGGTTGGGTTCAATGCTAAATGGGATGAACCCATTCTTAGATCAAAGTAATAAATGGTCAACTTGGCTAGTGTTTTTAATAAATTACAACTTGCCTCCATGGTTAGAAACTAAAACATTTTTCTTAATGCTATCATTGATTATACTAGCAAAGGAAAGTTTGACTTCATATACAATCGATGCCTATCTAGAGCCATTAAATGATGAGCTAATGGAATTGTGAAAAGGAATTAAAGAAATTCAATCTTCAAGGGATGGTCATTCAATCAAATTCACTTTAAGAGCTTATTTATTTTTTATGATTCATGATCTTCCTGCATATGGCACATTGTATGGTCTCATTGTTCATAGATACCATGGATATCCTATTTACAACTTTAAGGATTTTGTGAGGCACTCAAAAATTTTGCATTAAGTGTATTTATTGTGGACATCATGCTTACCTTAAAATGGATCATCCATATCATCGACAAAAACCACCTTTCAATGTTCAAGTAGAGAATCGTGAAGCACCATTACTAGTAACAGGGGATTACATTATTGAGAATGGATAAAAAAGAATGTCATTTATAATTGAAAATAATGGGATTGGTCGTAGTAAATATGATCCATGTAATAAAATTAGTGTAAAATGGTTGTGCATATTCTATAAGTTTTCATACTTTAAGGATATATCCATTAGGCATACTGTTGACTTTATGCATATTGAGAAAAATATAGCCTATGCTATTATAGAAACTCTTTTTGGTGATTTTGATACTATTTCATCATGTGAATACTTTCAACAACTAAAGATTCTTTGAAATATTTAGTTTGAAAAATATAATGATGAAAAATATAGAAAACTTAGTGCTCATTATGCTTGGACAAAAAAATAATGTGCATAATTCTTACAGTTGATGTCTCAGACTCACTTTCCCATTGGATATGTAAGTCGTAGTATTCAAAGCTAAACTGACATTAATAGCTTAAGATGCCTCAAGACCCATGACTATCATGTCATAATCAAGAATATTTTACCTATTGTGGTAAATATATCAAGTTTGGCAAAGGGGCCAAGATTGGTAATTATAAGGTTGGGCCTAATATTAAAGAGAATGAGTTTACATGTATTAGATCCTTCAAACTTTGATAGTTTGAGGGAGGAGGTTGTTGAATTCCTTTGTCTATTGGAACAAGAATTTCCACCAAAAATTTTTAACATTTCTATGCATCTTTTGATACATATATAATATGAAATAGAGCAGTGGCCTAGTAAGAACAAGATGGATGTATCCTATAGAATGATATATGAAGGTTTTAAAAAAATTATTCATACTAGGGAAAAATCGAAAGGCAACATGTCTGAGGGATATTTAATGCAAGAGGCTATGGGACTTTACAAAAAATATATAAAGGATTTTTAAAATGTCAATTGACATGTATGGGATGATGACAAAGATGATAGAATTGCATTGAAGTAGTAGAAGGTAATGGATATCACCTCAAGCTATCACATCAAGAAAGAAGTGTGATACATGCCTATATTCTTCAAAACACATCTTCATTCAATAAGTGGTGCAGGTGAAAAAAAATTACACAATTATTTATTTACTCAATTGCATTTACCATTTATATTATTAATATTACTATTTATACGTTAATATTCTATGTAGAAAATATGAAGAAAAGAATCAAACTTGGATGCAACATCGACCTCAAAAGTGCAGATGTCATGATTTGATTGAAGGTGATTCTTTTTCAATTTTTAAAGAATGGATTGCTAATACAATCAGTGATGCAAAAGAAGAAGGTAAAGATATAACAACAAAGGAAAGTGAGCTTTCATAATATCCATATTTATGGGTTATGCATTTTAGTGGAATGTGGGCCTATGGTAGTCATTTAAGAGTGGAAAAAAAAGACAAAGGAAAGACAAATTGTGATTGTGTTATTAGTGCTAAATTTCTTCATGAAACTGAGGAGAAATTTTATGTTGGATTCATCCAAGAAATTATTCAAGTGGATTTTGGTGAATATAGTCCTATATTATTAAAATGTAAGTGGATCCTATATTACTAAAATGTAAGTGGATCTAACCATTTGAAGTATAATTTGATGAGTATGGATTTATACACGTAAATACATGACAATTTTTATTAGAGATAAATGAACCATATGTTTCCCCTCTTAAAATTGACAAATCATTTATAAATGATGATGTAAGAATCCCAGGATGGTCATATGTCATTCAAACAGAGTCTCGTTTGAAATGAAAATTCATGGAAGTTGTCAATATAATGCCTAATGGATAATATGTTAATTTACAAGAAACATTCAAAGAAGTGGATGAAGATGATGGAGTGTTTGAAGAAGCGATTTTGATTATCAAAAAAGAGATTGGGAGAGAGAATGTATTGAATGTCACAAATAAGGATGAGGAAGAAAATCAAGTAGATACAAACACAAGTGATCAGGATTCTGCTATTGCTAGCAATGAAGATGATTATGATGATGTTTTATCACTTTCACTAGCATGTCACCTTTACTTGTTATATTTTCACCTAAGATTTGGTTATATGTATGGTGTAATTTATTATTTAATATAACAAAGATTTGAGTATAGGTGTGATTATTCACTATTATTTTATTGATACATTTCTAAATGTAATCATCATTATTCTACTGGTACATTGTATACTAAACCTGAGATGTTCACTATTGATTTTAAGTGCATTTAAAGTTAGGTTCAATCATTGTTCTTAGTTTTCTTACTTTGGTTGAAATTAATTTTGTCTAGTTAGAATATAATTTTTTGTATATCCTATATGTTTTCTAGATGCTAGACTTTTCTAACTTCTCTAGAACTGCTAGATATGAAAAGAAGCAAGAAACGTCTAAAGGTATCAAATAATGCAATAAGATACCTATGAAAGTAAACAACTCTTTAAAATCCTAGCAATAAATTATATTCATTTCTCTGATGTTTAGATAGATTCAGTTTGTAATATAGCGTCTAGCCTCCACATGCATTGAATATGCTTGTGTGAAGGAAACAATAATGAACATCTATGATTTAATAATACATATAGATATCTTAACATTAGGTGAAAAAAATATTTAACCTATACTATTAAACAATTTATGTGAAAAGACAAGTAGAATTCCCTATCATTCTCCCTCTTACTGTTATGCTCCCCCTAACTTTAGTACTGTCATGTTGTTCTTGATCATGTTATGTTTTATTACTTCAATTATCACCCTTTGACATCAATGGCAAAGGTGCTGGTCAATTAACCCCCTGACTTAAATCTACTTATCTACTTGTATTGTGAGAAATTTAAAAGACTAAAACTGAACTAAAATGTCAATGATGAATTATAAGACCAAAATTCTCAAGGTACAAGGGTTCCATACTTAGGCAAAATTTTGAAAAATGACAACCCCTATGTTAGAACCTCCAAAATTTTCCTAGTTTCATTATAATAACTAGCCTTAAGTCCAATGACTAAATCCCTAATTCCTATACTAAAATTCTCTCTACCTGACTAAGCCTCTTCATTACAAACAAAAAAATGATCTCTTAGGTCTGACTGACACTAAAAATTAAAACTAAGAAACTACAAAATTAAAAAATTATTCAATCTTTTCAATAAAATGATATCTAAAATACTACATTCATAATATACCCCTATATTCCCATCTAAAATACATTAAAAAATCCAATATTATATCCACATAAGGGGTAAATAGTGACACTATGGCATGGTGGTGAACAATCACTCAACCGCTAGAATTAACTTGCTATCCCACGGGAGTCTAAAGGGGCATGCACGGGGTGGCAATATGAGACTATTTGACCTGCTATCCTGTAACAAGTAAAGTGAAGGTGTGTGGTAGAGTGGGGAGAGTAAAATGTTAACTCTACCATACCACTACCCTATAGTAGTCTTGATATGATAGAGCGGTATTGTGGTACAAGTTGTCAAAGCATTTAACATCAGTGACAATGATTAAACCTCTAAACATGAACCATTCAATTTCCCAAGATCAAAGACATGTATTCAAACTCAAAATATGGATAGATTATGAAATATTTTTTAGGAATTGACATTAATAGTGAGGTGACTAAGCTCAATATCAAATATACTTGGGATTCAACACCATTTTTTCAATCACTCACACAACTCAGTGTACCATAGGTAAGGGAGTTCAAGGAGGAAGACTCTATAGCTATTATTTCACCAGGTAAGTTTATAGAAACCCTTTATAGCAAGTGTATAAGAACTAAATTTGATTAATTATACAAGTAGACACTAAACTAGGAAAGGTATAAATACTTTGTAACTAATCCAGTCAACCTTCAAGTGGTTAGTAACTTAAAGTTACTTGTTTTTAGCCCTGACTGGGTAAAGGACAATATATTTTGTTTTTCTATTTTTCTTCTTTTTATCCTTTCCATTGTCCTTATCTTATTCATCTTTTGGTAGCACATCCAAGTTTCTATGCATGTAATGGATATGTACATCTTCTAAGGAGGATCCTCTTTAATCATTTACTTTGTTTCTAAGATAGCTAGATGTGTCCTTAAAAACTAATTACTTATTATCACAATAATAGTTGGTTCGTGTAGTCGCTATGGGCTCTTATAGGTGAAATTTTGTAGCTACTATGGGTAACCTATAAGTGAAAACCTACAGTTGTTATGGGAAATATGTAGGTGGAAAGCCTATAGCTTGGTAGTTGTTATGGGTAACCTATAGGTGGAAATCATGTAGCTTGGTAGTTGTTATGGGTAACATGTAGGTGAAAGCCTGCAGTTGTTATGGGCAACTTTTAGGTGGAAACTTGTAGGATGATAGCTGCTATAGGCTAGAAACCCCTTTTTCTATGGGATTCTCTATAAGTGTTGTGACCAAGTAAGATTCATGTGGTCTTATTCTACCCTTTAAATGTCTATTAAATAAGGTTACACAAGAATAATCTAATCAAATAAAAATCATCATTAATCCATAACACAAAATGCATATATTAATGCACACATATAATAATTCATTCATTTACATGAGTCATGGATAGTTCTAGGGATTCATATAGTAAAAATATATACAACTGGGTATGATGAGGCTATAAATAGAAATATTAGTGGCCTCATCACACCCCCCTACTTAACCTCTTGATTGTCCTTGAGAAAGCCTTCTTTGCATTTTGAATCTACAATATTTCCTAAAATCTAAGGGCTCAGTACAACCCATCCCTTTGAAGATATAAAAACCTTTAGCATCATCTATGATTTTCCACCTTTTCTTTTTTGCATCTCTATTAGCTAGCACATTCCCTTCCCAATCAGAAATTGGGAACCAAAACATGGGTGGATGAAACATCAACCCCAACCAACTTATAATTTTTTTCCTGACAAGCTCAATGTACATATATATTATGTGTATTGCCTCTCTGAGGTTCTGAGGGGAATAAGGTTCTTTTCATTTTAGGGTATTTGAAAGCTCTGCCCATTTGTGAAAATAGAAAACAAAAATTTGTTTTCCATCTCCCTTCATGAGGCTCAAGTAGTGGTTCTAGACCTCTACTTGTTTTTTTGTGACCCATGCTCATGGAGTATCTACATTTATAAAATTAATCCATTCCTCTATTATAGATTTTGAATCAATAGATTCACCCCTAATCATTATGGTATCCTCTTTTTCTTTCTCTTGATAGTCCTCAACCTATTTCTTTCTTCTTGTTTCATTGAGGACGTATGAGCTAAAGGCATTCAATTAGACATCCCCTAGGTATATATTGGGATTTCACTTTGTGTCATGTGGCACAACATACTGAAGCATGCAAAAATCACTCAATTATGCCTAAACATTAGGGTCATTATGCCTATAGACATCAAAGAAAGACTTAGAATCGCATACCATGTAGAATAGATCACTGTATATCCTGTCATATTTGAATCTGAGCCACCTTTCTTCTAATTATATATCATATACCTTAGAAGTTGATCTACATTTCATTAACATCTTGTAGAGAGGATTAAAAATATATTCAAATTGATTTGCAAAGCAATTTTAACCAATGTTGTAACAATCGATACAATAATCTATTTATGACTCTAATTCTGAAACAGTGGACTCTGAATCCAATATCACAACTGATGTTGAGTCTATTTTTAATGTTAAATCCAATGTCAGTTCAAAAATTAAACCTGACTCTAATATTGATTCTTCATCTGATATGGTTATTTTGATAACGTTTTGTTGAATGCTAAATTTTTGATAAGTAATGGCCTATGATGGTATAATGGGCTCAATAAAAATGGATTCATCTTGGAAGGGTTCAACATAGACTGACTCATTTAAGTGAAGCCCTTTAAAAAGATGAAACCACTCAAGGGATATCTCAACAAAATCATGTCTATCAAATTGAGACTCCTCAATGAGTGGGAAAAGATCAAAAGACAACTCTACCAAGACTAGCTTGTCAAGGAGATGTGGCTCTTATGAATAGGTAACTTATCATAGTTTATCTTGTCACAAATGGGTGTTTAAAAAATAACATGTTGGTTTTGGTTCACAATTGGATAAAAAATATCAAATTCGAACACATTTTGATCCTCATAAGATGGCTTTTGAAAAGGTAATGGTTCTTGTTTAGGCTTGAAGATCGAAACAGAATTTCTAAAGTGGGGAACTTTTGGTTTGGTGAGAACATTTAGTTTAGTAGGAACATTTGGTTTAGAGGTAACATTTGGTTTAGTGGGAACATTTGGTTTAGCAAGAACAATGGTTTGTGGTTCAATAATGGACTCTCCAAAGATTAGACTATTGAATAAGGGATCAAAAATAATTGGTTCATAAAATGGAGGTTCTTCAACAATAGGTTTATCAAAAATTAGTGATGGGCCAAGAATGGTAACAACTAGATGCTTATTAGTTTGGTTTCTTGTACAAACCAAAGGAGAAGGTCCTAAAATGGTAATGAATGGATGCTTCTTAGTTTGGTTGCTCATGCAAACCAAAGGAGGAAGTCCTAAAATGGTAACGATTGGATGTTTCTTAATTTGGTTGCTTGTGAAAACCAAAGGAAGAGGTCCTAAAATGGTAATCTTGGTACGATGTGGAGTTTGATTACTTATACAAGCCAAATCATCCAAGTCTTCTTGATGAACCCAATCGTTCTGATCATGAATTAGATCATAAGTTAGATCTTGATTGTGTTTCCATGACTAATTTTTGTGAGGTGGATAAAAATCTGTCTCACAAACCATATTGTCACCATAGGAGTCTTGACTAAATTTATAAAATTCATTTTGTGCAGCCATTCTATCATAATTTGGTTTAGCCATGACTACACCATAAGTGTAGTTAGACATATCTACATTAAATTAATAAAGCTCTAAAAATAAAAAGACTTAAAGTTCTATAAACCCTGAAAAATGATCCAAAAGATAAATGGTTAAAACTTGGTTCAACTTGGTCGAAGGGGTGGAGCTGTATCCCAAAAGTAGTTGGTAACAAGATTTTATAAACAACCTAATGTCAAATGTCTAACATCAAAGGTTTTTGAAGAAAGGTTGTGTTTTCCCAAACAAAGTCATAAAAACTGATGAGGATAGGCACTCGAATAAATAAATAATCAATAGTGTTCAAAATTAGATAATCAATTAATCAAAGTTATGCAACCCAAAATAAAAAGATATATGTACCAACCCCACCAATTGAGGCCTAAATAAAAATCAATCAATGTTTGGATCCAAACTTGACAAGGTTAATTGAAAATGTAATGTTGAAGACTAGGATTGAACTAAACAAGCTAGACAAGATCAGACAACATGACGACACAAGATAAAGGTCCAAATGGTATACACAAAATGGTTTGAAACAAATGGTTTTTTGATACAATGGTAAAAAAGTTCTTGAAAAAAATTGAGCATTGTAACAACATAAAGCATGCTCAAATGATGTGGCCAATTGTTATGTTTCAACGACTCAAAGGTAAAAAAAAGATTTGACACGATTTGGGTAGCATAACGCTACCCTTATTGACTTAAATACATGATTTTGACATGGATTATGAACAAACAAAAAAGTTTTAGCCTCAAAGCATACCAAGAAAATAATGACCAAAATATACTAAGTATAATCATCCAAATCCTAGCAAGGGTATGTAAAAATGGGGTTAACTAAACTAGCAAGTTTTGAATGTTCTAGGGGAATCAATTGCACAATGACTTTCACATCAAACGATGTAAAAGATAATCACATAAATTAGGTGATCATGACATTGGCTAGTTGTAAAAAGGTCTAGTCCTTTTTATAACCACTACATCTTGTTGTTTACTCAATGTAGTGCAATGTCCAAATGCAAATATGTCCCATGTGCAACTCCAAAGGAGTCAAATGAAGTCAATATTGGGAGGTGAAACCTTGGTTCAAAGCTTCCCTAAAGAACTTATAGGAGGTATTGATGTCCCCCTCACAAGCTAAATTTGCATGAAAATAAAGAAAGCATAAAACAGAAAGACTTTAGGGTCATTTTCAAGATCACCCAAACTTTGGCGAGTGTTTCAGGTGACATTCTTTCTAAGTCTTGGACAAGGTTATTTACAATAAGAATGGTGCTTTTGATTCCAAGGGTTCCCTATAGGGGACAAATGGAAGATCATACACGCAACATTCCTCTTTTTTCTACACAAAATCTAATTAAACAACTATTTCAAATAAAAATTGACAAGTGTGTTCAATTTTAGACCCAAATGAAAAGTTTGGTGGTGTTCATTTCCCTTGGTCTTAATTGTAAACTTTAAAAACATTCTCCAAAAACATCTAAATTATTTGTTAAACATAAAAAAAAAGGTTCCTAATTGATTTTTTAAGCATGTAAGAGGTGATTTAAATATGTTTTTACCAAATCAAAAGCTTGTTCCTACATCAAAAATGTCATCATGTCCTTTAGCTTTGAAGCTCTTTTTAGCTTGAAATAATGAACTTTGAAAAATTAGCCCTCGAGTCTGTGTTTTTTGAAAAACATAGTGACTGACATCGGTGGTAACTCAATTGTTACGACCGACATTGGTTACTGGCTAACCGAGATCTAACCGACATCAGTTGAGTCAGTGATTGATGTCGATATTTTCTATCAACGTCAATTACTGTGTAAAACTGTGGTAACCAAAAATATCAAAATAAAGTTAGAAAATCAATTTGTAAGAGTTTTAAAAAGGCTCACATGAATATTTTAAATTTGTAAAATGGTCTTGTTCATATGTAGGATGCATCTAATCCCACCGAGCATGCCATGTTTTAGAGAGGATTACAAATCAAGTTAGTCAAGCATTAGTCCATAAACAATGAAACATGCATAAAGAACTAACTAACCAAGCCTATCTATTCCTATGGGAATTACAAAGGATAGAAAGAAACAAATGAAAGAAAGCAAAACCATATTACCTTCCCAAATGGATTCATTATATCTATGTGGCTTAAAAACATGTTCTCCCTTGATCAAGCATCCTTGTCTTTGTCAACAATGGTGGTGAGCTCCTCCAATGCCTCAAGAACACTCCCTAAAACCTAGGCTCTTGATTCCAAATATCTAAACTAGCCTATCAATGAAGCTTTCAAACAAAATATATGATCAAATGCTAAGCCTTGTGGAAACAATTTAGCATTATAACTTTTCAATATTCAAGATTTTTGAAGATATTTGAGCATAATAACCTTGAACTAGAAAATAGCTTAGAAATGATGTTATGAGGCCTCATATTTATAGATTTTTGGATTTGATCAGAATCAACCTAAACCATCCATCTCAAGATTAAGATGTGTGGTTGAGGATTAATTTAATTTTTAGAATTAAGTTTGTAATTATCCTCATCATGGCGTTGGAAGAAAGGTCATTGAAGAGGCACGGGAGGCATTAGCTAGGCATGGGTGACCCATAATCCTAATATTTATGGCATTATGGCCTAGGGATGTCTTCCCAAGAAATGATGTCACGTGATGATGTAGATAATAAGAATAAATTTTCAAAAAGAAATATTCAACAACTTTCATGGAAAATCTACTTAAGATTTTGATTTGGATTAATTAGCCTTAAACAAGGTTAATCAACATTTTTGCAATTATTTGAAAATTGGCCCTTAATTAATCAAAATGGTCAGAAAGTCATACTATTGAGTTGTAATTTGACTCAAGAAGAATTAAAAGGTGACGTTAGATGCACTAGAACTATATTTCCATTTAGGATGTTTCTAACACAAAATAACAAAGATTCGTGGTGTGTACCAATGAATTTAGGAGAAAAGAGCAATCTAGAGCACAAAAGGTGAAATCATCATTTTGACTTAAAATGAATTGATCAAAGTTAGTTGGCCCATGAATTGCATTGCCCTATTTAGGGATACTTTAACCTAAATTGGCACTTGTAAATGACAAGTTCAAACCACTTAGCACATTTTATGGATTTTGACCTAAAAAGTGTATTTGAGTACAATTTGAGTAAGATTGATAATTTCAACATAGATGGTGTTAGGAATTGGATGTCTACACAACTCAGTGGTCTCATGCATGTTAGTGATCTTCTCTTTCAAATAAGTGATCCTAGTCTTATCCCTTTCTAGGCTTTCTTTTAAACCTTTCAGCTGCTCCCTTGCTTTAATATATACTATAAACCTTTATATCAACTGCTTATGATAAGTTTCATCATCATTGAAATTTTCCTCATAAATCCAAAAAGGTCATCAGCTTCTACTAGCCTAGTAGTTGAGAGGTCTACATCAATTACTTTTTGTATTACACGTACTTTTGTAGTGGTCTCTACAAAACAAAACCTATTAGGGAATGGTACCAAAGTAAGAGCATTATATGTTGTAATTTCTTCTAGAGGTACACTAATGCCATCTATAGGTAAGGTGGATGAAGCTACTATAGGCACTTTTAATGGAGTTGGTGTAGGCTCCTCCAATGTCTTTTACTTGCTTGACTCTTTTTCCATAGATGGATTTAGAAAATTTGATGCCCCTAGAAGTGTTTACAGGCCTCTTTTGCCTTTTAACTATTTTATTCTATTACTCGACCTATATATCTCTTTCATGGCTTGTTCCAAAGATTGTAACTCCTGGTCATCAGGAATTGTGTCTTTCTTTGCTACTTCTTCCATGGTCCTTAAGCAATTCCTCCTCTTTTACAGACTGATATGACATTCTTTTTTTTATATATATACCTTATTTAGTTGAGTAGTTACATGTCTTCTTCCAATCTAGGTTGCTCAAATGGTTGCATTTCCCCTTCCTTTATAGACTATTCTTCAGTAGATCATTCTGCTATCTCAAACCCATCAAAGGTATTACAAAATTTGGGCTCCTTCTTCTCTTCATCCTCATTGATGTTTATAGGTGAGGATGTTAGGGTTAACCTTTATATTTTAATTATCTGAGACCTCTTAGGAGGAGGTCTCCTTCTCTTTGATGTAGAGGGATTCTTCCTTTCAGTCTTCCTTTTCTTTTGAGGAGGGGGAGTTATTGAAACCTGCTTCTCCTGTGTAGTTGGTGATGGAAGAACTTCTTGTTGAGGATTAAGTTTTGTGGCACCCTTCTTCTTGTGCAACTAGTGATGGAAGAGCTTACTCTCCTTTTGAAGGAGCCATAGTGGAAGAATCTACTTCTTGTTCTAAAATATTTGGAATAGCAGGAGAAGGAATATCCTACCCATTTTATTTTGGTGAACTTTCCTCCTTTGTATCCTCAAGAGGTAGCACTAATTTTCTTCTTGTCTTACCCATAGCAACTGTAAGTGAGACTGTAGTAGTTACGTTCCGACTAGTTGCACTAGTGCTTATAGTATCCGCTTGTGTTGTTTGTTGGACTTGTCCCTTGGGAGATTCCCCCTCATTTTTTCCCTCCTCTTGTTGAGGTTCACTAGTCCTTAAGGTTAAAAATTGTTCACAGTTAAGGTTAGGTCTAGTATCTCTTATTCCTTGTTTAACTAGTAACCAAATCAGACAATGATGAGAAAAGGCTTTCTCTACCCCGCTTTAGTATTATTTATACATTTTCTTTAGGACATTCCACAAGTGGTTTGGGACATTAATAGTCATACCATGCCATAAATGATTTAAAATTTTGAATTGGAGGGTATAGATCAAGGAGTACCTACCTTCACATGTTAGATATTTGATTATATATGAGGCCACTTCTCTTTGGGCTAGGGGTAGACTCAATCTTTCCACACCTCCTTTCTGAATCACTAGCCTTTCATTGCCTTGACAAAATTGTTGTCTAGCTAATTGGCCATTAGGATTCTCTTCCCAGTTTTCCCTAGTTCTTGGTAACCTAATAACCTAGCTTACCATTTCTTTTGTAATTGGAAATGTGATGCCAAATACTATTGCCTATTCTCTTGTAAAATAAAATGTAAATTTTCTAGTGAGAGGTTATAAAAAATGCTACATTTTCTCAAAATAGGTAGCCCATCCAACCATGTTGAAGATGGCCCAATTGTTTGGGTCTCCTTGCAACTGCCTATGGTCTGAGGGTTCCCTTCTCATTATTGAACCTCCCAATCTAGATAGTTTATCTTCTTGTAAAAAATTTCAAATAGATATCTCTTTAAAATACCCAATTTTAACTTTAGACTATTATCTGTAGTGAAGTAAGTTCATTCAATAAGGGCAATTTTGGTTGTAGGTTGCAGCAATGTCTTGCTTATATATTTTTGTGAATGAGCTTTGATCTCAAAGTGGAAAACAATAAAGTTGATTGTTTTCCCCAATTGAATATGGTTTTAGTTATGGCATAATCATGGGATTTCAATCTGTACACATAGATTATCATCTGATTGATTTCCTGTAGTATTCTTCCCCCTATGTGAAGTGTCACTTGTCCCCAAGTGACGTGCTACATGTAAGATGCAAAAAGATAGGATGGGGTCATAATGAGGGTTTTGAGTGGTGAGTTGGCATAGCTCATTACAAGACTTGATGAATGATGTTTTAATTATTAAATATGATTTTTAATATAATGCATGTTATACTAAAAAATAAAGTGTTTTTCTATGACTAAAAGATACATCGTACCTTTATAATTATTTATTCCTAGGGTTGTGGCATAAGAAATCTGCGTGTGAGTGTTTGCTGGGGTGGAAGCTTAGCTTATTATTTTATCATGCAATTATTACAATGGTAGTCATGATTTTGATGTATTGTTACCCTTAGATAATTATGTGATCATAGTGTCTTGTCATTTAATTATGCCCTCAACAACTTGCATGCAATCATGATGACCTGCAAAGAACTAGAGCAGTGGTCTTGTAGTGGTATGAGAGACTATTGCCATCCTTCCACAAGGTTGTTGCTGTAGATCTTTGTTATCCAAGTCAAATCCTTTATAATCATGGAGAAGGGTGGGTGATGGCATTTTTTGCTCTTGATCTCCTTTGTATGAGCATGTTGATGGCTTATTTCTCTTCTATCTTACTCCCAATAAATGAGGATTCTTTGTTTAGTGAACTTTTAATTTGGCAATTAGCTAGTTTATCAAACTTGTGACCTATGCTCCATAAAATATCCCAAATCTCTCTTATTGGTAGAGTGAAATTATTTTTCATGAAGTGACCAAAACTTGAGAATGGTTTTTGGTATCCCTGTAGTCATAAATTCTAGTCTGCAACACTTCAAATGGAGATTATAAGTGTATGCCTTTGTTGTAGCACTTACTTTGTTATTCAAGGGTATGGTCATTCCTTAGTAATATTTGAATTTTTTTCTCTAATCTTCCTTCACTCATCCTCTAGCTTTTTTGGTGTCTTTCATGAATTTCTCAATAGCCCATAACTAAAGCCATATCTCATCATTTATGAGGAATTAACTTGAAACTACTAGAGAGGTGTATATAAGGGTTAGGATGTACCTAAAAAAACTATAGGTCGATCTCTTAGCCATTGCAAAGTTGTGCCTAGTAGTGAGGAAGGTGCCTACAACAACTATAGAATATCTTGTAGCCACTGTAAAGTTGTGCCCTGGCCCATAACAACTAGAGGAATGGCACTTGTTGTCCTTGTAGCATCCACTTCTTCATGGCACATGAATGCTAACATATTGACACCTTTTGTATCTAACATCCATTGTATATCAAATAATGGGAAGTTAGTTTTTGTTTAATATGTTATCTCATAACAACTGGAGGAATGGCACTTGTTGTCCTTGTAGCATCCACATCTTCATGGCACATGACTGCTAACATATTGACACCTTTTGTATCTAACATCCATTCTATATCAAATAGTGGGAAGTTAATTTTTGTTTAATATGTCAAGTGTATGGTTTTAGGTTTCCTATCATCATTTTCTAATTTCTTATAAATATTTATCAAATATTTATTTATGTTATCAAATTTTTTATATCCCAATATAATGTGTATTTTTTTATTTTTGTAGAAATTTAATGATACACTCCAAGAAGTGGATAAAATTGGTGTGTTGGATTCGTTTGATGGTGTTATTATGGGCATTAAGCAGATTCACTCACTATTTGATTGTACATGGAGTCAAATTGAAAGGAACATGAGATGAAAATATAAATATTTTAAAGGTCACAAATATCCCTTGCTTATGAAAATAAAATAGATGGACTTATCTGTTTGAAAGAGAAATAAGGAACCTTCACACAGTACGTGGCCACTAAAATATTTGTAAAAAATGACATAGTTGATGTTTATCATATACTCATTGTTAGACAACTTGGCCCACTGCTTTATGTAGTAGTTTGAATGTGTTTTTTAGGGATCTTTATCATGGTGTATTTGCAAGAGTTAGAAAATCTTAGACTTTGACATTTTTATTTTATATCTGTGTGTGTGTGTGTGTGTGTGTGTGTGTGTGTGTGTGTGTGTGTGTGTGTGTGTGTGTGTGTGTGTGTGTGTGTGTGTGTGTGTGTGTGTGTGTATGTATGTACGTATGTAATACATACATACATACATACATACATACATACATACATACATACATACATACATACATATATATATATATATATATATCTTACAGTTCATCAAAATTGCATTATATTTTTTTATTGCAGATTACCTTTTTTAATCGTGATGTTGAATCAATCTTTTAACTTCTAGCATGTTGTAGCTTGTTCATATATGTAATATTTTTATTTGCTTTTATGTTTTATTTCAAGTTTAATAATATTTTTATTTTTGTCCCCATTAATGGGTTAGTTTTCATCGCTAAGAAGGTTAAAAGTAGAAAGTAGGATTGGATACCCCCTCCTCCTGGGTGGTTTAAACTAAATTTTGATGGTGTAATGCATGGCAATCTAGGTGTGTTTGGGTTGGGATGCATTATTCATGATTATTGTGGATCAATGATCAGAGCCCTATTTAAGAAAATCTAGGACGGGTCCAACAACAAAGCATAAGCTCAAGCTCTGACAAGTCGTATTGAGTTGGCTATCCAATGTGGGATCCCAAATCTGATTATGGAAGGCAATTCACAAATTATCCTTGTAGTTGTGTAAAAAAAAGAGGCTAAATTATGGCATTTAGAGAATATTTTGAATAAAACTTGCTGAAATTTGTAAGTTTTCTCTACTATAAAGTGGTAGCATTAGTTTCAAGAGGTGAATACGGTTGTGGACTTCCTTGCAAACTATGGCATCGATCAACCCAAGGTTTATAGGTTGGATAACATCAAGGAAGCTTAGGTGGATTTCCCTACAGCCTCATTAATTGATCTTGGTTGATTTCCACTTGGATATCCTTTTGTATTGCTTTGTCACACAAAGCAATTATAAAATGATTGTTGTATCTATCAGAGCCTTTAATGGTGCATGTGGCTACTAACACCTCAAGCACACTCCCTTTCACTTCATTTAATCATTACTTGTCAAGAATGTGTGAGAAGTGATCAGGGAGGACTTGAATTTATGTTTAGATGGTGTTTTAATTAGGGTGATTGATGGCTCTCCTTTGCATGTAGGATCCTAGAGGCTTTCCCTATGTTCATTTATTCATTTATTATTGTGTTTAATGATGCTTATGCATGGGTGCCCTTTGAAAATTCTATGTTGTATTTGGGGGAGATTTAAATGGAGAACCAGAATGATATTGCACTTTCTATTTTGTGTATCTTTAGGTCCAGTAAAGTGAGGGAGATGGCCTTTCAGGGACTTATATCATGGGCCCATCTCTAACATATTTTTGGTTGCCCTCAAAGGAAGTGCATGTTGCTATAGCAGATGTTTTAGAGTAAGAGTTCTTAGTTAATGGGGTCAAGTGTAGGGTACACTCAAAAGTGGATTCCATCTTTGCCTCTAATCCATGTTCCTAATCTCTAAGGTGGAGGTGGTGGTGAAGGTGGTAGATTTTTGTGTTCACCTAGAATGTTGAGTTGGCCTAATTAAGAAAATTTGTTTGCATGATTTGACCCCTCTCCCATCCCTATCATTCTCGATGTCAGATGACCTAGGTGTCATCCCTGCTTCTACTTTTTGTGCTTTGGAAACTAGATTCTTGATTCTCTTAAATTTTGTGGAGGATCTCCATAAGAAGGTCGTGTTACCTGATATGAAGATTGGTAAATTTGTTTCACTACCGATGATGTTGTAGATGAGGAATCCCGTCCCAGAGTTGGTGTTGTTACGTAGCCACCAACATGAGTAGAAGAGAGTGGAGGCAGTGAGGAAGTTAATCAAATGGGTGTTGCATGGAATTTTGGAAGCACCATCCTATTATAATTTAGTACTAGTGGAGGTTGTAGAACATAGACCAATGGAGGTGCTAATGTCCTCTATGCCTTCCTCATCTGGGGGCTTCGAGTGAATGGTCCAAGTGAGGGAACTAGCTATGGTAGGGGAGGAGGAACGTGTAGGGGGTGAATATGATGTTGTGTTATTTTTAGATTTGGATGAGGAGGGCATTACGGGTGCTACTGTGTAATCTATTGGTTTGGTGTCCTTATTAGTTTTTTATCTTTTGGTCTCTCTAGTTTTTTGGGTTTGTGGTTATTTCTTATTTTACAAGGTTCCTGCATGACCCTTCGATGTTTTTCTTAGTCTCAAATTTTGGTGGTGTCTATTGTTTTTTGGTTTTGGTTAGTTTTGTGCCAGGGATTGTAAAACTTTTTACTTTGCATGCTAGGGGCCCAATACTAACCCCATAATGATTTAAAGAAATATGTTTCTTTCTGTCTTTTTATTTGCTTTTATGTTTTAATTTAAGTTTAATAATATGTTTAATTTTGCATTATACAATTTATAGTATTTAATAAATTATTTGTATCATATAAATGAAAATTTATTCCTAAACTAATAGTAAATATAAGGATTATGTAATTAATCAACAATGTATCAATATACTACTAGTTGACAAAAATCAGTTATAAAAAACAATTAAATAAACTACCAAATGACGGTAATTAAAAATTAAAATGACTAAATTTACTACCAATTAATATAAATCAGTCAATTAAAATGATTAAATATACTACTAATTGACGTCAATTAATAATTAAATTGACTAAATATACTACCAATTGATAAAAATTAGTGGATAAATATGACTAAATATATGACCAATTGACGGCAAAATATTTTTTTTAAATGACTAAATATACTACCAATGGACATAAATTAGTTAATACAAATGGCTAAATATACTACCAATGGATGGAAATCAATGAATAAAAATGACTAAATATACTACCAATTGACGGAAATTAATGATTACAATGACTAAATAAATGACTACCATGACTATATAAATGAACAATTAACAACAATCAATGACTAAATATACTACCAAATTGATCAATCAAAACAAACAATACATGACTAAAAATGGTTGTCATAAATTTGGTCACGTTATAAATGATTGACAATAAACTACTAATGGTCACATGACCAAAGTTAGTCATTTATATGCATTTTTTAGTAGTTTTTTAGTCATTTATTATTGTTTTTCTACTAGTGTGGCCTAGTGTTAGAGTCAGGGATGATGAGTTCATCTATTGTATATATTTTTCTCCTATGATATTTCTTCAAATAGAAGAAGCAATCCAAATTCTACACTAGCAGCAAACCATAAAACATAAAGAAAAGTCAATAGAGAAACTTGCATGTATGAACAATATAGAATGTCTATAAATGGAAAAGTATGTGCAACCAAAGCATTCCATGCACAAACCCTCACCCATAACAAGGAATGTATGTACTCATTTTTTGGAAGCTATGAGAATATGGATAAAATCTAACTATACCTCCCTCCTCTTAAGGATAACCTCCATCAAATTCTATGAATAAACCAGAGAATGTATTTGTATTCATATTTTTTTATAGAAATATTTTAAGTAATATTGAATTGAAAGGGTTGTAGTCCAATTGATATGTATGATGGTAAAGTGCATTTGTCACTCCATCCACTAAGGTAAAAGTTCTAGGGGATATCAAAAAGGAATGAAGTTGGGTTTGATTTGCATGTTGTGTTTTCAGAAACACAACAATTGGGAGTGGTTCCTCATTAAAACATAGGCACCCTAATCAGAAACTCAAACCAATGATTCTACAGCCCCCATAGCCTAGTTGTCATATATATCCCATAATTTGTGGGTTGTTGTTTCCCATGTATTTCCCGTAGGGGTAGTTTGATTTTTACATAGTTTTGTTATTATCCAATAATCTAGAATCCTTTGTGTGTGGATATGATAAGAAGTACAATTCCTATAAGAATTTTTGTTATAGTTTATGTTTGTAATGATATAAATTCCAATGATAATTTAATTCATTTTGGTGTTCTGTCAATATTTGGTATCAGAGCAATCAGACTCCAACCCTATGAATAAGAGGTGATAGAAAAATTCAAGAGTATTTGTAGTAGTAGAAAGGTTTGATTACAAAAAGAATCCACAATGTTTCATGCCTCCTCCCAAGACAAACCCTCTCCACATTGAGATTGTTGTTTCACAATATTGGTAGTAACAGAAAAGAAGTAATAAGCAACATAGAAGCATTATACAACTCAGCAAGGAATTAACAACCTGCATTAAATTGGGTTTGCATTTTGAAGATTTTGATTTAATTTTTTGTTGTATATTCATGCATTAAAAAATGGGAAATGTATATCTAATTGATCTGTATAAAGAAGAAGCTTATATTTCTTAGAGGCATATTGGTTTTATCTAGAAAATCGAGGCATCCCAAGAGGATATTTTATCTTTCTTTTACTTAAAACTTGACCTTTCAAACTAAAAATAGTGTTTTGTCTTTATTGAGGTTGGAGGTTTAGTGCATTCAAGAGTCTAAGCTACAAAATAATAGACTTATATATTTCTGGTTTTGGCATCTTTATCCTCATACATGGCGTCATTATCCTGAAACAAGGTGTTTAACCTACATATGTGGCATCCCATGAGCAAAACCATTGTTGATGCATAGTGGCAGCCATCTAAAAAAGACAAAAAAGGCACAACCATAAAAATACAAACTCAGAAAACAAGATAAAGAAGAGAAAAGGGAACTTTTCAGGTAACATTATTTAGGGTGAATTATCTAAAAAAAAACACAGTTCTCATTTTATCTAAAATATCCTCCATATAACGTAATGTGTAGGTATACAACCCACTTGAAACAAAATCGAATTTTAGAAAGGGGAGGTTTGGGGTTCAAAACCCACCAAAACTATTATTTAGTGGTAATTTTAGTAGACCTCCACATTAAAAAATATAGCTAAAGTTAATCATCACTAGATAAAATTAGTAGAAAAGGTCATAATACAAAATTTTATTCTTTCGAGAAAAAAGAAAAATAAAAACAATCTTGTAAAAAGAGGCCAAAGAGCTCAAAAATAAATAAACAAATTGCAAAAAATTCAATTGTTTGGAAAAATGGTGAAAATTATTTATGTAGTGTATTGTATTGTACATCAATTATAAGAGATTATAAATTTCTTTATTGTATTGCATAAATCTTGAGTTTTTAAACTCAATAGCAGCATTCGATGTAAGTGATGCCTCTAAATTGCATTTAAGGGTAAAGTCATCATAATGAGTTATAACATACATAGCCTAATATAGCTACAATAATGATGTATGGGTATCATCCCTATAAATTGTTAGGGAGAAATAAGGACACTTCCACTCATAGTCATCCCTTCATTGCCCATTTGTTTCAATGGAGAGGTGTAAATCCTGAAGGTGGAAATTCCAAATATATGAGGAAGTTACACCCATGTATGCAGAATTATATCTAAACATGTGTTAATGATTGGATGAACCCCTTTTATTACTATCTAGATACTACGTACTACTCTCTTTCACATGGATTAATGTCTTTTTCACGTGTTATCAGGTATAAAGAAAGGGCAAGCTTCTTCCACATACTGATAGGTATATAGAAAGGGCACGTATATATAAAGGTTTAGTATATTGTTCTACTGATATATAGAAAGGGAGACCTTAATACTTGGAGTGATAAGGAACCTTTCCATCACCCACAATCTTAAACATGGTTGCACAAACTCCAAATTTTTCCTGTCAAATTCTTAGTTACTCAAAGGCAATAATTACTCTGATTGGAAGATAAAGATCAAAAATCAATTAGAATTTGAAGATATTTATCCTCTTGTAAATAACACATTTACCCAACATGCCATAGATGTTGATCAGTAATGTAAATATGACAAATTCAATCAAAAGGTAAAAATGATCATCATGTTCAGGGTATCATATGAGGTGCAACCACGTATCCATAAAGCCACAACATCCAAGAAATATTGGGATAAGTTGAAATTTGTATATGAGGCCAAAAATGAGATCACTATTCTGCACCTATAGATTCAACTTCACCCCCTAAAACTAAAATTAGGTGAAATAGTAGAGGCATTTCTTAGACAAGTTGAAACACTAAGGGCATCACTATAATCCTTGGGTGAAACAATATCATATGATTCTCTTTTACCAATTGGCTTGAGATATTTTCCACCCTCATACAAAATCTTTGTGACTACCTTGACTGTCACAAAACAAAAACCAAGTTTTGAAAAATTGGTAAATATGTTACAACAAGAAGAGTCTTTCAATTCTCAATAAAATATGAATAATGTGTTCTCGTTTCTCATCAATAGAAAAGGAAGAAACCCCTCAATTTTTTTAAGCAAACACCAAAGCAAAGTCAATGAAAAATTCAACAAGCGATTAAATCTAAAAAATAATGTCTCATTTGTGGTTGTAAGGGACATGAACTAAATAGTGTTGGTATAATACTTTTCAAAATGGATCATCTAGTGGCCAAAATCCCACTACCCAAAAATCATCCCAAACAACTCATAGTAAACCACAAGGACAAAAAAAAGGAAATTGGCAAAATAAATCTAAGCCATTGCTAAATAGGAGGACACTAATGAAAATGGAGAATTCTTACACTCTGATGATTTACATGAAGAATCAACTTCACAAAGTGATATATGGTATGTTGATTTGGGTGCAACCCAACACATGATTGGACAAAAATACTAGTTCTTCACTTTGAAGGATACACCCAATAAAAATCATTTTTCCTTGGGTGATGATACCTCATACAATGTCCAAGGGATTAGAAACATTGTTTTGCCTCTTGAAACACAAACTTGTAGAATCACATATGTATTATATGTACCTAGCTTAACCAAGAATCTATTGTTAGTTAGTCAACTATTTGACCATAATCTAAAGATTGATTTTGATTGTAAAGGTGGAAGAAAACTTTGTTTGATTTGAGATAAAACCAAAAACTCTAAAATTATTGCATGAGCATCCAATGTGAGTTGAATGTTTCAACTTGACTTTCTTCAAAAAAATAATCAAACGCTTATTATAAAGGACACAGACTTAGCATAGATGTGACACCAAAGATTGGGTCACATAAGTTTTGGATATCTCGACATAACATCATTTTAACATGGTAAGAGACTTGCCACCTCTCAAAAGGGTACAAATAATGTCAAAATTGCTTAGCTGTCAAACAACATAGAGCTCCATTTTAGAAAAGTATATATTGGGCCCATGTAAAACTTGACTTGGTGAAAACTGATCTATGTAGACCAATGACACCTAGTCATGCTAGGTTTAAGTACTTCATACTCTTTGTTGATATTTTTTAAATAAAATGTGGGTTTATTATCTCAAAACCAAAATTTAGTACTTTGAAACTTTTACAAAATTTAAAGTTGGTGTTGAAATAGAGATTTGTCAAAAAATAAAAACCCTCAGCTCAGATCGAGGGTGGGGGGATTAATAAGTTCAAAGTTATTTTGGAAGAAAATGGCATTCATCATCAAATGGCACATCCACACATGCCACAATAAAATGGTGTTGTTAAATGGATAAATCGTACTATCATGGAAATGGTATGGTGTATACTAAATGATTCAATCTTGGCAAAGGCATTTTAGGCAGAGGTAGTCAAAACCATATTATATCTACTCAATAGAGTTCCCATTGCAACTCTTAATGGGGTAACACTATCGGAAGCATGGTTAGGGTGAAATCCACCCATAGCATATCTTCAAGTTTTTGGATTTAAATCAAGTATGCAAGTTCGCAAAAACTAGAGGATTAAACTTGATATGAAATTAAAAAAATGTCTTCTTAGGGTATAATGAAGAATCACTTGTCTATAGACTAATGTATCTAAAGACCAAGAAAATCTACACTAGTAGGGATGTTGAGTTTTTTGAGAAGATAGAATCAAAAGCTCCTTATACAAGCTCACATGGTAAACCAATCAGTCTCATAGAAAATGTAGAAGATGGAAACCCCCCAGATGAATATAGTGATGATTATGGGAATAATGGTACAGCCCCACCACCCATAAGAATTGCTCAACATATGCCTAAATGGTATATAAGTACACTAGGAGATGCTAAATTAAAAGATGTTCTAAACACATCTACCACAGGGCCAAGGACACACAATATGGTTCAAGGAGAGGTTCATTTGGCCTTAACAAGTAAATTTTTTTAATTTGTTGAGCCCTCTATAGTTCAAGAAGCCCTATAGTCAAAACCTTAGAAAGATGCCATGGATACAAAATACAAATCATTGATGCATAATAAAACATGGAAACTTTTAAACCTTCCACCAGGGAAGAATCTAATCGGATGTAAATAGATTTTCAAGCAGTGGTACAAAGTAGATGGCAGTCTCAACAAGCACAAGGCAAGGTTGGTTTTAAAGGCACATGCTCATAAAGAAGGCATTGACTATGAGGAGACTTTTGTTCCCACGACTAAGATCAAAACCATCAAGATGATTTTACTCTAATTGCATAGTTTTGTTGGAAAGTCCATCAAATGGATGTAAAAAGTGTCTTTATTAATAGAGACTTACAGGAAGAAGTCTACATGACTCAACAAAAATATTTTGTCATACCAAGAAAAGAAGATAAAATTTGTAGACTTCTTAAATTATTGTATGGTATTAAGCAAGCTCCCTAGATATGGTATATCAAAATTGATGAGCACATATTGAACCATGGATTTAAAAGGAGTCCATATCATCTGAATCTCTACTTCAAATGGAAAGGGGGAGATGGTAATCATTGTTATATATGTTGATGATCTAGTCATCACTTAGAGTTCAGTGAAGATGCTTGAGTCAACAAAGAGAGATCTAAATTGATCATTTGATATGACAAATCTTGGGATTTTATGTTATTGTCTTGGTATGGAAGTTTGGTAGAGAGAAAATCAAATCTTATATCTCAGCTAACATTTTCCAAGACATGGGGGAGATGGGGGGCTCACGTCTGCGTAGCCCCCCCAAACCCTAAGCGTCTGTGTGGAGATTATTGTAATACGAGATCTATTACTTCATGGAACTTTATTTTTGCTTCAGATTTCCATATTGCAGATGGAACCTAGACTAGATTTCCAGCCTGAGTTGGACTGCCTTCTCGATCTAGTTTGCAAAGGAAATATTAAACGGATGGGGGAAACCCTTGCGGGGGAGCCACACAGGGTGCTTAATCAGCGGTTGCCATGCTGACCAAAGCCCTAACCTTTGTGGTCGCCTTATTTACCATTGCATTCTGTCGACTAGGGTTGTGGCTCATATTGAGGTGCTTCTAGACATTGAGGATTTCTTTGACAATTTTTGATTGCCATGGCAGCGAATCCTCTGTAAAGGGTGAGATTGGGAAAATGATCGGATGGACGGAATGGGCATTGGCAACGCTAGTTCTGGGGTTTGTTTCTTTGTTTGCGGTGTTGTTTTTTATGGGCAGTGCATTTTTAGGGTTTGAGGGCATGGTGGAACACGGCCTTTTTCTTGACATGGCTACGGCCATTATTATTGTTGGATCTGACAATGTAGTTATCAAATCAAAGGGATAGAGAAACTAAAGGTCCCTATAAAACCTGGTTTAGATGTCTGTATTATAGATGGAACCTGGGCTAGATTTCTAACTCGAGTTGGACTGTCATCTCGATCTGGTTTGCGAAGGAAATAGTGAATGAATGGGGGAAACCCTCACGGGGGAGTCGCTCAGGGTGCTCATGGAGGCCACTACAGGGAGCAGGGCCAGGATCTGGCCAAGTTTAGTGTGCATCTCATTATCAGATGCCACAGGGTGCTTATAGAGGCTACCACAGCTATTGACAGCAATGTGTGTGACATGGATATGGTTGTCATTATTGTTGGATCTGACGGTGTCTTCATCAATCTTAGTGACAGAGAAACCAAAGGTATTTTGGGGTTTTTTATTGTCACGGTAAATGCTTGTGTGTCATTAATGCAATGGCAACTTGCATTGTTGGCTAGGGCAGAATGCTAAAGATATATATACATATATTTAGCATTCTTTTCCCTATGTTGTATGTTTTTTAAGGTTGCAGGTCCTTGTAAAACCTGGGTGCCATGTTTGTGGTTTCAGGTCCCTGTAAAACCTGTTTTGATACTATTCTTTAGTGGGATTCAGGAATGCTTTTCCTGGTGGTTGTTAATGCTTTATCTCTTGATTCTGTAATAGGGTTTTGGGGTCCCTTCAAAACCTACTTTTACCTTAATCTAAAACATTTTCCAAGACATGAGATGATCGTGGATCAGGAGGGGCTCTACCTCTCTCCCTCTACTGAAACCCTTGGTCCATGATTGAGGGTGCTACATTTTAGGGTTGGCGACTAGATCTAGTTATTCGCCATCGCCTTCTGTCGGCTAGGGTCGTGGCTCATGTTGAAGTGCTTCCAGACATCAAGGATTTCTTTGACGAAGTTTTGATTGCCATGGTAGCGAATCCTCTGAGCTTAGCAGAGGGAGAGAATGGGCAGACGATCAGGTGGATGGAATGGGCACTGGTGGCACTGGTTCTGGGGAGTGTTTCTTTGAAAGATTGGTTGGGGCTGGGGGATGGGGGCTCATGTCTGTGCAGCTCCCTCAAACCCTTCCTCGTGTATGTACAGCACTATAATGCGAGATCTATTATTGCATGGAAAAGTTTTTTAAGGTTACAGGTCCTTGTAAAACTTGGGTACTTGTTTCAGGTCGTATAACCTGGTTTTGTTTAGGTTTCAGGTCCTTGTAAAACCTGGGTGCTTTTATTGGTCTATATTGGTGGTTTTAGGTCCCTGTAAAACCTGTTTTGTTTACTGTTCTTCAGTAGGTCTTTTTATCTTTCTTGATTATGTT
Source organism: Torreya grandis (assembly GCA_037957365.1). Classification (NCBI taxonomy): domain Eukaryota; kingdom Viridiplantae; phylum Streptophyta; class Pinopsida; order Cupressales; family Taxaceae; genus Torreya; species Torreya grandis. Next base: position 1,210,012 of record JARHVA010000692.1, on the reverse strand, counting down.
AAAGGGTTTTAGGGTCCCTTCAAAACCTGCTTTTACCTTAATCTAAAAAACATTTTCCAAGACAATGCTCGATAAATTTTACGAGATGGATTGCAAGCCAATTGCCACACCTATGGAGACTAGACTTCAGTATCCATCATCACAAGTAAATGCAACTCAACATTGGAAGTTGAGAGGGATCTCATTTAATTAACATATAATAGGCCAGACATCAACTTTGCTATCAGTTATCTCTCACGATTCATGCAAGATCCCAAGGTTTGCCACTAGAAAGCAATAAAGTAATTATTGAGATACATCAAAGGAACCATGGATTTTGGCCTAGAATAAAAGAAGAACGATAATTTCTTCTTGATAGGATATTCATATTCAGATCATGTTGGAAACATTGATGATATAAAATACACTTCAAGATTTATATTTGTTTTGGGATTTGGACCGATATCATGGGGAACAAGAAACATACTTGTGTTTCAATTTCCTCTACATAATTAGAATATCATGCAACAAGAGTTGTTTGTGAAGAGATTTGGGTTAGATGTATACTTGAAAGATTTAAAATACCACAAAATCATCTAACAATCCTCCATGTAGATAATGGAGTAGTGAAACTTTTTCATAATCTTGTATTTTATGAATGCAACAAACACATTGAGATGTAAGTATTTGTGAAAATGTTTTGAACAACATCCAACTCCAATATTAACGACAGATCAACAACGTGTATATGATTTCACTAAGGCACTTGTGTGGGTTAAATTTGAGGCATTCATATAATTTATCTCATGTTCACTTGAAGCTATGTTGAATTAAGGGGGAAATACTAGGATAAATGCTTAATTCACCACATGTGAATTAAAAATAAAATTATATTTTTTAATTTACTAGCCTAACTTAGTTGTCCTATCCTAGTTGTCATATTTATCCCAAAATTTGTGAGTTATTTTTTCCCGTATGTTTCCTGTAGGGATAGTTGTTTTTTATATAGTTTTGTTATTATCCAATAATTTGGAATCCTTTGTGTGCAGATATGATAAGCAGTACAATTACTATAGGAATTGTTGCTCTAGTTTATGTTTGTAATTATTAGAATTCCAGTGATAATTTAACTCATTTTGATGTAATATTAATATTTATTACACATGCACAATGTTTCATGTCAAATCTACAACATTCCTTGTCAAATCTATAGGCGGTTTTGAGTTTTTTTCACTTTAGAATGTCACATTTTTAGAAAGTTCTCATCTTCTCCTTGTTGAAATATATATTTCATTTTTTTTAAATATTTTGATGCTTTTTATTTTACTTTGTTAGATTTAATATATTTTTATTACTATATGCATATACTTTTATTTCGTATACTATTCCCTCTTGCTTGGAATAGTCTAGTGTTTAGTTGGTATACTCCATTGTGTGTGTGGCTTGTTTTTTTAACTTTAACAAATTTGATAGTTTTGTGTCCCTTATAATATTATTAGTCCCTTGTCTTGCTCACCTCTTTACCCTAGCAATGGTATTCCCATGTAGAAGACTACATTCCATGGTGGGAATTTGTTTGAAGAGTAAATTATATTTTTATTGTGGGATTTACAGTCACTAGTGTTATGAAATTCAATCTATGGAATCCCTAACCATTTCAACTTTTCTCAGTTTTCTTATGTTATGTCATTGTTTTGAGTTATGTTGTTTTGAGCAAGAATGAAAGGCTCATAAAATTTATTAGGGATTATTTGTGGATTCATTACATGCCAAGGTAAGTGCAATCTCTAATGCATTCATATTTACAATAATGGATTTTGTGATGTTCGTTTCATATGTATTTTTAAAAATTAAAATGAAGATGTTTGTGTAATGGGGATAGTGAATAAATTAAATATATGTAAAATTAAAAAGGCTTGGAAGTATACAAGGTTGCACTAATTATTTGATAGAAGCATAAATAAAATACAATCTCACTTAGAATAATTGGTGAAGCGATGACAGAGGTGAAGGAAAAGATGGTGGTGAAGCAACACAGTAGGCAGGGGCGATCATGATCTAAGGGCAAGGGGTCATTGTTGATACAAACAGCAGGTTCTAACTCAGAAGATTGCAAGTTGAAGAAGGGAAAAGGTAACAAGCAGCTCAATGAGTAAGCAAGATTTGGCACTAAGGGACAGATGAAATGAGATGTTATGTTTAGGTCTAGCTAGGTGGAGTATGGGTCAACAACTAGGCACAATAGGGGCAAGGGTAGGGGCAGGCACAATAATCAAGTTCTTGATTGCATGAGTTATCCCTCTGAGCTTATAGATGTAGGGTTTGATCTTCTTGAGTTTGGGTTAGGGAAAATATAGTTGGATGATTATTTTGGCCTAGCAAAATGAGTCACTGGTCTGGAGGATAGAGAAGATGGAAATGGAAATACTAGGGTTTCAAAGGCTTTAATTTTTTCATCTTGAATTAATAGTTCTAATCCTTTTCACACATGAAAAAAAAAATTTAAAGAAAATATCTTCGAGACTAATCTAGGTTCTGACCCTATTATGGTTCCAAAAAGTCTAGTTTCTTTAAAAATTTCCCCAACGAAGGAAATAGCCGTTGAGGAAGTTTTGAAGGAGGTGCCACAAGTGGATTATCCCCAATTTTTAGATCCAAAAACATCTCATCTTGGTGATGTCCCCTTAATTTTCTCTCATTCCTCTCCTATCCTTGATTTATCAGATTCAGAACCATCAAAGGTTTGTTGGGATAAGGGCAACATATCATTGATTGGCAGATGTGTTGGGAAAAGGCCATTGTGGGAAGTGCTTCAGCAATGGGCAATGGGTTCTTGGATAGCATTGAAACCTCCTTCCATTTCTTTGTTGTCTAATGGTTTCTTTTTGGCTTCAATTTCAGTCGGTAGATGATAGATATTTTTTTTGGTCAAATGGTCTATGGTTCATTGGTCATTAGGGGTTTTTATGCCCTTGGGCTCCATTCTTTGATCCAGATTTATCGATTATTTTGCAATCCCTAGTTTGGATAAGGTTTTATAATCTAAATTTAATCTTAAGAGATCCTAGTCTTTTTAACTAGTTGGTGAGTAAAGTAGGAATCTTTGTTAAAATTGATGATTCCATTAAATCTCATAGGAATTTTGTCCGAGTATGTTTACTAGTCAATTTATCCAAACCTATATTTCATTCTATTAAAATTTATTTTTCCCATGGAGTATGGTCTCATTTTTTTAACTTTGAAGGTCTTCCATTTAGATGCTTCAAATGTAATAAATTGGATCATAAGATGGTTGCTTTCATGAAGAAAAAATTTAAAGGTTCCCAAGCCTTGATTACTCAGAAGTGGGTTAGAAAGATTGGATGCCTAAATCGAGATCTGGTTTACAGTTTGTTTGGGTCAAATAAAACAAAAGTAGTTGAGGATCCATATTTAGAAGATTTTAAAGAGGTTTAGCTTTCTCCACAAAAGAATGAGATTTCGGAGGCTGTTGAGGTTATGGATGATTTAGATTCAGGATAGCCTTCTTCTAACAAGTTGGGAAAGGTAACAAATATTAAAAATTATGGGTAAGAGAACTTGGATAAATTTTTTCCAAATATGGATAGTCCTCTAGTGAAGGATAGCTCAGAGGAGGAGGAAGAAGGATGGGAGGAGGAAGAAGAAGAGATAGAAAGCAGGGTAGTTTTGTCTATTGCTCATTCAAAAAGTACATTAAAGACACCCAACTTTGGTCTGACAGGGAAAAGAGGAAGGAAGACAGAAGCAGAAAGGTTGCAGCTAGATGCTCAAAATTCTATTAATGGTGGTACCCAATGGACCATGGAATCATTGTTTTCTAGTAGAGGTCGATGCCTGCAAATAGCAAATGGGTGATTTGAAGATTGGTGTAGGAGTGGTTTTTCTAATTTCTATTGAAGATTATTTTTCTTGGCTCTTTGACTAATTGTTTAAATTTTTTGAGTGCATATTTTTTCCTTTAGATCCTTATTGTTTGTTGGGATTGTAAAAGGTTAATAGATTCACTATGTTTCTTAGATTTCAAATCATTTTGGGAGACTGGACCTCCTGTTGTGTTCTAGAACCGCTTTTAGTTTCGGTGAAAAGTTAAATTGGGATTGGGACTCTTTTATCCCCAGGTATTGATCTAAAATAAAAAGTAAAAAATACAATCTCACTTTGATTGGCATTTAAATCAAATGGTGCACCTAAACAAATATGAATATTTTTTTAATTTTTAATTGTGTCCATTACTAGGGCTATAGAAGTGTAAATATTTCTTGTAACAATGGGTCTATGATTGGATGAGCAGCATCAAAATAGATTTTGTGCCTTTGAAACTAACAATAATAGTATTTTCTTGCTTTAACCTATATATAAAATTTGTAATAAATTACAAAAATCTCTCTTCCATAAAAAGCAAAAACATATATATTGAGATGTTTTGGTAAATTAATGTTTAGAGTAAAACAAATATGAAGGATCAAACATTGTTGGCTTAAATCTACATGCCTAACTCAAACACTAAGAAAAAAACCCATTCCACTATGACTCATTCTTAATACCCATTTCCACTATTCCTAACATGCCGTTCTTTTTTCTAAAAAAACACATTTCTTTAATTATCTGCTTCCAATTTAGGAAATAATCAAATAGATAATTTTTCTCATGAAAATGTTTCATATAATCGAATCAGAGTTGAACAGAAAATATTTTGATAGAATTATGAGTTGAAGACACCCTTTCTAAAATACACAAATATACATTGATGAAATCATTTAGTTTGAAAAAAGTAGAAAATTAATTTATTGTAGATTTATTTCAAATTTAAATAATATTTAATAATTATAAATGTATTTTATCTTACAAGTTTCTAGTGCTTTCGCATTAGAATAAAATTGAAGTAATTATGAATTTATCCATTCCATGCAAGGTAATAAGCTAGGCAAAAAAAAGGTGAATGACCTTGTATACATGCATTCCAATCTCCATCTATCATCTTGTGCTTCCAATTAATAGAAATCAGGATCTCATAGGATATGGGACTATGGAGGCTCGATGAATGATGGAAATGATGAATTACTAATGGAGGTGCTTGAAGAAGATGCAAAGTCATGTTTAATTGGGGCTAAAGTGGAGTAAGGGCAAGGAAACAAAGGCAATCCTTCAAAATTTAAGTAAAGTCTATTGAGGCACAACTAGGATTTAATGATGATACATAATAGTTTGGTATTTTATTTCTATTTATATATAATAATGTTATAACTTGCAAGTATATTCAATTGACATACATGAATTTTATTTTACCTCAAAACCTAGGATAATAAAAATTCAAAACTTTTAACATGTTCTTAGCATTTTTTTATTTCCACTAGGTTTAATTTTTGTACCATTAATAATATGTATAGTTATTGAAAATAATTTCATGTATATATATATATATATATATATATATATATATGTTTCTTGTCACGTTTTCATTGTCGTTGCAATTTCTTGTTTCATATATATATATATATATATATATATATATATATATATATATATATATATATTACTTGCCACCTTTTCATGTTTCTTGTCACGTTTTCATTGTCGTTGCAATTTCTTGTTTCTCGTTTCTAGTACTATAGGTTCAGGGAAATTTGGCAAAATAGATACCACTTGATCATTGGCATTAAGCCAAAAAATGTGGATTATTTGTGCCCCGATACCAACATATTCCCCTCAATTATTGACACTGAGCCAAAGAAAGTCAATTATTGACACTGAGCCAAAGAAAGTCAATTATTCATGCCACTGATACCAATAGATGCCCCCCAATGCTTGGCACTAAGTTGAAGGTCAATTATTCAAGCCCCTGATACAAACAAATGCCCCCGAAATCTTGTCACTAAGCCCAAGAAGGTTGATTATTCATGCACTTGATACCAATAGATGCCCCTCAATTCTTGGCTATAAGCAAAAGAAGGTTGATTATTCATGCACTCAATACCAATGGAACAAGTTGTTTATCCTTCAATCTACAAGAAATAAAGTAACATTGAAACATACATTTGAAAAGTAGAGTGAAAATAGCTGAAAGAAAAATCACATAAATATAAATTTGGGCCCTACATTCCATAAACTGATCAGAATGTACTTATTATCAAAATCTATACATATATGTTCTTAGAATTGTTTTATGGGCTAAGATCTTACAGTAATTGGATGGGAGTTCACAATTACTAGCCTAGGTTTGATTCTCAGCACACCCCTGGTTTTCAAGTTTTACAAGTACCTGAACTACCCCTTACAATTGGTAAGGCTCAGTTTACTCCCGAGCTTGATCATGAGGTTGAAACCTGAGGGGTATAAAATTTGAACATATAAAAGGTGAAGTGAAAACATCACCTAGTTCCCATAAGGGAATATTTAGTGTATTGGCTGGTCCATGGCCTAAAAAATCAGCTTTACCTTTTAACAATAAACAAATGGAATATCATGATGTTGAAACCCATGGGGTTTCAAATTTGAACATTTACAAGGTAAACTAAAAAAATCAATAGTCAAGGTGAAAAATATCCCCTGATTCCCACAACGAAAGTTTCAGCATGTTAGCTAGGTTTAGACCTAAAAGATCACCTTTACCTTTACATTTAAATAATAAACATATGGAAAATGGTTCAAAAGCAACAGAGTGTACTGTGAAAACCAGCTATATCTTATTCTTTTAGGATGACTTTCATTGTAGTGCAACAAGATTTCGCAAACATTTCATGTACAAGGTTTTCCCCTAGTTATGGCATTCTTGATTATTAAACTGCCAAATAATTAAAAAACTTGAGAGCACAAAATCCCGCCTCTTAGCATTGAAATAAATACGAGATCAAAAATGTAATCTAAAAACATTCCAAAATACTATCTCACCATTTAAAATAAAATATAATGAATGGCCAACTAATTATGTATATGTATTAAGAAATCCAACACCAAACCTATTTCAAGGATCAAACTGCCATTTTTGACAGTTACTATATCAACTATAATTTTCACATACACAAGATGTTGACTCTGCAAACAAATCCCATTATTCAAGTCAGTAAAAATAGGAAAGGAAAGGACTTTTTAAGGTCCGTGATGTTGGCCATCCTATCTAGCTCTACATGGTAGCTTATAGCATATGAGATTGCCTTATACTCACATTATGCAAGATGCAACTAATTGTGCTTCAAATATGAGGCATACATACCCTACCCCTCCATGATTCAAACTTGTGATCTCCCTTTCAAGAGCACAGTTATTCACTACTAGCGAAACTAAAGAGGGAAAATAGCTCCTAGATTGGACCATGTAAATAAAAAACTAGAGGAAAAGGGATAACACAATGTAGCAGACACATTGGAACTCTGAAGTGGCAATATCTCGTTTGAGGCAAAGTGTAGGTCCCAACAACCCACTCACATAATTAGAAAATTACATCAAAAGAGAAATATTAGGGAGTAATTGAAAATATATTACTAATAGGATTAAACAAGAAAAGTTTATCATGACAAAGCATAAAGGTACAAACAAGATTGATTTTATGATGCATCAAAGCTGACAAGCTAAAAAAGATCATGAAATGATGGGATGGAATGGTCATAGGGTAGTATTCCCAAGATGGTAAGTTTGTATTTAATTGATGTAATGTTCCTATTTCCACATCATGATTAAATAGGTATTGAAGATCTTTAGTCTATTTTCACATAGACTAAAGGAACCCGTTTGGGGGATTATATTTTATTAGTTATTTATTAATTATCGAAATAATAATTTTTATCATAAAACAATTATTATTTAATTAATAGAATATTTAAAAAGTGGTTTTTACCATTAAAGTGTTTAAATGAATTAATTATTAATTTATTTGTTTTAAAGTAGATTTAATTACTATTTTTAAATTAAGGCAAGTAATTAATATATTATTAAAAAGAGAGATATTGGCATGGGATCTAAAACAAAGGAAAAGAAAGTTGTTTTATCTTCCCAAAGTGGTTCACTATTTTTAGAAGTTACAAATATATGGCGAAGTCTACAATGGAGGATATGTTGAATTTGATAATTTATTATTTATGCTTGAAGAAAACTATTGAGATGCATGCCCAATAGAGGTTTGTTACTATTGGTAATTCATCAATCTAAAAGGTGTGTTTTGACACCACCTTTTGTAAAAGGAGATCTTGTTATTGCCCTAAGAAGTGGGGCGAATTACTTTATAGGGTTTATGTGGATTTTTATGAAGGTTTTGTGATTTTTTTCTTGCATGTTAAGCTTGCTAATTTATTATATTATTTTTACAAGTAGAGCAAACCACTTGGGGAGCTTGGATCTAGGGTTTGGAGGCTTCGTTTGATCTAAAATTTACAAATTAAACAATCCAATTTTATTTTCTAATTTTCTGATTATTGGTGTGAAGTTTTGGATAATTTTGTGAAGGGTTTGAAGGAGAAAATTAAATAATAATTTTTAAAATTATTATTTAATTATTCGACAAGATATTGAAGGTTTTTCCACTTGTGAAAGGCAAGAATTTATACTATAATTTTTTGCTAATTTTCTCAGCACTTTGGAAATGGAGTGATTGGCTTGGAGAGGCTAATTTGATGATTTTTATGTCCAAAATAAGTCATTATAATTTTCTAGTATTTTTCAAAGGTTCATGGTTATTTTTGGGAGGGGTTTGAAGGGGAAAATCACTTAGAATAGTAGTTATAATTTTGATAATTAATCAGAATTTTTTGCCATCAAAAAGTGGCATTTGAGCTTCAAAAATTAGGTAAAAAGGCACTTGTTTCGTGCAAATTAAATTTTGAATTTTTCTTGCACAGTTTCAATTATTTTAGAACAAGTTATTGGTTGGATTTTACCCATTAAAACCTATTATTCTGACACCTAGGGTTTTTAGGGCTCATTAAGGGTTTTGTGAGCTCATTTAGCAATCTAAGGTTTGTTGATTACATTTTCAAATTTATGGATTTTGGAGAAAACCCTTTTGCATTAAATCATCTTATTTGGAGACATTACAGTGGTATCAAAGCACCAATTTTGTCTAGCCTATGAGGATTTTTTATTGCAGATTTGGATGCATAATCTATGAATCATAAAGTTATTGAGTAAAGATGAATTCAGAACAAAGCTTTACAGACTGAAAAAAAAGGTTGAGCATCCACATCATTTAAAAAATATTTTGCTTAATATTTTGGAGAAAGCAACAAATTGTTTGTCCATGATAAGATAATCAGATTCTAAGTCTATGTTTTGGGCAATGAATCCTTTGATGGTTTATTTGGATAGACCCATGATTTTGAGACATTCAGAGTTGGATGTGAGACTTGTAGCTATCACTTGTATTAGTGAAATTACAAGGATAATAGCTCTGGTACAGCCATATAGTGACAACATCATGAAGGAAATATTTCAATTGATGGTGGAAAGTTTTAAAGGTCTTGATGACATCACAAGTTTTTCTTTTACCAAGAGGATCACTATTCTGAAAAGTATGACAAAGGTCAGAGCTTGGGTGCTAATGTAGAATTTAGAATGTGATACACTTATTCTTGAAATATTCCAACATTTTCTTACAGAAAGTATGTGTTGACGCCCAAAACTCTTGCTTCAGGTTTAATATCCTCCTATGGGAAGTTTTACAGGTGTGGGACCAAATTACGATCTATAAAGCAACCTCTGAGATTTTATAAGTCAGCTCTTCATTCCAAGTTGGGGGTGAAAAGGGAGAAGAAAAGAAATACAAATAATATTGAATTAATACTAACTGAGGTGATACGTCAAGAGATTTAAAGCATTAACCTATAATTGCATAACATAGATGGAGCCCTTAAACATTATCGACCATAAATGAACATAAATCATGAATTAAAACCTATAATGCAAACAAAGATCAATATTATGGAAGCAAAGAAAAAGAAATAACAGACAGAGATGACTTCCCACTCAAATTGACACAGAACATCACTTCCTCTTCACTGTTAGATGGATAACAGAATATAGAAAGACCTTAAGGGTACAATACAAAACATCCAATCTTACATGTGAGGAGCACCTGCTAAGATCATATAATGAAAAATTGTTAACTGCGATTATTTCTATTTTATTATAAATGGTTGTTTACAAAAGTAGCAAATACTAGTAAAATGATAACCAACCCCTTCTAAAAGGGATGAGCCTAGAATACATAGGTGAGACGGCCTCTTATGAGAATGACACCTATAAATCCTAGCACTCGTGCCCATGATGATGTTGCAACTAAATGAGGGACTTGGGATCATGAGTGCAGTTAGCCTCCAGATCTTGGATATTGTGTGACCACTTTGTCTTGTTAAGGCCATGACGCTTAGGGGGTGTAGTGATGCCACATGTGTATCTTCAGAGTTGTTTTTGTAACATTGTTGGGGATGGGGACCCCTTGCCCTGGCCAATGGCGCAACTCCTTTACCTGACAGGAAATTTTTGGTCTATGATGAGCCCTGGGTTGCCACATGTCGAGGCTCATCTCCTTGTTATAACTACATGGTGGGTTCCTTTCTTTTTTTAACTAGCCAATGACGCAACTCTAAGGTCTGACAGACTAAAGCCACTCATGGATAAGCATGGGGGTGCCACGTGTAAAGTAGACACTCCTCCTAAGGGAAGTTGAGCATTTATTTACAAAATTGAACATGAGGGTGCCACATGTTAGAACCACGTTCACCAATAAACTGTTCAATGGGCCGCATCAATTCATCTGCTAGCCAATGGCATTGTCCAAAGGTCTGACCAAAATGAACCAACGTCGGATGAGCGTTGGGCTACCACGTGTCAAGCTCGCGCTACACCTGAGGGAAACGAGAGATTCATAGGGTCGTAAAAACATCAAATTGACATGTGGGGGGAAGTGGAAGGAGGTCAACACTTAGATAAAATTTGCAAAAAGGATCCTACGAAGGAAGACGCTGAAAGAAGAACCATGGAAGGCATCGAACAACTCTGAGGCAAAAAGCATTGACTGCTCCAAAATGAGAAATTGTGGATTTTGATAGATAATATGATAACTTCCATACAAAAGGTGATGACCTTAACAGTCAATGAAAGTGATGATCTTTCTAAGCCATTGTTGTTTATCTTTTTGGCAGGTTTAAGGTTAGAAAAGAATAAATTTTCAGTTGCCCAAATGTTGTTTGAAAAAGTTGTAAATATTTGTGAGGAAAACTTAAGGCCTTATTTGATAGTGGAGCACATAGAAGAAAATAGTAATGAATAGCATGGAGAGTTGGAGGAAAAAAATGAAGGGACAAGGCTTCATGAAGAGGCCAATGAAATAGAAAAATCAGAGTTGAAGAAGGAATGTGAGCTACAAAAAGACACTTTCAGGGAGCCCATAGGGATGCAAGTGGATGATAACAGAGAAGAGGAAACCAACGAGCATGAAATAAAAGAAGTGCAAGGTAAGGAAATTTTATTGATAAAAGATGTCTATTTATCTTCTAATGATTGTATACATGACAGTGAAGTCATTAAAAGTGATAAAATGAAGGATATGGTTTGCAAATTGAGTTATGAGGATTCATCGATTCAAGTTCACAATTATTAGTACCAAGAGGTATGGGATCCTGATAATTTTTTGAGTTTTACAAAGGTTCTCAATTATGATTTTAATTTTTTTATGACTAATTCCATGGGATTAAAGAAAGAATCAAAATTGTGTGAGGCGGGGAGGAATATAGGCATGCACAAATTAACATTGTAACTAGAGTTTAAGGTGGGAGATAATGAGGATATTTTGCATGGTTTGAATGATAAGAATGTTCCTTCATCTTCATCAATCAACGTGATAGGAGGATATTTTATGAGCATGAGGAAGGAGAATGAAAGGAACAATGATAACGTTGTTATGAAAAATCATGGACAACCATGTGCTTGCAAAAAATGGGATGCTACAACACAATTGGTAAGTTTATCTAATTCTGATTTTTATCATGCATATGTTGGATTAAAGTCTAAATTTTATGGCTTAGAAACTTTTGAGACATCTAATCAATTCTAGCCCCTACATACAAGCATAATATTGCCCTCTCGGAATATCTTTCGATTCACAAGGAGGAGAGTTCATGCATGGACAAAATCTAAGGTCACTTGCTCCCAAAATTCTGAATTAACATGGCAGGTACAATAGTATATAAAAAAAGATAAAATTCAGTATTGATAGAATTTGTTTGATGATACGTACATGTGTGAGGAAGCTAACAAAGGGTAGCCAAGGGAAGGACATACATCCTACATAAGAGAATCCCTACCAATGGGTTTAGATGGCTATGGTATGCACTTGCAAAGCATGTTTTCCAATTTGGTTAAGCTTGTTTTCTTTCTACAAATGGAAAGATTATATTTTCAAAATGAAGAATAATTGATATGGTATAAAGAAGGTCCTATCACACTTTGGAATGCACACTATGGGAGCACACATCCTTTAGTGCTTTTCCATGAGATGAATTTAATTATGGGCAACTTTGTTAAGCATATTAATTTGGTTCAATTTTGCAATCCTAATCTTCTTCATACAAGGCATAAGTCCATGATGGTTTGTTGGGGAAACATGGAGTTAGAGAGTCCATTAAGGATCAACTTGGTAATGAACAAATTAAAATTTTTGAGTAGAGGCATAGCTATGTTTTACTATAACATCCAACATATTTGCATACACAATCTATGGGGAGAGGTTTCAACTCATAAGGAGACCTCGTGGATAAATTTAAAGCATGATAAGAGGTATGATAGCTACCATTTTGAGTTGCATAACACATTGAATTTTATTGAGCAACATACTAGGTACAAGTATGGCGGGGTAAGAAGTTTTGATGGCATCCCACAAATCTTGGGAAGAGGAGAAAACATTACTAATTCTGAATTTTATCATCATGAAAAATCAGAATTAGGCATACAACAGTATCATGGAGGAAAAACTGATTTTTGAGATACATTCTATCTTTTGCAAGGTTTTGGAAACATGCATGTTTAAGTTCCATTCGCAAGTAATAGAAGTAGAAAATGCACAAAGAGGATACAACTCTCATTGATAAACATTTGGGGACTCTTGATGAGCTTATGGAGTGTTACATGCATACATAAGAATGTTGATAAGGTGCAGTAGGGCACATGGTGTGCACAAAAAAACCCATATATGTTGAACTGTACTACCTTGAAACCTCATATCATGGTAAGTTTACAAGATGGTACCTAACTGATTTATTTTTGCATGATTGGAGAGTTATAACATGGCATTTATGGAGTCATTACCCTTGGGGCAACAAGGTAATCAAATTCTATTATGATATTTATTTTAACTTTTGGCCACATATCACTTCCATGGAGGGTATAAGGGAAAGGGGCTTCCTCATCCACGACTTGGCATTGAAATGGGTGTTTCGTTGGAAACATGTGGAGCCTTAGCAAGGCCATGGGGATGCATCTCGCACTTGGGGGCAACCCCCAAAGTATAAGAATAATAGTAAGAAATCGTGAGGATTTCCTTCATTGGGAAACAAGTAAATGTGGACATTGTTTGATAAGGAGTGTTGGGACACCCACTTGAATTTTGCAATTACTTGAGAACAAACAATTTTGAGTGGGGAGGACTGTAATGTCCATATTTTCACATTATGATTAAACATGTATTGAATACATTTAGTCTATTTTTTCATAGACTAAAGGAGCTCTTTTGAAAGATTATATTTTATTAGTTATTTATTAATTATCGAAATGATGGTTTTTATCATAAGACAATTATTATTTAATTAATAAAATATTTAAAAAGTGATTTTTACTATTAAAGTGCTTAAATGAATAAATTATTAATTTATTTGTCTTAAAATAATTTTAATTACTATTTTTAAATTAAAACAACTAATTAATATATTACAAATAAATGAGATGTCGGCATAGGAACTAAAACAAAGAAAAAAAAATGTTTTATCTTTCCAAAGTGGTTCACCCTCTTTTGAAGTTATAAATACATGACAGAAGCTACAATGGAGGATACGTTGAATTTGATAATTTGTTCTTCATGTTTGAAGAAAACTATTGAGATGCATGTTCAATAGAGATTCACTGCCATTAGTGATAAATCAATCTAAAATGTGTCTTTTAACACCACATTTTGCTAAAGAAGATCTTGTTCTTGTCTTAAAGAGTGAGCCAAATTACTTTGAAGGAGTTGCATGGATTTTTATGAGGGTTTTATAGTCTTTTTCTTGCATGTTATGCTTGCTAATTTATTATACTATTTTTGCAAGTGGAGCAAACCACTTGAGGAGCTTGAATCTAAGGTTGGAGGCTTCATTTGATCTAAAATTTGTAAATTAAATAATTTGATTTTATTTGCTAATTTTTTACTTATTGGTGTGAAGTTTTAGGCGATTTTGTGAAGAGTTTGAAGGATAAAATTAAATAATAATTTTCAAAATTATTATTTAATTATTTGACAGGGTATTGATGGTTTTTCCACTTGCAGAAGGCAATAATTTATTCTATATTTTTTTCAGCGCTTTGGAAGTGAAGTGATCGGCTTGGAGAGGTTAATTTGGCAATTGTTGTGCCCGAAATAAGTCGCTATAATTCCCTAGTAATTTTTGGAGGTTCGTGGCTATTTTTGGCAAGGGTTTGAAGGGGGAAGTCACTCAAAACAACTATAATTTTGATAATCAAAATTTTTTGCAATCAAAAAGTGGCATTTAAGCTTTAGAAATCGGGTGAAAAGATACCTATTTCGTGCAAATTAAATTTTGAATTTTTCCTGCACATTTTTAGTTATTTTGGAACAAGTTATTCGCTGAATCTTACCCATAAAACCCTATTATTTTGGCATCTAAAATTTCTAAGGCTCATTAAGAGTTTTCTGAACTCGTGATAATCTAAGGTTTGTTGATTGCATTTTCAGATTTGTGGATTTTGAAAATAACCTCTTTTACATTAAATCATCCCATTTATGGGCATTGCAATTGAACACAATATTATACAACAAATTACTATGAAAGAACAAAAGGGCTTCCGATTTCCAATGATAAATGCAAAGATATCCCTCAAATATGTAGCACCAAATTGGCAATTTATTGCCCACTGACCTCTGCCATTAACACCCTTGAAGAAGTTCAATCTTACAAATGTTTAGAAGTTTTGATCTCAATTGCAATTTAAATTTGAACTATAGATTTGTAAGTGTCTAGAAAAGGTGGTGTTAGAGAGCTTACTATGTCCTCAATAACAAGTGCAAAAATAAATAATTTTAAGCTTGGGAAAAGAAAAGTCTCGTTCATCCTAGGTGAATGTTGATATAAACAAATTCGATAACTATATATTTAAAATTAAAGCATAATATGCCTTACCCTATGCTCTTCGCAGGATCATCTGAATTACAAGGGAAATTCACTAGACAACACACTAACTACAAAACTTAATATGTTATGAAAACAAAATTGAAATTCACATAACTGAAATTGCTTAAACAACATTATTTTATTGCAAGCAAGTGTATACAACGAGCGCAATCTATGTAGGAGAGAGGTATGCCTTGAACTTTGCATTCTTCATTCCATACCATCTTTATAGCTATATAATGCAGAAACTGGAAAGTTGCTAAAAATAGTAAATGAATGGTTTTGAATAGGAACCGGTGGGTCACCCCACATTGACATGACATATATCCACCTTAGAAGTGGAAATGAACAGTCAGAAAAGGACACACAGACAAATTTTGGTTGATGATGTTACCATTCTTGTAGTGCCAATTGTCGGGATCTACTCCTTGTCACTTGACTGTTGATTGGAATTTGAAACCATGATATGTGTTGGAAAGCTCATGAACCAAATTTTCAAAGCCAAATTATACACAATAGGACCACAAAAATACAAAATATGAAAATGTAGAAAATACTAAAAAAAAATAGAATTTCCAAAATTTTCAGAATTCTGCTCTGAACGGGCATCTGGGTCATGGTAGCAAGTAGCAGTTTGTTGGGTCAACGGCTATGGGAATTTATAATGCATGTAAAAAATACACCAATTGGAACAAGGAAATATAAACAACAATCACTCGTGGCTAAAGAAAAGCTGGTCTAGAGAATCTCAAGCTGAGCTTACCTACTCGGATATAAACAAAGATGAACAAATTAAGACGATTAAATCTTATATACCAACAAAATTTCATACTAACCTTCAAAAAAAGAAAATGCATATTGCAAACATCAGAACTAACACACATGATGTCGACTGTGAAACTTGTTCTTGAACAAACTCTAAAGCACCATGGGAAGTTCAAATTCGTAAACTTTGCCATACCAATGAATTGAAGATGAATACTGTTCTCTATTACCTTGTCCCACTATTAAAAAGATCAGGAAACTTTTGCAGTTGCACAGTGTTACTATTCTTATATCGTCAGATCCCTTTGTTTATCAGAATCTAAAAGATTTTGGAAATAGTATTTAAATATGTTTAAATATAGAAGTGATGCCATCAAACATAAATAATTGCTTTTTTTATACGATTGATAGACATTGTCAGCCTTAGGCCAAGGTAAAAATCATCATCATCATAGCACAATGTTTGGCCTTATGTCAAAAAACCAACTTTCTATAGTTTTAAGCTATGCTAGTAGTAAAGCATCATACCTTGCAGCAGAAACTTCACAAAAAAGAAGCTGGAGAATGCTTTGTAAAATGCAAAAATGTACTCTTTGATGATGTCTGCCACAGAGAAGACAAATAACAGACTCTGAAAATACCATAGCTTTCTCTTCACACTCTATTTGAAATACTGAGACAACTTCAACATTGCTATGGAAAAGCAAAATGACTTCTGTAAACAACCATAAAATGGTACAACCTCTAAAAAAGAATAAGCACCCACAAGACAAAAGCATAATGATAGATTTGTGGGAATCTTATAACACACCCTTCAACGGTATCTACAAATAACAGACTCTGAAAATACCAGTGTTGTCTTCAAAATCGATTTGAAATTCTGACACAACTTCAACATCGCTATGGAAAAGTAAAATGACTTATGTAGGTAATAATAAGACTGTATAACCTTCAAAAGAGAATCAGCACCCACAAGACAGAAGCACAATCATAGATTTGAGGAAATTTATAGCATAGCCTTCAATGGTCTCCACAAATAAATAAGCCCAATAAAAGATTTGCAACTCACCTTAACGCACTTGTCAGTTTCAATTCAGGATACTTCGGCTGTTGGAGGATAACAATACACGTTTCTAGAGAGAAGCCTATCATGACATGATTTTTTACACCATTTGTTGGCCCCAGGGTAGATCAAACTGCAGGAGTTTAAGAAAGCTGAGTTGATTTGCTATTTCAAATATCTTAGCTAAGGTGTAGTTGGTGGAGTTATTTTGAGGGCATGGTTCCCCAATATGTCTTTCTATTAAATAAACAAATTAGGCTGTCAGTTTGGAGAATAGTTTAGGGACATACTTTAAGCAGAGTTTCTTTTCGGAGGGAATGAAATAGAGATAGGATAGAACTGTCTGGACGCTGTTGTATTTCAGTGATATATTGGCAGACATAGTGAAAAGGAAAAATCACTTATGCCTGCCATATTTTGACAAATATTTTAAAAAGTTATGAATACTCAGATCTGGATATTATTCCTTGACAGTGAATGTTAGTGCTTGCTAAGCCACTAAGTCATTTTTGAGTGACATTTTTGTAGTCTCTTTGCCAGGGTTTGTTCTTTCTTGTGGAGGTTTACCAAGTGTTATGCTCAAACCACTCATTATTTGTTCCCCAATGTGACAATTCAACGGAATAGCTCTCAAGGCTATCAGTTGGTGTAGGAGTTGGGTTCGATAATTGTTTTTCTGCTGACCTTAGTGTGGGAGGCAGCTGTGTACAGCAGAACTTGGGAAGATCTCCTAACAGTTTGAGAAGGGAGAGAGCTGCTGAAGCGGCTTCATCAGATTGGTATCAGAGCATCTTGAGGACTGGGCAGAGGAATGACACAGAGGATTTAATGTGCACTGGGGTAGAGGAGGAAGGAGAAATGCTGCCAATTGGAGAGCACTTGAGGGAATTTGTTGAGAAGATTGGAAGCATTAGAGCCTAGATTGCGGCCTGAAGATTCTGAGGATGAAACTGAAATGCAAGGGGCTCCTGTTAGGGCTCAAGATCCTATGGAGAGGTTGATCGAAGCTATGGCCAGACAAGGAGCTAAGGGAAGAGTAGTTGCATCTGAATTTAGATGAGAGCTAAACATAAATTTGTTTATAGAGAGATATTTTGAGATAAGAGGGGATAGAGGAAAATGACCCAAGGCGGGTGAAATTTGTGGTGTCTAAGTTAAATTCACATGTTGAACTATGGTGGGATAAGTTGCAGAATATGAGGAGGAGGCAAGGTAAAGAAAATATTTAACTATGGCCTAAAACGCTGAAACATTTGAGGGCATGGTTTATTCCATCTGATTATCAACAAAGGTTAGTTAAGGAGATCTAGAATTTAAGGCAAAGAGAGCAAACTGTACAAGCTTATACAAAGCAGTTCATGAGGTTGCAAATTGGGACTGACACTCAGGAGGATGAGGAACAATTGACAGCTATATATATCAATGGTCTTAGGTTTCAGCTCCCAGACGAATTAGCTTTGCTCAAGGTACACGCTATCGATGAATCCTCCCAATAGTTGAGGAAAAATTGAATAGGATGGGGTAGGATGATGCCAAAGAGGGGTGGCGTTAACCCAAATAGAGGAAGAAGAAGTTCCTCTAAGTTAACAAAGAAAGAGAAGCCAAAAGAAGCCCAGGGTGTGAGGCTAGATTTTCGAGGAAGAGGAGGCTTCAAAGGTAGGGGAAGATGACTACAATATGGAGACCAATACCCTCTGAAGTGCTACATATGCAGTGAGGCTCATAAAGCCTGAGACTGTCCACAAAATCCTAGAGCTACTAATAGGGCCATGATGACTCAAGAAGACCCACAAAAGGTAGAAGTTGAAGCTGAAAAGGGTGAGGCCTTACTGCTGCAAATAACATTAGTGATGGGCAGCAAGGAAGCCACAAAAGATGATCGGATGAGGAAGGATATTTTCTGGACTGGGTGCAGTGCAAGGACAAGGTTTGCAAAGTGATCATTGAT
The DNA here is from genome assembly GCA_037957365.1 of Torreya grandis. NCBI lineage: Eukaryota > Viridiplantae > Streptophyta > Pinopsida > Cupressales > Taxaceae > Torreya > Torreya grandis. The sequence goes on along the minus strand of JARHVA010000692.1, from coordinate 1,190,871 downwards.
GGAGGTTCCACCAATAATTTGGTAAGCACATAAATGGTCCACAAGCTTAATTTGACTTCAGTCCCTAAGGTTAACTCTTAGAGAATTTCATGGTTAAAGATAGACATACTATGCTAGTGGACAAAACGTGTTTAGTTGCATTTAGTATCGAGCCATACAAGGACCAGGTATTATGTGATGTGGTACCTATGGATGCATGTCATCATTTTTTGGGAAAACCATGCCAGTATGAAAGGGAGAATTCTTATGAAATGCGACATGACGGAAAATTCAAAATCTTAAAGCCCTTAAAGGAAGAAAGGTCCAAGGAATTTTTTGCTTTGTCTCTGTGTGGTGAAGTAGAAGGAATTTCTAAGAGAATCAAGACAAGAAGTTTGCATTCTCTTATGTCCCTAAAATGAGGAGTAAATGGAAAAGAGGGAAATATCTGCAGATGTTCAAGTGTTGCTCAATGAATTTTCAGATTTGATGCCAACTGAACTACTGGCTGTGTTCTCTCCCTTAAAAAGGAATTATGCATCAGATTGACTTGATTCTGAGAGCCAAACTTCCTAACCAAGGTGCCTATCGGTTGAATTAGAGAATGAAGACATGAGAAGGCAAATTGCTGAACTGTTGGAGAAGGGATTCATAAGTGAAAGTATGAGTTAGTGTGTTGTATCTACTCTCCTTTTGCCTAAGACAAGTGGCAAGTGGAGGTTGTGTGGGGATCCCAGGGCTATTAATAAGATTACTATTAAGCACAAGTATCCATTGCCAAAGATGGATGACATCATAGATTGTTTAATGGGCAATAAGATCTCTTACAAAATTGATATTAGGAGTGGTTACCACTAAATTTGAATTTGAGAGGAAGACTGCATTCAAGACAAAGGATGGGTTGTATAAATGGTTCGTTATGCCCTTCGGGCTGTCCAATGCTCTACCTTCATGCAGACTATGAATCAAGTATTGAGACTATTTATTGGAAAATTTGTAATAGTTTATTTTGATGATAATTTAACTTTAGTAAGAGCATGGAGGAGTATGAAGAACATTTGAGAGCGGTGTTCAATAAACTAAGAGATAAAAAACTATTCATCAGTCTAGATAAGACTAAATTTTGCAAGAACCAGCTTGTCTTTCTAATAAATGTTATTTCAATTGATGAATTGAGCATGGATCTAGTAAAGTTGAAAGCTACTCTTGAATGGCCTACTCTGCAAAGCATAACAAAAGTAAAGAGTTTCCATGGATTTGTGAACTCTTACAAGAAGTTATATTAGAAATTTCAGCAGCATTAGTGCATAATTTACAGATTGCACCAGAGGACAGGTCCTCACATGGACAAAGGCAGCTGAAAAGAATTGTGAACAGTTGAAAGTAAAGGTAACTGAAGCTTCAATCTTGGATTTACCAGACTTTGAAATTTGAAAAGGTATTTACAGTCAAATGCAATGCATCAATGGTAGATATTGGCGGAGTATTGAGTCAAGAAGGTAAACCTATTGCTTATTTTAGTGCAAAGTTAAATGATGCCAACAAAAAGCACAGCATTTATGACAAGAAATAATATGCCACCGTGCAAGCATTGAAGTATTGGAGGCATTACCTCTTGCATCAGGAGTTTATATTGTTAATAGATAACCATGCATTAAAATATATAAATTCACAATCCAAGTTGTCCCACAAACATGTCAAGTGCGTTTCCTTCTTGCAGTCTTATACGTTTATACTGTTGCATTGAAGTGGAAGGACCAATGTTGTAGTAGATGCTTTGAGTAGGAGATGCCATCTATTGGTCACAATGAGGAATAAAGTCATTGGGTTTGAATAAATAAAAAATGAGTATCGGGCAGATCTGTATTTCAGCAAAATTTATGAGGAACTTAGTACTCTTGGTGTTAAACTCTTTCAAGGATTACTATTCAAAGGTATGCAGTTGTGAATTCCTTTGGGATCTAGAAGAGTGGAGTTATTAGAGAACTGCTTTTTGGAGGCTTAGGAGGACACTTTGGAAGTGGCAAAACTTATGTTTTGGTTAGTGAGATTTTGTTTTGGCCAAAAATGAGGAGGGATGTTAATAAATTTGTCTCTAGTTGTAGAACTTGTCAAATTGCCAAAGTTGAGAAGCAGAGTATTGATTGTATAAACCCCTCCCTGTACCTAAACTACCTTCGGTTGATATTTCAATGGATTTTTTTGTTGGCACTACCATATGCTCAGAAAGGCAATGATCTCTGTAGTTGTGAACATATTTTCTAAAATGACCCATTTCCTTCTTTGCAAAAAAAATAGCAATTCAAGTAGAATTGTTGATTTGATTTTCAAAGAAATTGTGCACTTGCATAGATTGCCAAAGACCCTTACAAGTGACTGGGTTACCATATTTCTAAGTCACTTTTGGAGGACCCTATGGAGAAAGTTAGAGAGCAAGATACAATTTACTTTTGCAAATCATCCCCTAACTGATGAGCAAATAGAGGTAGTGAATTGAAATTTAAGAAATTTGTTGTGAAGTTTGATTGGTGGAAATCCAAAGCAATGGGATCATATATTGGCAACTAAAATTTGAATACAACTCAAGCACTAATAGATCTACAGGGAAATCCCCCTTTTAAATAGTTTAGAGAGAAAATCCAAAAGGAGTAGTGGACTTTCTTGATTTACCTATGAACACCTCCATTTGTCGTGATGTTGAGAGTTTTGCTAGGCACATTCACGCGGTACATTAGAAAGTCGGGGATAAATTACAGTCCACAAATGAGCAGTATAAACAGCAAGCTGATATGCATCGAAGGGAATGGGTTTTTCAAAAAAAGGGGACTTGGTTATGGTGCATTTGTGGAAAGAGAGATACCCTCAAGGTACCTACAACAAGCTTAAACCCAAGAAGATTGGCCTTTGTCAAATATTTAAGAAGGCTTAATGATAATGCCTATCTAATTGAGTTGCCTGAACACTTGGATATCAGCCATATTTTCAATGTTCAAGACATTCATCCTTTTCAAGTTGGGACAGAAAGTACAGAAGTTGTTTAAGTCCAAGAGGATTGGGCAAGACACCTACCCAAGAAAAGGAGGGAGGAAATTGAATAAATATTAGAAACGAAGATCCTGGACACAAGGGCTAAGGAGTACTTGATGCATCTTGTAAAGTGGAAAGGCCTCCCCGACTCCTATAATTCTTGGGTGACAGAAGAAGAATTACTCAAGCTAAGCAAGGAGTATGATGTTGAACCAAGAGGTTCAGATCTTTTTTAACCAGGGGAGGATCATGCAGTCCACCATTTGTGGGCCCGAGGGTAGACCAAAATGTAGAAGTTTAAGAAAGCTAAATTGATTTAGTATTTTAAATATATATCTTAACTACTGGGTAGTTGGTGGAGTAATTTTGAGGGCATGGTTCCCCAATATATATGTTTTTCTATTAAAATAAAAAATAGGGTGTTAGTTTAGAGAATGGTTTAAGGACATATTTTAGGCAACGTTTCTTTTTGTGGGGAATAGAGATACAATAGAACTGTTTCGGTGATGTATTGACAGACATAGTGAGAAGGAAATATCAGTTATGCCTGCTGTGTTTTGACAAATATTTTAAAAAGTTAATAAATACTCAAATTTGGATATTATTCCTTACCTGTGAATGTTGGTATTTGCTGAGCCACTAAGTCATTTTTGCATGACATTTTTGTAGTCACTTTGCCAGGGTTATTCTTCTTTCTTGTGCAGGTTTGCCAGGTGTTACGCTACTCATACTCATGCTTTGTTTCCCAGAGTGGCAATTCAAAGGAAGAGCCCTAAAGGCTATCAGTTGGAGTGGGAGAGTTGGGCTCAATAACTGTTTTTAAGCTGAGTGTAGTTTGAGAGGCAGTTGTGTACAACAGAGCTTGGGATGATCTCCTAACAGTTTGAAAAGGGAGAGAACAACTGAAGTGGCTGCATCATGACAGCAAAAGTAACTCAGTCATATATGCCCAATCAGATAGGGCAAATTCTTTGATTACCCAGAGTTGAGGCTAAAGAGTTTTTATTGTTTGTAGAGATGGAATGATTTCTCCTGCAATTAAAGGTAATCCTTGGGTCATCAAGATCACCTGAACTTTGACTACTGGTGTGAGCCCCCACTGATAAATTTCTCAATTATTATCCTTTGAACTCAGCGTAATAATAAGCCCGTTGGAATTTTGAGCCCTGACCCTCACGAGTTAAAAGTCGAATTAAAAAAAAAAATGTACATAACCCAGTGGCAGGAGAGAGGTCCTGGGTTGGAATCCTAGCCAGTACATATTTTCTAGGAGGGGATTGTAGCATGAATTGCCGTGAAGAACAGCTAGGACATAAATTAAATGAGGTTTGGAGGGTTATGTGGAAGCCTTTAAGGTAACAATCCACATTTCTACACATAAAACCATTAGCTTAGTGGTAGAGGCCAAAAGATGGTACCCGTTTCGAATCCCAGACTGTCCATGAAAAAATTTGCACAATCAATTAAACAAAACAAAAATTCTTTTGGATAAGATTCTGTCAAAACAACAAATTTATTTAATGTACACACCAGGAGGAACTTCAACTCCATTACAATTCTAGACTGTCCATGATTACTAAACCAGAATAATGTTGAACAGTTCAATAAAACAAGACAAATGTGGTTTGAATATAATTCTGTAAAGACAAATTTATTTAAGTCAATACAAGGAGGAACTTCAAGAAAAACCCACAAGCACTGGAATACAATCAAGGTTCATTTAAATACAATATTAACATAATTAGGTCACCCTATATTATAACATATGATCATAGAGATCCAGTTATTCATCAGTCCAAAGTTCAAACACTGAAACACTGAAATTTTGACTACCCAATTACATAGACGATGATTTTTGCATCACAGATTCAACGGTTCCAAACACATGACTACTAAAATCTTCACTACCCAATAAAACACTGAAATTTTTACAACCCAATTACATAAATGATGTCTTTCAACAGTTCCAAACACCAGACTAGTAAAATATTCATTACCCAGTGACAGTAATTTAAATCTAAGCAACATGACCAACAACAGGGTACTTAGCCTCAAATTTCTTCTCCCAGTCCTCCAGAACACCAATTTCTTTCTCAGTCAATCCATCCAGAGAAGCACATATGTCTTCTTCACTTTTTGACATCTTGGCCAGTGCTCTGCTGGCATCCCTGCCTGCAAACATAGCGTAAGACCCTCCGGGGCCATAGAAACTGTTGCCACTAGAAACGTCAAAAACCCTTCCCTTGATTGCCACATAGATGGGCTTGGTAGAATCAGACCCATTGTATTGACTCAGCTCTTGTGCAGTAAACTCCTTTGCCATCAGTAAATCCCCCAATTGCCCTCCTGTCAATGATTGTAATAAGGCCACTGGTTATGATTATCCACAATCTTCGTGTGGGTTTTTCTTGGGGAATTTTATGAAATTGCTAAATGGGGCTAACTCAGATCAGCCATGAAAACAATTCAAGGAGATTTTTTAAAGCGCGAAAAAGTAAATGGGGCAGCATACCTTAAAATGCTTGAAGATAAAACCACTGAATCTTCTTGAGTTTTCGAAGAGAGCTTTTAAAGAAAAAAAAGTAAACGGGACAGCATACCTTAAAATGTTTGAAGATAAAATTACTTAATCTTCTTGCACTGTCAAGAAGTTGGGTGTAAGTCTTGTACTTCAAAGAAAATGTAAAACTTTTGATGTGAAGAAAATGTTGGACATGAACGCCTTTTAACGATTGGCTTATTTGGTTTTCATTTTGATGTTGAATGGTTGTTTTGGACGATTGGCTGGTTTTCATTTTGATGTTGAATGGTTGTTTTGGCTGGTGTTTCTTATAGCCGAGAGACTATGTAGTAGGTTAACTTTACCCTTTGTTTTGGATTAATATAGAGACAATTTTATGTTGTGAGTGTTCCAATGTTGGATTGAATCTCTAGGTTAAAGGGCTAGTTTTCTTGGATGTATCATTTAGGGTCATTTACTAATCTAGCAATTTGATAGAAAAAGAGAGAGAAACCTACTCTAATGAAGGTGATGTACCAAATCAGTTTGACCACTACCAACCAGCGGCAAGTGCATATCAACCATGAGACTAACATGAAACAAACACTACTCATAATTTGCATCTCTACATCAGCGTTTCACATGAAGGCTATGAAAGATGCTTGGGCTAGGAGGACCAATGAAAAGTCATAAGATGACACTAGTGAGTAAATAACTCACTCAACCTTTCACACTTCACAAGCCCTGCAAAAAGACTTTCAAACTGAATATGAATGCTAGAGAAGAACAACATGCCAAGGAAACAAAGTTAGTCACTTGACAAGATCAATTTGGCATACACACACATTGAAACCAATCAAAGGAGGAGGTAAAATAGAAGTTTCTCAATGCTCAAAGGCTTGCAAATGGGCAGGGTTTCGCCATACTCAGGGGGAGGATACAAACATAGCCTCTCAAAGCTAAATTTATAGAGAAAAGAGACTAGAAGAGACATAAGGGCATAGGAGAAAGAGGTGACATGTGTCCAAAAGAGAGTTACAAACAAGAAAGGATGTATGAAATTGTCTCAATAGGTCTTAGAGGACATGTGTTGATCTCCTGAAGATGTTTTCCTTTTCCAAGTAGTGTAGGAGTTTCAAACCTTGCTTGACACTTTTATTTGTTCTTCAAAATTGTCATTTATCGTAACTTGTGAGATGACAAATGGCTTCATTCATTGTCAAGTCATGTTGAGTTACATTCTAGCTCTACTCTTAACACCTTTCATCTGTGTAGGATCTCTCCAAATTGTCATTTTAGTGGCAATCATCAAGTAACTATTTAGGTGTCTTGAAACCCCTTAGCCTTGTCACACTTCACCTTGTTTGCAAGTGTCAAATCTTGAATTTGCCTTCATAACTACAATTCTTCTCCATGGATGGCATTTTTATATCATATCAAACCTAAAACAACTTATTTGGATCCATAAAACAACCCCCAAGACTCAATCTCGTACCTAAAGCTTTCATTTGGCCTCAGTTCTTTGTAGCCCTTAAATCATGCAAACATCCTTATGTAGAATAATGTACAGAGGATCTTGGCAAACTAAAAATATTTTTGAGGACCCATTATCCCCTTACAGCGCCATGTCAAATTTTAGGACCCAACTTGAAGTGGAAATACACTTATTAGCCCATTTTCTCTCTCCAATTAAGTCTCCATTAGCCCTCTAGGCCTAAAAACTCAATTTTTGCTCAAATGGACTCCCACACATGTGAATCTTAGGAAAAGTTTGATTCACTTTACCCATGCTATGACCATGCTCCATGCCAATTTTCAAGTTCTGAGACCTTGTACGGATGGGTAAACCATGAAATGGTCAAACCCCTAGTCTAGGCATTTGTGCAGGTATGAGTGGTAGTTAAGGTGGTGTGTCAAGTAGTTTACAGGTTTTGAAGCTTGGAAATAGTTTTTTAAGGTTTGAACATCATCCTACAACTCAACATGTTGAAGAGAAATCTCTTGAAGTGCTCAATAGGTCTACATATAGGCCTTTTGGCTTGCAAAATAGTGCATTCTCACCTTCTTGGCCAACTTGATGACTTTGCTAGCTCGTATGATATCTTGAGGGCCTTTAAAAAAGTGTCTATATGATTATATTACCTTTAATCATGTTTACAAAGCCTTTGTACTTAGTTTGGAGGTCAATTCATATGTTATTTCTTCACAAACACACCCACAACCAACCTTTTTGAGTAATTTCATACACCTGTACCTTAAAATGTACCATCAAGTGCATTCTTCAAGTGCCATGAGAGTTGTGAGAATCATTTAAATCATTTCCAGCCCATACTAGTCCATATAAAGGAATTAGAATCACTCATTCTCTCATCGGGTCTTTTAGAAGGGTTTAACAAGGGTTTTAGGAGCTTACCATCTAAACGATGGTTCATAAAACATGGGGGGTTAATCCCAAAACAAATACTAGAAAGTGGAATTGGGGAGGCCCCTCCAAGATCCCCTATGAGCTTGAGCTCCCATGTAAACTCTCCATGCACTTCTAAGCAACATAATATGACCTTCAAACTCTTTCTTGGGGCTAAAACATGATTTGGTGAGACCCCCAGTTTTAGAGATGGTTCATACAGGAATGGAAGTGATAGGTTGAAACAATGCCAAGGATTTGAGGTTAGAAACCCTCTCAATCTCCTCCAAACACCATTTGTCACCATGCAACTCTTTCAAGGAGTTCTAATCACTCAAAAATGACTTCTCGGGCTAGTTAGCTGCATTCTGTGAGGTTTAAAGAAAGTTTACAAAAGAAGAAACAATATTTGTCTTGAGCTATAGACACCTCATTGAGGTCTGTGCCACCTATTTTGACATTTTCCCATGGTGTCTCTACCATATTTATTCTTTAGACTCTTTGCACACACCATTGGTTCACACTAGGGTTTGTAAATAAAACAGTGTCAAAGATCCTAACTGACTGTGTTAGCCTTTCTCCTTCTTTGTTGGAGGGATTCCAAACCTCATAACATGTTTCAGTTAAGTCTTTATTACCTCCCTTGAGTCTTCATGTTCTTATATCATCCATACAAACCATATTTCATCACAAAGTGTACACGCACAAGACTGTGTGTTTGGTCTTGGGTTTAATAGGCCTAAACAGGGCTCTCAAAACTTGTCATTATTTTCATTAACCCTAAATTTATATGAAGTTCATATTGCTACAAAATAATTATCTTCATGTAAGTTCTTTCCCCTCAACTTGCTTCCTCTCACATACCCTTAGCTTTCTCAAACCAAGCAAACATAGTTGTTTGGTTGAGTGTATGCAGGGGTCAAGTGAGTATGTCTGATCATCCTCTTTAATCACTCTTTTAGGCTTCTCTGTCCTCAAATGAATTCTTATACACTTTATCCATTTAGTCACCCAAACTCCAATTCCACTACTATGCATTGAATCCCTTTTTCAAGTTTGAAATCAACTTGAACTCAAGCAAACCTATAGAAATGTATTGGGGTTCTTGGTTGCATATTGAGTCTAGGATCTCTAAGAAAAATACTGAGCAAAAGAATGACTTTTACTATAGTCTTGTGAACTTCATTAACTTCTTTTAATTTTCTGCAACCTTTCCACGATCCTATATCTTCACAACATACATTCTCTTTCTTGCCTATGTCCAATACATAGTTGTAGGTGGTGATTGGGAGTCTTTTGAATGTTGAACTTTGAAACTTGCCCTCTTGAACTAGATCATTGGCACTTGAAGGTAATTGGACTTATTTAAATCTCTCCACATTCAAACCTAGTGTCTTACAAACCTATTAACACCTTTTATTCCCTGACCATGCATGCTCACTTTCATGTTTAGCATGTAGGTCTATTGGACTCACTTCTTGGTTTTTAGGCATTAGTCCTCCAATGAGAACACTATGAGAGTTTGATTGTAGTTGAATAGATCCCCTTTGAACTTCTTGATCTCACATGTACATTTTAGACGTATTCCACATTGACTTGAGGCCTCAAATTGTCAAAGTTTTACCATTCTGCCTGTAGGTGGTTATTGTGTGTCTTGACCTTAAGCCTTAAGACCACACCATCTCCACTGAATTTGGACTCTTCAAAGTGTTAAAACATTGCATTGCCTTCATGTTTTAGCTTTTCAAACCCCAATCTTGATGCATATTTCAATACAATTTCCATAAAATGCAAACCTACAAGTTTACAAACTTGTAGGTCTGCATCCCTCATGATTTAGAATTTCACATAATGCAAACTTGATGTTTTAATCCTTAAGAATGTTTCTCTATTACCTTTTCACCTCTCCTTGTGAGGTCAAGACCTTCATATTCCCTTGACATAACCAGATAAGACTTTTATAAACCATCTTTATGCAGGCAATATCAAACACATTTTTCAAGTTGAGGACATGAATGTCACTTGGAGGACTGGTACAAAATGACCAGTTAGGTTAGGGAGCTTGGGATGAGATGATAAGATGGTGGAAACATCAAACCATCCATTTTATTCCTTGAAACCTGTAGAATCTTTCAAGACTTCAAGTGCAAAACCTACAACTCCTTATGAAGCTTTCTTGCTCAAAATTCAATGCCACATGTGCCAACTTGGTGGATGAAGGTGTGAGATGTTTGTGTAGACCTCTGAGGATCCTTTTCAATTTCTCTTATGCAACAAAATCATATGAACTATCATTTCAAGGAGAGAAATTCATCTTGTGGGCTTGACTAGCTCTTTCAAACTGCCCTACCATATTAGCGATTGTTCATAAAGGAGGGGGATGAATATACAAACCAATGCCATAAATTTGAAGTTTACTAGGACCCCCTCCTATAGAAAAAAGATCAGACCATGACTCTCTCTCTCTCTCTCTCCTAGCCATACCATCCACATGAAATTTGCCTTTATGATCTTATGAAGAGAGCGATGGAGGTTCTGAAGCAACTTTTGTATTTTTAGGACTTGAAACTTCATTCCAAGCATGAATATGAATTGTGAAAGCTAATGAGATACTTCTAAATTGTTTTCACCTGAAAGTGAGTTCATTAAGTCCATACAGTGAGTGAAACTCCCTTGTTTGGCATTGAAATACAATAAACTAATCACTTTCTGACATCCTGACATATATGGCAGTTATGTAACTCCTCTAAGAACTCTAGCAAGGTATTTGTACAGACATTTCACTTTGACATACATGGGAATTAGTTATATGCATTTTCCAAGCACAAAAATTTACCTTAAAGTTAACAAATAAACCTTAAATTCTCCAAAGAAGTTTGACATGTTTATGCAAAGTAAGGGGAAATATGACTTTGAAGAGCACCTAAGGATGTATGACACCACTTGACCAATCTTCATTACACCATGACATGTCTAAGCCATCACAAGACCAAGATACAACATTACCCTAACTTTGTCAAATAAACCTTAATATTTGCTAATAGGGTTTTAGAAAGACTTTTTGAAGACCACATAAGGTGTGACAAGATTATGAACAAGGTCAACAAGACATGACAATCAAGTTTTTACCTATAGGGATTGACCTTTTGAACTTGGGGGTCAAAATTGGAAAATAAATATACAATAGTGGTTAAATTTGAAGAGCTAGCCTTAATTTTAAGATGAAAGGTATTTATGCATACAACACTTCGGTGATGAAAAATTGTTAAAAATAGTTGCCCTTCGATTAACAAGGGTAAATTTAGTACGTGTGTCACTAAAAATATATGAACTATAGAAGCTTCAATTTCAATTTGTTGGAGAACGATTCAAACACACAAAAAAATTATTTATTTATTTAACTTATATTATTAGTTACAAACTTCTATTCAAAAATTTCTTTCCAAGACCACAACTGTTGCATTAAATCATTCTCATAAACAACAATACACAATTTATTTATTTACTAACAGTTGGCCCAAAGGTGTAATTTATTTACTTTTGTTTAAATCAAGTTAAACAAAAATACTTAATAAAATTTTGGAAATGTAGCGTTCAAAATTTATTCAATGATATTATAGGATTCACCCAAAAGGGTACAACAATCATAATTCAGAACATCTTACTTTATAAAAAGCAAATGTACTTCTATTTTCCAAAGAAGAGCTAAAAGAAAACATGTAAATCATAGAACTGGGTTGAATAAAATATAACTATGTAATGTTACACTTACAATATCAAATTGAATATTCATAACTTCCATATCCAACTAGTTCATTTCACGATAATTCCGCCATATGCCAAGACCCAGTCCATGCATCTACTCAGCCCATCCATTAGTGGGTAGGGTATCCCTACCCACCCCAACCATCGGTTAGAGATGGAAGTAGGAATGCAATAGCCAACTTGGAGCATACAACTAAAACCAACAATGTGATGCAGAATGGCCATAGGTACAACAAAGGGTATATTTAAAACCAAGGTTTATCAATACACACTAAACCTAATAAATTAATTTCAAAGAAAAAATATTTTAAGTTCCCAAACCTCAATTGGTCTTACAAATGGAGGAGTTTTAAAACTTTCAAGGGTTTCATGACTTTCAACATCCCTTCACTTTGCATTTAGATGACAACGGAATCCATTTGAATCATGTCCCTAACTCAATGTTGGTTGGTTTCTCACTCATGAAATAATTCAAAATCCACAATGGACAAATCAAATAACATAAAAATGATATAAGACTATCCCACCATCAAAAGATGAAAAATAGACAATTCAGTTCACAAAAGAAAGAAAAGAGGTTTGGTTATGGGGTGACCATATTGCATCATGATTTTTATTTTTCCCTGTACACACCATCTTTGCCACTGCATAATAAACTTCCAAGACCAACCTAGCTCATTGCTATTGTATCTGCACCCAATCTAACAAGAAGGGCATTAACAATACCTATTTATAGTCCAATAATAAAACATATATAAATGTAAATGATGTATTAATGATTATAAATAGTTTTAAATAATATTTACATATTCTAAAACTCTCTAAAATGTCAAAAATAAAGTAAAATAGTTTTAAATTAAATATTCTGAAAGTCTTTATCTTATAAATATATATAAAAATGTATATATATATATATATATATATATATATATATATATATATATATATATATATTCAATTCCAAATTTCTACTAAAATGTTAAGTTGTTTTAATTTGTTTATATATATATATATATAAAGTGAGATTGGTCTCATAAAATTATATATATATATATATATATATATATATATATATATATATATATAAAAGTGACAACTACAAGTTTTAGCAGAAGGCATTAGTCAATTTTTTTAAAACAATTTAACATTTTAGCAAAAATATGGAATTGAAAATTTTATGTCACATAAATGCTATTAATAGAATTTTGTGGGATTGGGAGTGGGTAGTTGTTAACTTGTTTGTCCACAGTGTGTTCACCTTTTTGAGTGTAAATTACCAATCTCGATTCTCACTGTAAATTAGTATTATAAATATATAAAACCAATCTCACAGTCACTGTAATACCAAATTACCAATCTCAAAATAAATATATATATAAATATTATTTCAAACTATTTATAATCATATATATATATATATATATATATATATATATATATATATATATATATATATATATATATATATATACTATATATATATATATATATTGTTTCATTTTTATATATATTTATAATATTAATACACACACACACACATTTTTATGAGACCAATCTGAGTGTAAATTATCAATCTTGGTTCTAACTGCAAATTAGTATTATAAATATATATATAAATTATGTGTGTGTGTGTGTCCAAATTTCAATCGCACTTTAAATTAGTCTTATATATATATATATATATATATATATATATATATATAAGACTAATTTAAAGTGCGATTGAAATTTGGACACACACACACACATAATTTATATATATATTTATAATACTAATTTGCAGTTAGAACCAAGATTGATAATTTACACTCAGATTGGTCTCATAAAAATGTGTGTGTGTGTGTATTAATATTATAAATATATATAAAAATGAAACAATATATATATATATAACTAATTTATGATGATCTATGAATACATATTTTTCATATATATATATATATATATATATATAAACAAACTATTTCAAAATATCCAAAATTGTACCTGTCAGCATTCAACGTCCTTTATAAGACTAATTTAATGGTCTCATATATATAAATAAACATAAAATACTGATTTATTGTGAGATTGGTAACTAAAGTGAGTGGTTTTAACTGTTATATATTTATAATACTAATTTACAGTGAGAATCAAAATTGATAATTTACACTCAGATTGGTCTCATAAAAGTGAAACAATACATATATATATATATATATATATATATATAATACTAATTTGTAGTGATTATATATATATATATATATATATATATATATATATATATAATCACTACAAATTAGTATTATATATATATATATATATATATATATATATATAACAGAAAAATATATAATCACTATATATATATATATATATATATAACAGAAAAATATATAAAAACTACAAATTAGTAATATAAAAATATATAAAAATAAAAAATATATATTCACAGTTCACTATAAATTAGTATTGTGTATATATAAAAATGAAACTGTATATATATAATATAAACAAAAACTTTTAAAATACCCAAAATTGCACCCATCAGGACTCAGTGCCCTAAAAGTTCTAAAGTACTCAAAAGCTATATTCAAGATAAATTTCTAAACCCTACACAACTCTATATTTTTTTGGTTTTAAAATAATTAATTACCTTGATTTACTAAAGAAAAGCTTAGTTGGATTAAACCCTGAAATCATGTTATGAGTCCATGCCAAAGCCCTCCTTGCAAGTTGCTTTCTATGTTGCCAATATCCATCATAACACTTCTTTTTCATTTAAGATGTACCTACATGTTTCTAGTTCATTTACTTGCTTAATAAATTAGGAAAGTTTATTACTTACCTAAATTTGCAGATTGTAATCAATTTCTAGAGTCCATAAACAACCTTACACACCACAAATCCAATTGGTTTGAACTTCAGTGAATACTCTATAGTGCACACTAAAAAATTCATAATGGTTTAGTCAATACTCTTGAGTTCACAGTAAACAACCTTACAAAAATGCCTAGTGAATTTTTGACTTGTGAGAGATAAAGTACTGAGAGTAGCCCACACCCCCAATAGCCACTGCCACTATTAATTATTGGCAACTAGAAATTAATGGCAAAGGTAATGCATTAAAATGAATTTACCCTAGGCACCTAGGCCACCAACACTGACTAGTAGAGTGGAAGAGCAAATTAGCAATGCTAAATTTCCAATGACCATTGACAAGTTACAACTACAAGTTTTAGGGGAATGCATTAGCCAATTTTTTTAAAGCAACTTAAAGTTTTAGCAGAAATGTGGGATTAGAAAATTTGTCACATAAATGACATTAATAGAATTTTATGGGACTGTGAGTGGGTAGTTATCCATTCACCTTCCAAGTTCCACTTTTATCTTTCACTCAGCATTGTGTCACACTCGTCAGTGACCACGTAGGCAGTGACTGGCACCTAGTTGGTAGGGATAAGATAGAGCCTAGGATGTGTATTTTTATAGCTCACCCTTCTTTTGTCATTTTAATAATGACTATTTACTTCTTAATTATCATGCAATTTATGGATTTTAAATTTTTTTGACAAACATTTTTTAATATGGACTTCTATGATAGGTTCAAAGCCCTTAGACAAGTTGTGACATGTTCAAATTTGACCACTATATGAGTACTTACAAAAAATTTGTCATCTAATTGTTATGGATTTCGAAAGCATCAAATTTATTATTAATAGTATACTTTTAATTTAAAATATAAATAAGGGTGAACAATGCCAAGTTTTTACAGGGAGTTTTGGAATAAAATAAAAATCAAATTTATGTATTGTTAATTTAAAAAAATGGACAACAAAGTTTACAATCAAATTTATAAATCAAAGTTGAAGGTAACCAAGTTGTTTATAATCTTTATCATTCTAAGAATGAAAATTTTATTGTAATATTAGTATGGGTTGTCTCATCCTCCATTGTAATTTATGAGTACCATGTAACATGTTTGTCAACAAGCTCAAAAATTATTGCTCTTCTTGAGCAGTGAACATAACTTCCATAGGTAATATGGTAAGCATTGTAGAGCAAGGGGTGTTAAAAGAGTTGCAACAGTCCAAATCATGACTATGACCAACAAATATAGCCTGCACATATGAGCACACATAAAAATTCTATAAGCATCCTCTAATAAACATGCAAATGCTATTTTTTAAATATGAAATTCAATGTAACATAGTTATTTAATAAAATGCCATGTCGAGAAAAAAGGCCAATTCTTAGTACATATAACAAACCTATGCATGGAAAGACACCAAAAAATAAAATGCAAAACAAGGTGTGTGGATCACAAATACCTTGATCGCTGTTCTATTTGTAAACATATGCATAATAGACCATTTAGTTTCTTGGGAAGTAAAAAACTTTGAATTTATTGAAGCAACACAAAGATGCATTACAGGGTTGCTAACTTGTGGTGCAATATATTTTTAGGCTTGATTAGGTGTATTAAAAAAGTGTCAATCATAACTAGTATGATCTATTTTATTGAGTTGTGGAGCTAAAAGCTTCACTAATGAGCTAATATGGAGGTTGTTGGGCTTACACAGTAACCGACATCGGTCAGAACCAACTGACATCGATTAGGGGTCGACCGACATCGGTCATCATTGGTCAGAACCAACTGACATTGGTTAGGGGTCAATCGACATCGGTCATCTTTAGACCGACACCGACTTCTATGCGTTTCCAGAATTGCTATTTTTAGGAGAATAGTTAGTTTGCATGTAAAGACTAAAATTAGTCTTGAGTCTATTTTTCTAATTATTGTTTGCTTTCAATTCTATTTAAGAGACCCATGGGGTAGTATTGTAAAAAAGAGGAACAATTCAGTAATTGAGTTGGTTGTAATTGATTGAGAGAGAGAGAGAACTCTTGAAGGAGAATTACTGTACATCTGAGAGGTGTGAGAAGAGAGAGATTTATTCATTGTATTTCCTTCTGAAAGAGTTTAATATAAATTGGTTGTTTCTTGTATCTCCTATTATTTATTATTTCTGATTTCTAGTTACTTATTACTTCTGGTTTCAATTTCGTGTTTAGTTGCTTATACAAAAGTAATAAATTGTACTCTAAGATCCTAACAAGTGGTATCAGAGCTATGTGTATACACTGACAACTGGTATCAGAGCTCTAAACACTAACAACTAGTATCAGAGTGTGTTAGTGTTTGTTGATTACATAATTCACTCACAGGGGTTTTCGATTGAGTGGGAGTAAAGCAATGGCAGAAGAAATTAAACTAAGAATAGAGAAATTCAATGGCAAGAATTATCAATTATGAAGGATGCAGATTGAAGATTATCTGTATCAAAAAGATTTGTATTTACCGTTGGGTGGGGTTTCAAGGAATCCCACATATATGGAAGATGAAGAATGAAATATTCTTGATAGAAAGGCTCTTGGATCTATAAGGTTGAGCCTGGCAGCTTCTGTGTTTTCCAACTTATCACAGGCAAAGACAATGGTAGAGTTAATGGATGCTTTGACAAATTTATATGAAAACCCCTCAGCTTCGAATAAGGTATATCTTATGAAGCAATTATTTAATTTGCAAATGCAGGAAGGTGGATTTGTATCTAGTCATCTTAATGATTTCCATACAATAGTAAATCAGTTAAATTCAGTCAAAATAGTTTTTGATGATGAAATTAAGGCTCTCTTAATCTTATGCTCTTTACCTAAAAGTTGGCATAGTTTGGTAATGACAGTTAGTAATACTCAATCTGCTTCAAATATCTTGAAAGTTGATGATGTTGTCAGTGTAATCTTGAATGAAAAAATGCGCAGGAAAAGCACAAGGGAAACATCAGGTAATGCTTTAAGTGTTGAAAGCAGGGGAAAGCAAAGAGAGAAGGGTAAGCAAGGGAAATCAAGGTCAAAGATGGAAAGTAGATCCAAATCCAGAAATGAAAGAATAACCTGCTGGAATTGTGGAAAGAAAGGGCATGCAAAGAAAGATTGTTGGTTGAAGGATAACAGAGAAAATCAGCATGAAGGTAATAAAGAAGTAAAAGTTACAGGTATTGTTGCACAGGATGCTCTTACATTTTCTTTAGATAATAAAGTAGAATCATGGGTTTTAGATTCTGGTGCCTCTTTCCATGCAACCTCAAATAGAGAATTTTTCAATGATTATGTCCATGGAGATTTTGGAAAAGTTTATTTAGGGGATGATGAGCCTTGTAAAATTGTTGGCAAAGAAAAAGTGCAGCAAAAATTGCAGAATGGCAACACATGGGTGTTGAAGGATGTCATGCATGTACCCATCCTAAAGAGGAATCTGATTTCTGCAGGAAAGTTGGGTGATGAGGGTTGCATAATAACTCTCACAACTGAATCTTGGAAAGTTTCCAAGGGTGAACTTGTATTAGCAAAAGGTAAGAGAGTAGGTACACTTTATCTATCTACTTGTATTACTGATTATTCTCCTTCTATTTTATCTACTTCAAATGTAGATGCAAAATTGTGGCATTGTAGGCTTAGTCACATGAGTGAGAAGGGAATGAATGTTCTTAAGTCAAAATGTAAGCTTTCAGATTTGAAAAGCATAGATCTAGATTTTTGTAAGAATTGTATTTTTGGGAAACAGAAGAAAGTGAGGTTTCTCAAAACTGGGTCAATAAAGAAGAAGCACAAGTTGGAGCTTGTTCACACAGACGTGTGGAGACCAACTCAGGTAGCTTCTATTGGAGGATCACAGTATTATGTTTCTTTCATTGATGATGCTACAAGAAAGGTATGGGTTTATTGCAAAAAGAGGAAATTTGATGTTTTTGACACATTTAAGAAATAGATTGCTTTGGTTGAGAATGAAACAGGTTTGAGATTGAAGTGCCTTAGATCTGACAATGGTGGTGAGTACTGCAGCAATAAATTCAATAATTAATTTTCTATGAGTAGAATACGCAGAGAAAGGACAATTCCAAGGACACCTCAACAAAATAGAGTTGCTGAAACGATGAATAGAATAATAATGGAGCGTGCACGGAGTATGAGGTTGCATGCTGGTTTGCCCTTAAAATTTTGGGTAGAAGCTGTAGATACTGCGGTTTACCTAATTAACAAAGGACCTTCTACTGCACTGGATGGTGGAATTCCAGAAGAGGCTTGGATAGGTAAAAAGGTAGATCTTTCATTTCTCAGAATTTTTTGTTCTGAAGCTTTTGTGCACATTGATAAAGAAAATAGAAAGAAGCTAGATGCTAATTCTATGCGGTGCACTTTCATTGGTTATGGTTTTGGAGATTTCGAATTCCAGTTGTGGAATTTAGAAACTAACAAAATTATTAGAAGCCGTGATGTAGTTTTTGATGAGAAGGTGATGTACAGTGATCAACTCAAGAGGCTAAATAATTCTGAGCAAGGCAATCTTGATTTGAAAGAGGTTATGATTCAAAATGAGCTCGTGGGTAAAAATCATCACTCACAGAAAAACATAGAGACCGATGTCGGTCAGGTGGAAATCGATGTCGGTCAGATGGAGACCGACGTCGATCAGGTGGAGACCAACATCGATCAGGTGGAAATCGACATCGGTCAGGTGGAATCAACGTCAGTCGGGTGCAGACCGACATCGATCAGAGATGACCGGGATCGATCACTGCCAAAAAGAAATTTGGGCAGATAGCAAGCTGTAAATGAGTCTCAAATGCCCATAAGGAGGTCTGAAAAGGTAAGTAAACCTCCAATTCGTTATTCCCCTTCTTTATACTACTTGTTGCTCACTGATGGTGGAGAACCAGAAAGTTTTGATGAGGTAATGCAGGTAGAATCTAGGAAATAGTGGGAGCATAGCATGAATGAGAAAATTGATTCCTTGGAAGAGAACCATACGTGGAATTTGGTTGAGTTGCCAGTTAGAAAGAAAGCACTAAAAAACAAATGGGTATACAGGTTAAAGGAAGGAGAGAATGGACAAATAAGACATAAGGGCATGTTGAAAAAAAGCTTTTATGGTCTTAAGCAAGCTCCAAGACAATGGTATTTGAGGTTTGACAGGTTTATGACAGAGCATGGCTTTAGTAAATGTCAATATGACCATTGTGTTTATTTTAATAGATTGGATGATGGTAGTTATATTATCCTGTTACTGTATGTAGATGATATGCTTGTTGCAGGTTCACACATGTAGGAAATTATTGAGCTTAAGGTAAAATTAGCTCACACATTTGCCATGAAGGATTTAGGAGCAACAAAAAAAATCTTTGGCATGAGTATTAAGAGAGATAGGAAAAATCACAGTTTGATTTTGTCTCAAGAGGATTATGTGAATAAGGTGTTGGAGAGGTTCAATATGCAGGATGCAAAACCAGTAAGCACACCTATGGCTGGACACTTCAAGTTGAGCAAAGAACAGTGTCCTAAATCACATGATAAGATTGAGTACATGAGTAGGGTTCCATATGCTTCAACAGTTGGGAGCTTGATGTATGCAATGGTATGTACTAGACCAGATATTGCCCAAGTAGTGGGAGTTGTCAGCAAGTTTATGGTCAATCCAGGAAAGAAACACTGGAAAGCAGTTTAGTAGATTCTTAGATATCTGAGAGGGACCAGTAGTAGGCATTTATGCTATGGAGGGTAAAACACTTCTCTACATGGGTATGTAGATTCGGATATGGTAGGTGACTTGGATGGTAGGAGAAGCACCACAGGATATGTGTTCATTGCTGGTGGAATGGCGGTTAGTTGGATTTCAAAGTTGCAGAAGGTTGTTGCCTTGTCTACTACAGAGGCAGAATACATTGCAGTCACAGAGGCTAGCAAGGAAATGATTTGGATGACTCAATTTATGGAAGAGTTGGGAAAGGAGCAAGAGAGTTACAGATTGTATAGTGATAGTCAAAGTGCAATTCATTTGGCAAAGAATTCAGCCTTTCATTTAAGAACCAAACATATACAGCTTAGGTACCACTTCATTAGACAGGTATTGGAGGATGGACAGTTAAAGCTGGAAAAGATCCATACGGATAAGAACCCTGTTGATATGTTAACAAAGCCGGTAACAAAAGAGAAGTTGAATCTTCATTCAAATTTTGTTGGTCTTCAAGATTGAACTTGAAGAGGGAGAAACAAGCCAAAGATGTTTAGAGGATGTTGCTGTACAGGTACAGGTGCAACTGTTTATCTCCAAGTGGGAGATTGTTGAGTTGTGGAGCTAAAAGCTTCACTAATGAGATAATGTGGAGGTTGCTGGGCTTACACAGTATCTGACATTGATCAGAACCAACTGACATCAGTTAGGGGTCAATTGACATCGATCATCATCGGTCAGAACCTATCGACATCGGTTAGGGGTCGGTTCGCATCGGTCATCTTTAGATCGACACCGACTTCTATGCATTTCTAGGCATTTCCAGAATTGCTATTTTTAGGAGAACAATTAGTTTGCATGTAAAGACTAAAATTAGTCTTGAGTCTATTTTTCTAATTATTGTTTGCTTTTAATTCTAGTTAAGAGACCCATGGGACAATATTGTAATAAGGGGGAACAATTCAGTAAGTGAGTTGGTTGTAATTGATTGATTGAGAGAGAGAGAGAGAGAGAGAGAGAGAGAGAGAGAGAGAGAGAGAGAGAGAGAGAGAGAGAGAGAGAGAACTCTTGAAGGAGAATTAATGTACATCTGAGAGGTGTGAGAAGAGAGATATTTCTTCATTGTATTTCTTTTTGGAAGAGTTTAATACAGATTAGTTGTTTCTTGTATCTCCTATTATTTGTTGTTTCTGATTTCTAGTTACTTATTACTTTTGGTTTCAATTCTGTGTTTAGTTGCTTATACAAAAGTAATCAATTGTACTCTAAGATCCTGACATATTTTTTATTAAATAAAATTCCATGTCAAATCAAAAAAGGCCAATAATTAAAGCATATAATAAACCTATGCATGGAAAGACACCCTAAAATATTAACAAAAGTTTAAATGCAAAACAAGGTGTGTGAATCACAATAGTTAGTATTAATGTGTAGTTTCATACCATTACTGATGTTTTATTTATGAAGATATGTATAAAATGCCATTTAGTTTCCATGGAAGCAACTAACTTGAGATTTATCGAAGCGACACAAGGATGTGTCATGGGGTTGACAACTGAGGGACAATTTATTTCTAGGCTTGATTAGGTACATGCCAAAAGACAATTTTAGGAATCCTACAATCAATAACATCAATGTCAATTGTAACTATTGTGTTTTGTATTTTATCTAAGTAGTCTTTGTTTGCTAATAAACTTAATGAAAAAATTATAAAAGACATAATCAACTAACTTAATCAAATGATGTCTTCTTGGGAAGATGAAGATATAGAGTTAATCAGAGAGCATCAAGGGGAGCAAGAGAAATGGGAAATGTGAATTTACTTTGTATCCATGAAGAGTACTCTAAAAAACCTAGGAAATCTCCACAAAAACTTGCTCATGTTTAGATCCATGGCCAAATAACTTATGAAATCTAAATGAACATTCTTGTCTTGACAAGAAGAAATAACACACTATAAATATAGATATTTTTGCTAGACACTATATCCACTTTGAAGGAAAGGCAAATGTTAATCATGAAATATATTGAGAGGGGGGGTGAATCAATATATTATATATCTTTTTATTTAATCTGATTTCTTTTGTTTAACCACTTAATCACACATTCAAGATATGCAATAAAATTGAAACAATAATTTGCACCACACAAGAGAGAGAGAGAGAGAGAGAGAGAGAGAGAGAGAGAGAGAGAGAGAGAGAGAGAGAGAGAGAGAGAGAGAGAGAGAGAGAGAGAGAGAGAGAGAGAGAGAGCAAATTTTTATGTGGAAACCCAAAGTAGGAAAAACCACAAAGAATAATCTCAAGTATATAAATGAGCACCAACTCAAAATATAAAGTTTGCAAGCACCAACTTGCAAGAGCACCAACCCCTTTGCCAAGCACCAACACAAAAACTATTTGTGAGCACCAACCCACAGGAACACCAACCCCTTGAAAAGATTTATGAGCACCAACCCATAGAAGTACCAACCCTTCATGTGTATAAAACACAACTATCTCTCAATGTTGCTTACTCAACAAATGATAGAAATCTCCAATATCTCCTTCTTTTCTCTCTTCAAAAATAAATACAAACCATGCACTCCCTTGCATATTATAAATAGCTTCTCAAGCCTTTATTTATATCTTTCTAAATGACCTTTGGCATTCACCCTTTGTGACCTTTCAATCCTCATATAAAATGGTGCCAACTTGCATGACCCTTCGTATCCTTGAATTTGAAAAGTCATATGGTGACCCTTCATAAGCAAAAGTATCCTTTCCTCTTTTGTCTTTATCTTGGTGACTTTTCATATTCTTCAAAGTGTCCCTTCATGGAAAAATGCACCATATCTTTTTTGTCTTCACATGGTGACTCTTGAAATTCCTCAAGATGACTCTTCATGAGAAAATGCATCCCATTCATCTTTCATCTTTTACCCTGTGACTCTTTGACTTCTCCATGGGCCCTCTTTTGACTTATATGCAACCAAAAATATATTCATTAATATTAAATAAATATTAACACATATTAGCCAATATATGAATATTAAAAACACCATTAAATGCAATGGGGCCTTTATCACCAATAAAACTAGACCTTTGACATCAATGATAATATTTCCAACAATCTCCCCCTTTGTCATTGATGGCAACCTCAAATTAAAACTACCACATCCTGAAACCTGCACATACTACCATCTGAAAAACATATAGTAACTCCCCCTTATTATAGCAACTTATACCTATTCTTTGTACCTATTTCTGCACCTGTACCTATTATTCTCCCCCTTTGACATCAATGGTAAAGAGCCTACCTAGAGCTAACACTTAGCTTCCCCTCAACTGATGTTGAACCTCAATGATAGGAAGTAAAATAAATTACTCCTAACTTCTCTCGTAGATACTCAAATGTGTCTTTTGGTAGTGCCTTTATGAAAATATTTGCAATATTCTCTATAGTACTGATATACTCCATCTTAACTAGTTGATCTACAGCCTGCTTTCTCAATAAGTGATATCTAATGGGAATATGTTTTGTTCTTGAATGCATCACTGGATTCTTCAAAATATTAATAACATTTATGTTATAAAAAAATAGAAATAGGTTCATCATATTTTACCTTGATATCTTCCAATGTTCGCTTCATCTAAAGCACTTGAATACAACATAATACCGTTGCAATATATTCTGATTCAGTTGTATAAAGTGATAATGAATTCTACTTCTTGCTTAGCCATGATACTAAGCTAACACTAAAGATGAAAGCTCCTCCACTTGTACTCTTTCTGTCATCTAAGCACCCTACCCAATTTGAATCTATATAAGCAACCAAAGTGAAATATCTACTTATGAGATACTACAATCCATAATCTAATATCCCCTTGATATATCTAAATATTCTCTTCACCAACTGAATATGACTATCTTTTAGAGCTGACTGATATCTTGCAACCATACCTACTGCATGCAAGATATCTGGCCACAATGCTATTAAATATAAAAGACTACCAATCATATATCTATACAAATATTGATTTATAATAGGTGAATCTTCATCCTTGCTCACCTTATTTCCTATACACATTGGTGTGCCAACTAGTGCAAAATTCTCAAAACTAAATTTATTCAATATTTTCTTGGCATATTTACTTTGAGATATAAAAATTCTTTTATCTGACTAAAATATTTACAATTCTAGAAAAAATGACAATTCTCCAAGCATAGACATCTCAAATTCTTTCTCCATATTATCAATTTTTTTGTCATCTTTTCAATATTTCCTCCAAAAATGATGTCATCAACATATACCATAACAATCAATTGATGCTCACCTTCTATTTTGATGTAGAGATTACTATCAACAAGTCCTCTCTTGAAACCTTGATCCTACATGTACTTATCAAGTCTTGCATACCAAGCTCTGGGAGCTTGTTTCAATCCATACAATGCTTTCTTCAATTCGCATACATGGCTACTAATGTTTGAGAGAATAAATCCCTTAGGTTGCTTAATATAGACCTCTTCTTCTAGATTCCCATTTAGGAAGGTAGATTTGACATCCATCTGAAACACTTTAAAATTTTTAAACACTACATATGCAAGGAACATTATAATAGCCTCTAACCTTGCCACTGGTGCAAAAGTTTCTTCAAAATATATTCCCTCAATCTGAGCATATCCTTTACATACTAATATTTCTTTATTTCTGGTTACTTATGCATTTTCATTCAACTTATTTCTATAAACCCATTTTGTTCCTATCACATTGTGATCTTTTGGTTTAGTAACTAGTTTCCATGTATCATTCTTTTCTATCTGATTTAATTCTTCATTCATGGCCTTAAACCAATGCTTATCATGTCTAGCTTCTGAAAAAGTTCTGGGCTAAATTTTGGATAACAAAGAGAAATTAACTTGCTTATATTCACTTACCATCATTCTTTTGGTGTAAATTCCTTCATTTATGTCCCTGATGATGTCAATTTTATTATAATTTTTATAAACATATTTGGATAGAGTTTTGGTGTCCTTTTTCTCCTTCTCATCTTCATCTGATTCTTCAAAATCTTTCTCTTTAATGATTTCAAGAATATCTATTGGATCATTGATTCTTTGTGTTCCATCTTCTTCTATCCTGACACTTGCACTTTCAAAAATTTTCTTGGTTATTTTGTTATAACATTTATAAGCTTTAATTTTTCAAAAATAACCAAGACATATACCTTCATCTACTCTAGATTCAAACTTACCAAGTTTTTCATCAGTTCTCTTTATGAAGCATTTGCTGCCAAAAACTCTAAAATAATCAACTGTTACTGGTTTACCTTTCCACAGCTCATAAGAAGTCTTGTCATGGTTGCCTCTCAATAATAATCTATTTTGAATATGCACTACTGTAGCAACTACCTCTTTCCAATATTTATCTTTTATCTTAGATTCATTTAGCATTGTCCTCACCATCTCTTGAACTATTCTATTTTTCTGATCAACTACTCCATTTTGTTGTAGAGTTTTGACTACTAAATAATGTCTCTTTATTCTATGGTATTCATAAAACTCAATAAATTGATCTGACATTAATTATTCTCCTTGATCTAATCTTAGACACTTAATCTTCAAATTGGTTTCATTCTCAACTAATGCTTTGAAATATCTAAAAGCTTCTAATTTTTTCTTTAAAAACATTACCCAAGTCATACATGAAAAATTATCAATAAGCAACATGAAATATTTATCACCTTGAGTACTTTGAGTTCTCATAGGTCCACATAGATCAGTGTGAATAAGCTCTAGCATCTAAGTGGTCGAGTACTCTTTTGTTTTGAACCACCTTCTAGCTTGCTTCCCATGCTGACAAGATTCACAAAGCACATTGAATGGATTTGTAATCTTTAGAAGATTTCTAACTATTTGCTTCTTGTTGATGTTAACAAAATTATCAAAATTTATGTGCCCCATTCTACTGTGCCATAGCCAACTTTCTTCAATCTGACTCAAACAACATCTTTAACCTTTGATGTCTGATAACATATACAAATTATTGTTTGTTCTCTGAACATCTGCAACCAGCACATCTGAATCTTTTCTTCTAATTTTATAACCTTCTGCATAAAACTTTAGTGTGTGCCCTTGATCATATATTTGACTTACACTCAAAAAATTATGCTTAAGAGCTTCTACATACAAAACATTTTTAATTTTAGTTCTATCATTATCCAAACTTAGTGTACCTTTTCTAGAAATTTTGACAGTAGTATTGTCTCTAAGTTTCACTATACCACCATTGATCTTCTTCAAGTTTATGAACTTGCTTTTGTCTCCTGTCATGTGCCTCAAATATCCACTGTCAATGAATAATGACTTTTCTTCATTTCTTTCATGTAAAGTTGTCTGAACCAACATAGATTTTTTAGGTTGTTTCTTTTGCCATGAACATGTCTAAACTTTTTCCTTGATGAATGGAGCCTTAAAACTCTGGTCCTTGACTGATTCGAACATGCTTCTACAATACTGAGCTATATGTTTGAAGTTGTTGCACTTGTAACATATTATGGCCTCTTCATTAAAGCCTGATAGAGGAGCAAAATAGTTGTGGCTTTTGCTTGACTCTGTATGAATTTTTTCTCCTTATTTCTAAAATTGTTAGCCCTTTTTCAACATTTTATTTTCTTATAACCATACCTATTACAATAAAAAATAGTAACCATAAAAATAGGACCTATTTATGTATCTTTGACTTGATTACCTTTTTTAACGCTATTCCCTCCAACCTTCTTTATTTGAGATGTCCTCTGTATTCTTAACTTCTTTCCTTTTTATTTCTTCTTTTGTAAGAGCTTCAACATAGCTCTTTCATTTTTCTTTATCTATGAAAGTAGTGACCTCATCTTTTTATTTTTCAAATCTAATACCTATTTTATCTGACATTGATATTTGATTTTCTAATATCTTATTCAATATATTAGTGCTATTCTTAAATTTTGAATCATTGGTTGCTCTATCATTGATTGTTTTATTTATTTTCTCAAGATCTACTTTTAAAGAAGTAATTTTAATAACATACCTTTCACATTCTTTACTTACTATTTTCAATTGTGTTGTTAGCTCTTCTTTATTCTTCTTGGCTTCTTCAAAGTGTGCTTGTAGATCTTCAATTATTTCTTTTGACTCCATTTTATTTTTCTTGATCTGGAGCTTTAATATTTGATTCTTCTTTTCAAGAGCTTTTAACTCTTCTAAGGCACAAATGAGTTCTCCTTTCAAATTCACTTTGACTTCAGCCTGTTCTTCTTCTTCTTAATCATATATACTTTTGCTTACAGAGGCATTTTCATATATGGCCATGAATATCATCTCTTCTTCTTCTGAATCACTGACTCTACTATCTTTGGTTGAGCTAGGATCTTTAGAATATAAACTCTTCTTCTTGAATCCCTTCTTGAATTTACCTTTCAAATTCTTCTTGTATGTAAAATTTCTTTCTTCATTGTCATCATTACCCTTATTTTGGAATTTAGCTTCAAAATGTTCAATATTTTTACAATTAAAACATTTAAAAGGTAATTTTCCTTGATATTTACCTGTGCCCTTTTTCAGCTTGCCAATAAATAGAGCTCCATTATCATCTTCATCATCGCTAGAACTACCACTTGATTCTTGAATCTTAGCTTTCTCTTTCTTTGATGTCTTAAAAGTAGCTTCTCTCTTTGAGGGTTTATCTTGTTTAGTCCGCATCTCATATGTTGTAAGAATACTATGAAGCTCATCCATCTTTAGCTTGGCTAAATTATTCATCTCTTCAATTGCTGAGACTTTTGCATCATATCTCAATGGTAGAGATCTCAAATTTTTTTTAACTATAGTTGATTCTTCTAAATTTTCTCCAAGACCTTGAATCTGATTAACTATTTGATCAACCCATAAAAGATAACTTGTTATATTTTCTTCTTCATCCATCTTCAAACTCTCAAACTATCTTTTGAAAGTCTAGAGCTTAGCTTGCTGAACCTTTCCATCACCTTTGTAAATATTCTCAAGTTTTATCCAAGTTTCATGAGAAAATTTATATTGCATAACTTTAACAAATTTTGATTCACATAAACCACATAAAATAACATTTAAAGCTTTATCATTATTTTCACTTGCCTTCTTTTCTATCAGAGTAGTTACAAGTGTCTGTGGCTCTTCATATTCCTCCACCACTACTTGCCATATGTCGAATCCAAGGGCCATCAAATAAGTCTTCATCCTTATGCTCCAAAAAACATAATTCATTCCATCAAACAAAGGTGCCTTATTTATAGAAAATCCTTCATGTGATCTAGCCATCATGCTTTCTTGATCCACCTTCAAGCTGTAAAACTTATTCAAAAGCAACTTGCTCTAATACCAATTATTAAGCATGAAATATGCTGAGAGGGGGGGGGGAGTGAATTAGTATATTATATATCTTTTTACTTAATCTAATTTTTTAAACCACTTAATCACACATTCAAGATATACAATAAAATTGAAATAATAATTTGTACCACATAAGAGAGAGAGACACCAATTTTTTATGTGGAAACCCAAAGTGAAAAAAACCATAAAGAATACTCTCAATTATATGAATGAGCACCAACTCAAAATACAAAGTTTGTAAGCACCAACTTGCAGGAGCACCAACCCCTTTGCCGAGCACCAACACACCAACTATTTGTGAGCACCAACCCCTTGCAAACATTTATGAGCACCAACCCACATGAGTACCAACCCCTCTTGTGTATAAAACACAACTATGTCTCAATGTTTCTTACTCAAAAAATGATAGAACTCTATAATATCTCTTTTTTTATCTTCAAAAATAAATACAAACCATGCACTCCCTTTTATATTAAAATGGCTTTTCAAGCCTTTATTTATAGCTTTTCAAATGACCTTTAGAATTCACCCTTTATGACCCTTCAATTCTCATGGAAAATGATGCCAAACTTACATGACCCTTCGTATCCTTGCATTTGAAAAGTCATATGGTGACCCTTCATAAGCAAAAACATTCTTTCCTCTTTTGTGTTTATCTTGGTGACTTTTCGTATTCCTCAAAGTGTCCCTTCACATACAAATGCACCATACCTCTTTTATCTTCACATGGTGACTCTTGAAATTCCTCAAAATGACTCTTCATGATAAAATACGTCCCATTTTTCTTTCATCTTTTACCTCGTGACTCTTTGAATTCTACATAGGCCCTCTTTTGACTTATATGTGACCAAAAATATATTCATTAATATTAAATAAATATTAACACACATTAGCCAAAATATGATTATTAAAAACATCATTAAATGCAATAGGGCCTTTATCACCAATAATGCTAGACCTTTGACATCAATGACAATATTTATAACAATATCCCCTTTTGTCATTGATGGCAACCTCAAATTGAAACTACCACATCCTGTAACCTACACCTACTGCCATCTAAAAAATATACAGTAACTCTCCCTTATTGTAACAACCTATACCTATTCCCTATACCTATTTATACACTTGTATCTATTATTCTCCCCCTTTGACATCAATGGTAAAGGGCCTATCTGGAGCTAACAGTTAGCTCCCCCTCAATTGATGCTGAACTTCAATGGCAAAAAGTAAAATAAATTACTCTTAACTTCTCTCACAAATACTCAAATGTGTCTTTTGGTAGTGCCTTTATGAAAATATCTGCAATCTACTCTTAGTATTGATATACTCCATCTTAATCTATTGATCTGCAACCTACTTTCTCAAGAAGAGGTATCTAATGGGAATTATTTTGTTCTTGAATGCATCACTAGATTCTTCAAAATATTAATAACACTTGTGTTATCACAAAAAATAGAAATAGGTTCATCATACTTTACCTTAATATCTTTCAAATTTTACTTCATCCAAAGCACTTGAGTACAACACAATACCACTACAATATATTCTGCTTCAGCTATAGAAAGTGATACCAAATTCTGCTTCTTACTTAGCCATGATACTAAGCTATCACTACGAAAGAAAGCTCCTCTACTTGTACTCTTTCTATCATCCAAGTACCCTACCCAATCTAAATCTATATAAGCAACCAAAGTGAAATCTCTACCTATGGGATACCATAATCTATAATCCAATGTCCCCTTGATATATTTAAATTATCTCTTCACCAACTGAACATGACTATCTTTTAGAGCTATCTGATATCTTGCAACCATACCTACTGCATGTATGTTGTCTAGCCTTGATGCTATTAAATATAAAAGACTACCAATCATAGATCTATACAAATATTGATATGTAATAGGTGAATCTTCATCCTTGCTCACCTTATTTACTGTACACATTGGTTTGCCAACTAGTGCACAATCCTCAAAACCAAATTTCTTCAACATTTCCTTGGCATTTATATTTTGAGATATAAAAATTCTTTTATCTGACTGAAATATTTATAATCTTAGAAAAATAATAATTCTCTAAGCATAGACATCTCAAATTCTTTTTGCATATTATCAGAAAATTATTTTGTCATCTTTTCAATATTTCTTCCAAAAATGATGTCATCAACATATACCACAACAATCAATTGATACTCATCTTCTATTTTGATGTAGAAATTACTATCAACAAATCTTCTCTTGAAACCTTGATCCTATAGGTACTTATCAAGTCTTGCATACCAAGCTTTAGGAGCTTATTTCAATCCATACAATACTTTTTTTAATCTACATATATGGATACTAATATTTGAGAGAATAAATCCCTCAGGCTGCTCAATGTAGACCTCTTCTTTTAGATTCCCATTTAGGAAGATAGATTTGACATCCATCTAAAATACTTTGAAATTTTTAAACACTATATATGAAAGTAACATTCTAATAGCCTCTAACCTTGCCACTGGTGTAAAAGTTTCTTCAAAATTTATTCCCTCAATCTAAGCATATCCTTTACATACTAATCGTGCTTTGTTTATGGTCACTTCTCTATTTTCATTCAACTTATTTTTATAAACCCATTTTGTTCCTATCACATTATGATCTTTTGGTCTAGGCATTAATTTCCAAGTATCATTCTTTTCTATCTAATTTAATTTTTTATCCATAGCCTTAACTCAATGCTTATCAAGTCTAACTTCTGAAAAAAATTTAGGCTAAATTTTGGATAACAAAGAGAAATTAACTTTCTCAGATTCACTTACCATCATTCTTTTGATGTGAATTCCTTTATTTATGTCCCTAATGATGTCACTTTCATTATGATTTATCTGAACATATTTAGATGGATTTTTGGTGTACTTTTTCTCCTTCTTATCATCTTCATCTAATTCTTAAAAATCTTCCTCTTCAATGATTTCAAGAATGTCTACTAGATCAATGATTATTTATGTTCCATCTTCTTCTATCCTGACACTTACACTTTCAAAAAATTTATTGATTCTTTTGTTATAAAATTTATAAGCTTTACTTTTACAAGAATAACTAAGAAGTATATCTTCATCTGCTCTATATTTAAACTTACTAAGTTTTTCATCGGTTCTCTTTATGAAGCATCAACTACCAAAACATCTAAAATAATCCACTGTTGTTGGTTTGTCTTTCCATAGCTCATAAGGAGTCTTGTCACTATTGACTCTCAATAATGCTCTATTCTAAATATGCACAGTTGTAGCAATTGCCTCTCTCTAATATTTATTAGCTATCTTAGATTCATTTAGCATTGTCTTTACCATCTCCTGAACTGTTCTATTTTTCTATTCAACTACTTTATTTTTTGTGGAGTTCTAGCTGCTAAATAATGTCTCTTTATTCTATGGTCTTCACAAAACTTAATAAATTGATCTGACATGAATTCTCCTTCTTGATCTAATCTTAGACACTTAATCTTTAAACTAATTTCATTCTCAACTAATGCTTTGAAATATCTAAAAGCTTCTGATTTTTTCTTTAAAAACATTACCCAAGTCATACATGAAAAATTATCAATAAGTAACATGAAATATTTCTCACCTTGAGTACTTTGAGTTCTCATAGGTCCACATAGATCAGTGTGAATAACCTCTAGCATCTGAGTGGTTGAGTACTCTTTTATTTTGAACTACCTTCTATCCTGCTTCCCATGCTGATAAGGTTCACAAAGCATGTCAGATGGCTTTGTAATATTTGGAAGATTTTTGATTACTTGCTTCTTGCTGATGTTGACAAGATTGTCAAAATTTATGTGCTCCATTCTCTTGTGCCATAGCCAACTTTCTTCAATCTAACTCAAAATCATCTTTGACCTTTGATGTCTGATAGCATATACAAATTATTACCTGTTATCTGAGCATCTTCAACCAACACATCTGAATCTTTTCTTTTAATTTCATAACCTTCTACATAAAACTTTAGTGTGTTCCCTTGATCACATATTTGACTTACACTCAAAATATTATGCTTAAGACCTTTTACATACAAAACATTTTTAGTTTTAGTTTTACCATTATCCAAACTTAGTGTATACCTTTTTTAGAAATTTTGGCAGTAATATTGTCTCTAAATTTCACTATGCCACCATTGATCTTCTTCAAGGTTATGAACTTACTCTTGTCTCCTATTATGTGCCTTAAACATCCACTATCAATGAACCATGGATTTTCTTTATTTATTGCATGCAAAGCTGTCTAAACCAACATAGATTTTTCAAGTTGTTTCTTTTGCCATAAACATATTTGAAATTTCTTCTTGATGAATGGAGCCTTAAAAATCTGGGCCTTCTTGACTGATTCAAACACACTTCTATAGTACCAAGCTATGTGTCCAAAGTTGTTGCACTTGTAACATATTATGGCCTCTTCATTAAAGCCTGATAGAGGAAAAAAAGAGTTACAGCTTCTGCTTGACTCTGTATAAATTTCCTTCTCTTTATTTTTGGAATTGTTAGCCCTTTTTTGATATTCTATTTTCTTATGATCATATCCATCACAATAAAAATAGTAACCATAAAAATAGGACATGTTTGTATATCTCTGACCTGATTACTTTTTGTAGCTCTGTTCCCTCCAGCCTTCTTTGTTCGAGATGTCCTCTATATTCTTAACTTCTTCCCTTTTTATTTCTTCTTTTGTAAGAGTTTCAACATAGCTCTTTCCTTTTTTCTTGTTTGTGAAAGTAACGACCTCCTCTTTCTCATTTTTAAATCCAACACCTATTTTATTTGACATTGATCTTTGATTTTATAATATTTTATTCAACATATTAGTGATATTCTCAAATTTTGAATCATTGGTTGCTCTATCATTGGTTGCTTTATTTATTTTCTCAAGATCTACTTTTAAAGAAGTAATTTCAATAACATACCTTTCACATTCTTTACTTACTATTTTCAACTATGCCATTAGATCTTCTTCATTCTTCTTGGCTTCTTCAAAGTGTGCTTGTAGATCTTCAATTATTTTTTAACTCTTTTTCATTTTTCTTGATCTAGAGCTTTAAGCTTCGATTCTTCTTTTCAAGAGATTTTAACTCTTCTAAGGCACAAATGAGTTCTCCTTCTAGATTCACTTCAGCTTCATCCTGTTCTTCTTCTTGATCATCTATACTTTTGCTTATGGAGGCATCTTCATATATGGCCCTTAATAGAATCTTTTCTTTTGAATCACTGACTCCACTATCTTCTATTGAGATAGGATCTTTAGAATACACACTCTTCTTCTTGAATCTCTTCTTAAATTTACCTTTTAAATTCTTCTTGTATGTAGACCTTCCTTTTTTATTGTCATCATTACCCTTATTTAAGCATTTAGCTACAAAATGTCCAATCTTTCTAAAATTAAAACATTTAAAAGGTAATTTTTCTTGATATTTATATGTGCCCTTTTTTAGCTTATGAATGAATAGAGCTCCATTGTCATCTTCATCATCGCTAGAACTATCACTTGATTCTTGAATCTTAGCTTTCTCTTTCTTTGATGTCTTAAAAGTAGCTTCTCTCTTTGAGGGTTTATCTTGTTTAGTTCGCATCTCATATGCTGTAAGAATACTATGAAGCTCATCCATCTTTAGCTTGGCTAAATTATTCATCTCTTCAATTGCCAAAACTTTTGCATCATATCTCAATGGTAGAGATCTCTAAATTTTTTGAACCATAGTTGATTCTTCTAAATTTTCTCCAAGACCTTGAATTTGATTAATTATTTGATCAACCCACAAAAGTTAACTTGCTATATTTTCTTCTTTATTCATCTTCAAACTCTTAAACTATCTTTTGAAAGTTTAAAGCTTAGCTTGCTGAACCTTTCCATCACCTTTGTAAATATTCTCAAGTTTTATCCAAATTTCATGAGAAAATTTACATTGCATAACTTTAACAAATTCTAATTCACATAAACCACAAAAAAAACATTTAAAGCTTTAGCATTATTTTCACTTGCTTTTTTTTCTATCAGAGTAGTTACAAGTGTCTGTGGCTCTTCATATTCCTCCACCACTGCTTACCATATGTCAAATCCAAGGGCCATCAAATAAGTATTTATCCTTATGCTCCAAAAAACATAATTCATCTCATCAAACAAAGGTACCTTATTTGTAGAAAATCTTTCATGAGATCTAGCCATCGTGCTTTCCTGAACTAGCTTCAAGCTGTAAATTTTTTTCAAAAGGAACATGCTCTGATACCAATTATTAAGCATGAAATATACTGAGAAGGGGGGTGAATCGGTATATTATATATATTTTTACTTAATCTAATTAATTTTTTTAACCACTTAATCACACATTTAAGATATGCAATAAAACTAAAATAATAATTTGCACCACAAGAGAGAGAGAGAGAGAGAGAGAGAGAGAGAGAGAGAGAGAGAGAGAGAGAGAGAGAGCAAATTTTTACATAGAAACCAAAGTGAAAAAAACCATGGAAAATAATCTCAAGTATATGAATGAGCACCAACTCAAAATATAAAGTTCACAAGCACCAACTTACAGGAGCACCAACCCCTTTTTCGAGCACCAACACATCAACTATTTGTGAGTACCAACCCATAGGAGCACCAACCCCTTACAAATATTTGTGAGAACCAACCCATGGGAGTACCAACCCCTCTTGTGTATAAAACACAAATATCTCTCAATGTTACTTAACAAATGATAGAACTCTACAATATCTCTTGCTTTTTTCTCTTCAAAAATAAATACAAACCATGCACTCCCTTGCATATTACAAATGGCTTCTCAAACCTTTATTTATATCTTTCCAAATTACCTTTGGCATTCACCCTTTGTGACCCTTCAATCCTCATGGAAAATGGTGCCAAACTTACATGACTCTTCGTATACTTGCATTTGAAAAGTCATATGGTGACCCTTCATAAAAAAACACTCTTTCCTCTTTTTTCTTTATTTTGGTGACCTTTCATACTCCTTAAAGTGTCCCTTCATGGAAAAATGTGCCATACCTCTTTTGTCTTTACATGGTGACTCTTAAAATTCCTCAAGATAACTCTTCATGAAAAAATGCGTCCCATTCCTCTTTCGTATTTTACCCCATGACTCTTTAACTTCTCTATGGGCCCTCTTTTGACTTATATGCAACCAAAAATATATTAATTAATATTAAATAAATATTAACACACATTATCTAGGATATGAATATTAAAAACACCATTAAATGCAATGGGGCCTTTATCACCAATAATGCTAGACCTTTGACATCAATGACAATATTTCCAAGAGAAAAGAGAATATAAAATAAATATTTTATGAATCAAATCATAATTTTCAGGACTTTGTATGAAATCAATGTCTTGGCCAATTAGTTCTATTCTTAATACATGTTTACTCTAATAGTTATGTTAAAATTTCCATCATGATGCAAACATTAACATTATTTGGTATGATGTTTCATAGATTCCATTATCTTAGACAAATATTATTAGCCAATGAAAGGAGTACATATTCAACTACAAAATGTAATATTCATTAACATCTCAAAGTTAATAGATTATAATAAACTAAGAAACATTTAATGTCAACATCCATGTATCCCCTTAAAATAAAATGAAGTTAAATCCTTTAATGATTTAAAGACTATACCTTATTATAGACTTCCTCTAATTTGACCAAGGGGGCAAAAACATTTTTGTACTGCAATTAGTGAAGCAGACATGGCCTCATTATCAATATATGATCTAAGAGAGTTAACTCTAACAATAATGGGAACTATAAGAGTAAGAAAGTAAACATGATAAATTAGGATGCATGATAGGGTTTGTTCATCTTTGAACAAATTACTAGGAATGCACCTGAAATGCATCTTCATACTTTAAAGGAGGTGGTGGTGACTTATCAGGGACTTGAAAGGTGGCTTCAAGACTTGTTTTCCAAAGATCTAATTTTTTTATTTGTTGAGCATTAACATGATGTCAATTCCTTAAAAAAACTGAAACAATAAAAATACCTAAAAGATGACTTCTAAGAATCTAACGTAAAATAAATTTTGGCTTGATAGTCAAGTTAATCCTAAAGGGTTACTTGTTTGGTTGCTTAAGAGTCACTATTATATTTTATAAATATAAATATTGTCATAATTTAGACTCCCAAGAAACCTAATTGAATAAAAGTATGAAAACCTATTTACCCATTAAGGTCATCATTTTAACAAAATTAGGCTCAACTCTATTATACAGATGAAATGGTTGCCACGAAATGATGTTCATTTCCTGGGATCTTTGCCCAGTTCAATATGCAGGATGAAGAACATAACATGGCACAATAGTAAACATTCATTAAATTATAATGCAAATGATCTAAAAAGGTTGCCTTTTTTTTGCTAAAATCAAATAGAATAAACCTGATCCATTTCAATCGAAATAAAAAACAAACCCAATTCTTGAATAAATCTTCTTTACAAAGCATAGGCCTTTACGATAAGAAAAATACATTGCCAAAAAAGAAATACAAAACCACCTGATACAATACTAGAGATTGTAAAAATATGTGTTAAGAGAACTAAACTCATTGTGGAAATATATATGGTTAATTTGCAGAGTGAAAGGTATTATTACCATGTTTGTTGCGACTCTCAGTACTTGTTTATGACTACTAATAATCTTATTGCTCTGCACCTCCAAAATATGGCTAAAAATAAATAAGTGTATATGTTATATCCTAGTTAAAAACCCTTGTGAAACCCTGAATTTAACTTGTATTTAAAGAGTCCACTATTCAATCAGTATAAAAATATATTTTACCATGATATCCAACTACTCCTAAATATATTGGATATGCTCTGCCAAATAATTTATGACATTGTTATTGAATGCAGTGCCAAGAATAATACAATGATAAAACATGGAAAGAAAGTAAAAACTGATGAAAGACAAATGGACTCTCACCAGTTCATTTCCAGCAATAGTATAAACAATTCTTTGTTATTATTTTGCATATGCCTTTAGTGAAAATAAAAAAATTAGCGAGGAAAACAATGTAAATGAGGAAACAATAGAGTAAAACAATTTAAATGAGATCCAAATGACCAAAATAATGTAATTGGAAATTTATGAAAGGATTTGAGATTACTTATGAAGATAATTATCCATACCAGTGCTTGTAAGCTTTAAAAGCATATGAACTACAATGATATCCTTAGTATGGAGAGCTAGCAAATTGGGATTTGTAGTCCATGTTGTATTGCAAACTACAACAACAAGAGATTGAAATATTTCAGAATGATAAGAATTTTAGACATTGAAATAAACATTAAACAACAAGAAAAAATGTAAGCCTCACCATTGGGAAGCATATTATAATTCCTATTTTAATTCATTTTAGTAGTTTAAACATAGCGTACTATGCATATGTGTGAAACATAAAGTTCATAATTACAAACAATTAGTATCATGATGTTTTATTAGAGAAAAAAACTATAAACAATTACGTTGATGTTTTTTTTTTTTTTTTTTTGGGACCATAGAATGGAGAACCAGAACAATAAAGATAACACATAGATTAATATACACTAGAATGTATACAAAACACGCATCATGGTTCTAATGGATTTAGTAATGAATGCAATAATCATGTTGCAATTATATTTGTGGTGTTGAAAACCAAGTCTCTTTCATTTTATCTTGTTTCCATGATACTAGTTATTGGCCTAGAAACAAACTTTTTTTCAGCCATCGAATCAGAGTAGCTACTGGTAAACCCAAGGTTAGAATGCATCAAAATCAATAACATAGCATTTAAATTAGAATGAGGACATTTGAACAGGTCTTAATCCAATAAAAAAGTAAAAGTTCAAGGAGAGAAGTTCACTAGATGATGATCAAGATGAAGAGCTTGAAAATAACATTGAACAACTTTAGTTACAACTTTTTTATGCATGGATTCAATGGCCGTAATTGTCTCTTCATTTATATATACATGTGGATTGTAGGACCTCTTGTAGCCAGAATTAGAAAATGTTTGAACTTGAGTATTGTGTGAGTGGAACTATAACAAATGAAGCAAATGTCGAGACCTGTGAAGTAGATGTTTGATGTAAAAACCTAACTGAGAAGAATATTTGTCATAAGCTTAAAAACAAATAATATCTAAAGTATATATAGTCTCTTAAGATTATGGAAGCAGGTCTTACCACGAGTATTGATATTTGTGCAGAATATTTGATTATAGTGCCCAATGTAATCTCCTATAATGAGTATTATAGCTTATATTAATTATGCAAATAAATAAATGTTAATAGATATAAGATTATTGAAAAATAAAATCAAAATTATACAATCAATATCATATGAACATAAACAATTATTTCTTATTAGTTTGTATTTAATAGAAAGTATTATTTCACTTGTAAAATCAATCAACTTAATTACATTGGACTTTGGCATCTTGAAGTCTTGTCTTTCTTGTAAAGACATCTTTAATACAAAAAATAATAATTGGGATTTTTTAACCCTTTAAAATAATTACAACATCATAAAAAATTTATCTATATGAATTACATGCAATCCATTTATATCAAGCACATAAAAAATGTAGACAATTATGATAGAGAATATTCTAAACTACAATGTCTAATAGTTTATATATAAAAAACTATGAATCAACATATGAACATGGATTGTAAAAAATTCTAAAAAGTTATCCTTAAAATCATTCAACTAAAATAACTCAACAATGAACATTCATCAAAACTAGTACATAGACTAAAAAGGTGTGCAACAAAACAATCTCTGATTTATAAGATAGATGAGATTACAAACAAGTATTAGCAATTATATGACATTATAGATCAATTTTTTTGTCTTTACTATATCTACATACCCATGTCAAAAAAAAGCTTCATGCAACATGCCATTATCCACTACTATAGTGATCATAGATAAAGCTAGTGATATCAACATCAAATAAGTTATCATTAATGTTATAGATGACATAGCCACAAAAATGCTATAATAAGTGTCAGAGGTGTCAAAAAGTATTATGTTTAGTTTCAAAATCATCAAAATACCCTGAAGTCAAACAAAAGAAAAAGAAATCAGTAATATAATCTATTATTAGAAATACTAAATAGATTTTTGAAATCTAAAAAAAAAAATCAAAAGAACAACATAACAAAATTAATAATTTATTTTATGCTTATTTCATGTGTGATTATGAAAATTGTGCCATCCATCAAAATTGTAAATGTGTCATTCAGTTGAAATTTTCATAGTGTAAAAATTGTTGGGTAAATGTCATTTTTATATTGTTTAAATGATGTTATTAACACTAGCAGCAAACTTTGGAGCATAGATTTCTGTAATGTGCATTCAATCTTTTTGTCTCTAGTATGCAAATTTTAGGTTAGTGCATGAATAAAAATATGCCCTAAGTTTGACATGCATCACGAGTAATGTAAAGAATCATCGCATTCAAGATCCATTCCCAAAATTGGATTTTTACAGGAATTACATATATGCTGAAAGGGGGTTGCATAAATGTTTTTTGACTTCGGTGTTCCTATGAACTATGCATTGTACTATTGGTCAATTATTATTTTTTAAATATGTTATGAAAATTGAAAACATAATTGTAAACTATTTAAGCTAGCAAGAAAATAAAAATAAATAAAGAGACTTACCTTAATGTTGGCTACAATTATTGTTTACAAGTGTCTTTTGATGGATCTATACCCAACGATTCAATAAATGATGCAAAGTTAATACAAAATGTTTGAGAACCTTTTGGTCCCTTGTGTATCATGTTTTTGAAAATGTATATTGGCTATTTGTTAGACATGAGCTCATCTTATATTTCATTGCATAGTTGTTGATAATACTCGTTAAGTTGAATCTAGAAGTAAATAGTTATAATTAATTTTTAAAGATATAAGAGCACAATTTAAAAGAAAACAATATGCAAATGACTAAATGCTCATAATTATAGTGTTGTGTTCTATTTCATCATCCTTAACATGCAAGTTAAACTACAAGCTTGCTGGCAACTAGTTATCAAAACTCCAAAAGAGCCTATTACAAAGGAATCATTGGATGGTATGATATTGACAATTTCACAATCAAGTATGAGTTTGCATTTTTTGTAAACTACAGGGATGTTTAGATATTTGACTTTACATTCAAAAAAATACAAACACTGGAATCTCCCCTTTCATATTTTATTTTTTCCTTGATCATGAAATCTGATTAATGAATACTTTTGCTAAGAACCACATACGATTCAAGATTTTGAATTAATCTGTTACTAATGTTAGTTGTCATTGTTATTTGTCCATGGACATCAACCAAATAAATGTGTAATATTTATGCTTTGATCAGAGAAGCTATATTTATGACATGGTCAGGGCCATAAACTGTCAAAATATCTCCTTCAAACACGGTGCAAGCTTTGCCAACACAAATATCCAATATTGTGCATAACAAAGTTGTTTCTATTCGAGTGATGAAAGAAAAAGAGATATAATGCTTTATTTTATAAGAAAATAAAAAAAGTATGATTAAAATGTCATTTTTTTTCCTTTTCCCCCCTCTCTTACTATCTCTTTCTTTCTCTCTCTTCATAGAAGTAGTATCAGTGAAGCAATAATGAAAAAAGATAAATGATTTAAGACCTACCATTTTTACAATTGTTGTTCTGGAGATTTTATTTGACTAGTCATATGTAAAGTTGTTTCTTTTTGTTGAAGAGCTTCTTTGTTGACAAGACTATCCACTATTAAATCCATGTTTTGTCTATTATTCCTTTCGTGAGTTAAAATGCCTTTTTTTAAATTTGTTTCAATGTAATTTTTTTGAAAACAAATATGATATGAGCAAATGCTTATAAATTTTTTCAAGTAGTGAGACAATGAACATATGAAATAGCATGATTATTTTTCAATTTGATTTATAGATAAATGCAATAAACATAAAGTATAAATTTCTATAGATAGAAAAGACTCTGAATATTAAAGCACATAATGTTTAAGTTTTAAAATAGTGAGATATATTCTAACTTGATTTATGTTGAATTTTTATGATTAAGTAACATTATCTATGACTAGACAAATGTCATTACGATTAGTATAATATGTTTTTACTATTAGTATCTTATTATGTTTTATTACAGTGTTTGCCCAAACATGGTCTATGATTCTGCATCTAGTGTGCTTATATCTAAAATACATGTTAGAATATGACATATGCTTTTCAAGTAGACTTGATAACTTATTTGACAAAGACATGTCAATGTTAAAGTCCCCTAATATATATATATTTTTACATGTATTTACATTTAAAATGATCTTTTAATAACATTGATAATATCCAAGATACAAGCAGATGGGGATGCATAGATGTTAATAATTATAGATTCATGTCCACATATTTCAATGTTTATTATTAATGCTTGCACTTAATTTTCAATGTATTACATCAAATTTAAAGTGATGACATGGATTTACACACATATCATGATACCATGGACAATATGTATCAGGTTACAAGTCAAAATTTTTGGGACATGGTTAAAGAAATTACTAGATGCAACATATGTTTCCTGCAAGCATGACACATCACATCTCACCAAGTCATAGTCATTGATAGTGTATTATACATGGGGATAAAGAATATGAGTATTCAAGGAACATATAATAACATAATAAGACAATATATGTGATTGAAGGCTATGCTTCAATATCAATTTTGACTCTGATTTTAATTTTGACATCTCCATAGAAATTTTTGGGTTGACTATAAATTTTTTCTTTATAAGTGGAGTTAGAAAATATAAAAAATCTATGATTTTTACATGAAAAATATCTATACACGCTAATCCATGTCTTATTACACCAAGTAGTTTAAATGTAACACCATGCATAGTGAGGCCTTGGGATTTGTGCACTATACGTGTATATATTAGTTGTATTGAGAACTGGCTTCAAATTGTTAGGTAATTTTGGTAAATGGGCATGAGAGATAGCCTAGAGATTCAAAATATAGGAGTCCAATTAGGCTTAACATGACTTTTATATAGATGAATATGTTTTATTCTTTGCAAATGTTGAGTATCAACATCATCAAATTTAATCAAAATACTGTCATTATTCTGTTCATTGCTATACATTTTGAATATGCCATCATAACTATTGACCATGTCATCTTGCATGTCATAATTACAAATAAAAAATTGTACTAACACATTAGGTTTTAATTTAATTTCTGTCATCAGGCATACACAATTAGCATGTCCATGTTTTTCATCATATTATTGTCTTGTCTATCTATTGCATCAATAACAACTCCTTTGTGTAGAAAAATTTCAAGAATTCACTTATTGTATACTTCAACATCAATATTTAAGTTAAAGAGAAACAAAAACAAAGGATTATTTGGTGCTGAATGAAAACATATACTATTAAGATATGATACATCATTTGTTGTGTGAGATTATGTACGTATTTTGTTTAGTATCAACACAAAGACTTCATCATTTTGCCTCATGTTTCATTGGAACTGATAACATTTTATGTTTTATTTCCAAAAAGAATATGGGATTAGTTCACTATTCATTTTTGGATGTTCAAAGATCAAGCAATCATTTACAAGATGGACTTAATAAAAGTCTCTGTAAAAGAGAATGTTAACATTGCCAGTGTGCATTGTTAAAAGTTGCGTAATGTCATGTAATCATTTTTCAATGTACTATAAAATTATTTCACCTACAAGTGATATCTCATCAACCAAAACTATACATAATTGGCTATAGTGTTTAGACAATGCATCTAGACATTCACTATTCAATGGTATAAGCTTTGACTTGTTAAATGGTAATAGGAATGTAGAATGTAATGTCACTCCACCAACATTGTATGCATATTTTCTTATGTATGAAAGAATAAGTCCATTTGGATTAGAAGGATCATTATCAATAGAACATGAGTAAATATGAATAAGCATTCATGTATACATTTTACTATAAAATTCTTACCTGTACTTGCATCTCCAGTTAGAAATAGGTACAATCATTGGTTTTTATTTAGAAATTTTTTTAAGGCAACATCCTTTGCAATTGCTTGTTGTTCATTGTTAAAAATACATTTACATTTATAATAATTTTCATTGTTAAAAAAAATGGATGGTGGTTGATTTCAAATTGTTTTGAAATTTGCTTACAGGATACAAAGTTTGTCAATGGAAAGTTTATGTGTAGATCATATTTTTATTGCATGGATTTTGTTGTATTTAAAATAAATGTAGTATCAAATCTACCCGCAAAATCAATCTCAACCTAGAAAGCATCATGTTCTATGTTACCCTAGGTAGGATTTACATCAAAGTTGAACTTGACCTCATTCAACTTTACGATGTCAAGCTATAAATTATATGCTTGATTTCATGTTTCA
The DNA here is from genome assembly GCA_037957365.1 of Torreya grandis. Classification (NCBI taxonomy): domain Eukaryota; kingdom Viridiplantae; phylum Streptophyta; class Pinopsida; order Cupressales; family Taxaceae; genus Torreya; species Torreya grandis. The sequence continues at coordinate 1,146,804 of JARHVA010000692.1, read as the reverse complement.
ATATTTTGTTTCAAACAATTTGCATTGTTTCGAAAGGGGACATATAACAATAGCTGTTCATGATAATAATTTTCAATATAAAGTTATTTTTTATAATTAACACAATGTATAACATGAGGTTTTTTTATTTTCAGTGGCTTTTCATTTTTTTGATACTGGGAAACAAATTCTATGATGAAAATGTGGTCAATGTTAACAGGTCATGCAATGTAATAGACTATAGAGATTGACATATTATGTTTTTAGACTCATCTGCTTCTTGTATATAGAGAATTGAAGGTTTTAAAATAAATGTCCACTCATCAAGAAAATACGTGTTTATGAATATACATGTTTTTGAACTTTGATTCAATGGTTATGATAATACCAAATGGAAAACTTGTTATGCAAACATTTTCTGGTATTTCAACATTACATTTCCAAGCCTATGTAACATCTGGATAACATTTATGTTTATTTTTGCATGTCAATTTCATATCTGTTTAAAAGAATGCATGGTCTTTGAATTCCCCTTTATCATATATGAGCCACAATATGTTGTTTTAACATATGCATTTAGTATACTTTATACGCCTATATTAGCTTGCCATAAATATGATGCTTTTTTATAAAGCTATTGCTCTAGCTTGTGATGGCCTACGAACAAGGAATATGGTAGGTTATTTAATTGTACATTGTACTATTATTATGTAATCAAATTTGGTCATACTTAGATTTTTCAAGAAAGTATAAAATCCATCTAAAGTAATATATTATTTTATGCTCAGTAATTTAAAAATTTGCTTCAATGATGCAATTGCAAGCTTATCTATTTTTTTAGATGGTTCAAGAATCATTGTTTATTGCATTGGAAATTTTGAAAATTTGTATCTACAATTTTTTTATTTTCATTTTATACAACTTATAGTATGATGGTATATGTACAATTTATGTACATCACTTGACAGAATGTCAGTATCTATGTATCTGTCTATGAAATCTATAACTTATAAAATTTTCATCCTTTTCATATATTAGTGCATCTTTTATTTAGACCAACCAATGATCATGAACGTTCCTCCCTTGTTGAAATTATGTCACATAAAAATAATCTATGATTTTTCCTACCAAGAATTCATCGTCACATAGTAGTTATCTCAATGCATTGATGCAATGTCTATAATAGTCTGTACATATAACTTGGTTGATTCTTATCATAAATGAATCAATATTTATTTTTTAAATTTCATTAAGTTCATGATTTTTGTTTATATTGTATTTTAGATGTAATTATTTTAATGCATGCATCAATGGCTTCCAATGATGTTCAACACTCAAATAAAATAAAAAATTTAGCAGTCCTAGTTGACATATCATGGTGAATGCATTTTTTTAATACCTTGCAAGTAATTGAGGGATATATGTATTCTTTTGAAATATATGTAACCAATTTATGATTTAAGGAATGTTTCTAAGTTTGGTTTGTATTGGAAATCTCTTGTCAAAATTTTGTTTCCCTTTAGTTTTCCCTTCCTGATTCAAACCCACATGGCCTTTCCAACATGATCTATGATTATTTTTATTGCTTTAAAAAAAATGTAAGGTGATATGAAAATTGATGATTAGCATGCAATAGTTCCCATTGTGCTATTTTTTGGTATGAAAACCTTGACATAATATCTTCATCATGATGATTTCGAAAGAAAAGTGTTGGAAAATTCATCTCTTCTGAGTTTTTATCTTTAAAAATTCCCAATGGATGATTGTCTTCAGTTGGTGCTATTGTAGTCATCTTGTCTTCCATTGATACAATAGATGTCGAGTCTACAAAGCCATGCACCAGAGTATCATTATAACATCTCTCATCTATGTTAGAAGAAATGTTCATTTCATTATCACTATTAATTTTAGATTCATTAGAGAAACTAATACTATTCACATTATCCATGACATTAGTACTTATGAATAGTTTCCAATCAATCTTAATTTGCACATTATGAGCAATGTAAATTTTTTTTGTGCATAGTTCTTGTAATACTTCCATAATGAGTTTTAGATGAACAGTTCTATGTCGATACACATTTTTTAATTCTAATCACCTTTTTAATGCTATAACAACTATTGTTTTTTCATCTATAGATTTGGGCAATGCATTTTGAATTTTATAAATATCCCAAGGAACATTAATCATTAGACCTTTTAGTCCAATTTAAGGTTTACTAGAGCCCAACTATCTTATCTATTCAAATGTTATCCTAAATGCAACAAGTCTTTATTCAAGATATTGATAGAAAAAACATAGATTTAAAGCACTTGTTATGTCTAATATGTGTAGGTGTTGAAAATCTAGGAATCATTCCACTCTTCAATAATTGATTGAAATTTGCACATATTTTCTTTATACAAACAAATTTATTGTTTACCATTAATTATTATCATGTGTCATCTTCAACTTGATGAAAGGGTCTTATATTATGTTTAAAATGTAGCTGTCTAAAAACTACACAAACGTAATTAGGTGTGTCAGTGATTTTTTATTGAAATTTTGTATTCTTTTTCTATGTGAACTGTTAACAATTTTCTTGGCTGGACAATTTTTATATGTAATTTTTAATGTTCAAAGCAAAAATTTATTTATTTTTTGGGATGCTTTGTCTATACAATTAGTAAAATATTCAACATGCTCATTAGTTTTATTTATTAGTTAAATTTTTCATTATCAATGGTTCATAATGTACATGTTTTGTATTTTTTTCAAGGAAAATTATGTTATATGTCGCACATGATTGAGGGTAATCATTATAGATTTTGATGATCTACTAATTTTTTGATGACCATAGCCGAACAATCACATCTAATACATATGAAATCCATTGAATAACAACTCATTGCCTTCGACCCCACCATCATCATAGATTGAACCCAATTTAATAGTGTATGTTTGACAATTTACAATATTGGACATGTTTTTTACAACATCAAATATTAAATATGTTTATAAACAAGCATATGATCTTACATCTCCAAAAACATAGACATTATAAATATTGAATTGCATAGTGTCACAAAGATCGTATGTCAAAAGATTTATTTGTTAAATGGCAAAAAACATTGAATATGCTATTGCCATAACTGGATGTTTCTTCCAACATTTTCCTCAATCCATTTGATTGTTTGTTTAGAACATTTGATTTCCAATGCATAGAAATCATAGTACATGTTGCAGACAAAGATGTTTGTCTCATTGAGTACTGATAATTTATTAACTTTCTATAGTACAATGGTTCATAATGTCCACATGTTGGATTCTTATCATGGAAAAGAATGCAATTCAGAGCTGATTGTAAGTTCTCATTAAAGTGAAAGTACTTCTTTAGGTTTTCAAATGCCATACACATATTGAAATATTTATCCACCTAGAAAGCTAATTTATGCAAAAACTATCATCCCATAGGCCATATTCACTGTTTTCTATGCACAAAGTTACTAAAATTTACATCTAAGTAAAGTATGTTAAAATTTCATGTACACCATGTAGTCTATATATATCTTTAGGATCCAACTCTAGTTGTAAATATCTAAGCGCATCATGTTCATTTATTTCCAAGAAAATTCAAAAATACTTTACAACATCGACATGTAGTTTTGTTGATGTATATCCAAAATGTAGCAAGACTTTAAATGTATTAAATAAGCAATCACCAAAATCATATTTAAAAATACAATTTTTAAAAAGGTTTACTTTATGCAAAATAAAATCTATGTCATGCCAAGTAGCTTATACAAATGGACTGAAACCATTTACATAAATGAATTGACCCCTAGCATAACCATTTATTATTTTTGTTTTTTCATGATGCAATCTTTGTTGTAATGTCCATGGTCATTGGTAGGTTCCATGTTCATAGTCTTTTCAAGCATACTTTTCAATGTTTGGAGCAATAGTCATTTTTTTGGTAATGTGTTTATAAAATCAACAAAACGCTTAACTTCTTCTTTAGTTTTTTATTGAAGTATCAATGGTTCATATTGTATATGTTTTGTATTTGTTTCAAAAAAAATGTTATATATAGATTTCAATTGAGAACAATGATTATAGATTTTGATAATTTGTTGATTTGTCAAAGACCACTGTCAAACTGCCATGTTCAATAAATATGAAATCCATTGAACAACAAATTTATTACCTTCTATGCTACCATCATTATAGAGTGAAACTAATTTAACAATGCATGCTTGCCAATTTTTAATAGTTGGTAAGTTTTTGATAATGTTATTTATTAAATTGGTTTTCAAACAAGTGTATGTTGCTACATCTCTAGAAAGAAAGTCATTACAAAAATACTGAGTTGTATAGAGACGTAAAGATCGTATGTCAAAAGATTTTTTTATTAAGTGATAAAAATCATTAAATATGTTATTTCCACAACATGACATTTCTCCCATTATTTTTATCAATCCTTGTAGTCATCTTTGGGTCATTTGCTTCCTAATAGGAAGATAACATAGTACATGTTCTTGACAAAGTCATTTGCCTTAATGGGTATGGATAATTATCTAATTTCTTGTAATGTAATGGGTCATAGTGTCCATAGACTGAGTTTCAATCATGAAAAATAATGTAGTATGGAATAAAAGGCAAGTCTTTGTTAATGTGCAAGTATTTTCTCTTACTTGTTAAGGACCAAACACAAATGGAAATGTTTAGCCATTTAGAAATCTAGTTTATGCAAAAATCATCACCCCATAGGCCATATTCAATGTTTCATGTACATGACAATGCCAAGATTTACATTCTATCAAAGTATGTTTCAATGTCCTGTACATGATGCAGTATATATATATCTCTTCAATATCCAACTCTAGTTCGAGAGATCTAAGTGCCTAGGGATCATTCTTTTCCAAGGAAATTTAGAAATGTTGTATAATTCCATCATAAAGTTCATTCAATTTGTATTTAAAATCTAATAAGACCTAAAATGTATCAAATAAGCAATCACCAACATTGTATTTAAAAATACAATTTCTAAAATGGTTCACTCTATTCAAAACAACATTTATGTCATGGCAAATTATTTGTGCAAATGGCCTACTCTCTCCTACAAAAGTAAATTGTTGATCAATACATCTGTCCAATGTTTTTTGCTTTTTATTTGTGCACATCATTTTACAAGGTTCAACAAGGCATAGTTAGATGTCTTTTAAGATAACATTTAGCTTGGCATCACACATATAGGACTGTGCAAGCTTTCTATTTCTTTTTTAAACACAACTTCAGTATATGTGGAGCAAAACTAGACTAGAAAACACTGTTATCTGTGTCTAATGATGTTGATTCAATACCCAAATGTTGTATTTTTTAATCACTAGATCAAAGTAACAGTCATAGATACAATGGCCATTAATTGTGGAATTTTTGATAGATGATACCAAAGTATTAACATGCACAACAAAAAAAAAATGGATTAGTTATGGACAAATATAATTGCAAATGACTCAAAATGAAAACATAAACTTGTTTCTATATGAATATTTTCAGTCAATAAATTCAAATTTTATATCATGTTTCTCTTTACAGTCTCAATTAAAAAACATAATTTGATCCATCATTGTTGGACAAATAAAATGTTATGTTATAACTGGTCTTCTTTTTGTCTTGCATTTTTTCACATTCTTAGATTAACTTTCCACTTACAATTCTACATTCTTTAGCTTTGTTAGTGTTATCACTCTAAATTACACCCTTAAGGAGGTTATTCAAGCCTTCCTCATTTATATGACACATGGAGACACCTCTAGGCTATGGGTGACCTAAAAGTTGAGTTGAATCTCTAGATTAGGGTTAGCTTCCTTGATATATCACCTTAAAACTGCTACTAAACCTATTATTTTCTAAGAAAAGAGAGAGAGATAACTAGAAACAAGTAAATGGGAGGTGATTCACCAAATTTAATACCCTCCTCTTTCCTATAATTCACTAAGAACATGAATTAGGACTAAAACCTATTGCACTAACTCAATATGAGTCTACAAGCATTAGTGTTTCAAAATGAAGGTAATGGTCAAGACACTAACCATGAGGGGCGATCAAGAGGTATCTTAAGGGACACTAATGAAGCAATATACACACAAATAAATTTTTAGTCCATGTATCACTCTTGATATGGCCTAATATTATGACTAACAACATATAAAAAGGTAATAAGATAGGAAAAATGAAAGGAAGTTACAGACTATCATTAACATTCATCAACCACCATGAGAACACACTAGTTGAAACATTGATAAGGCTAGAAATTAAAATGTATTCATTTTAAAGGAAAATTAAAAGTGTTATTTGAGTAGGGATTCACCATACTTAGGTTGAGGATCTTTAAAATTCCATTCAAGGTAGTATCTATAGAAGAAATGAGAGATAAGAGAGAGAAGGGATGTTGAGAGAGTCCATAACAAGTGTCATTCATCACAAACCAGTTACCATGCCAAGTGGAAGATGATAAAATAATCTTGTCATCTTCTTCAACATGTGTTTCTTGGGGTAATGATGCCTTCATCATGGTGATGTAGCAACTCTTTTTGGCTTATTATGACTCTTCACATTCTCCTCATGAAACTGACCTTCTTGATTTGAGAGTTACAAACTCATGTTATGACATATGCCCACTTAGCCTATTAAAAAATTGATATGCCATTATTGTCTCCTCAAGTGTATCTCCCATCTTGTTAAGAGTGAAACTCAGAACTTAGACTCCTCTCAATGATTTATTCCATTGGAAACTTGTAAGTTCACACCAAAGTTAACTTGATCCAAAAAAAGGTAGCAAGGATAGAATTATCACTCATGTAGTGTCTAATCCTATTATAATAGGATATTATATCAAATATTAAACTCAATTAATGCATATTATAAAACCATGCCATCTTTATATAGGTTGTGGATCTCTTGCAATTAGGCCTTTATAATTTATAACTAAGTAGACAATATTCACATGTTCTGGTCTAGTGGATTGAAAATTATTCTTGATAACTTGAAGGTATTTAGAATGGATGGTTTGAGGGGAATTATACCTCTTCCTAGGTCTATAATTTATTTTCAAGTGGTTAAGAGACTTTCATTAGTCCAAACCCCTATAAACAAGAATAAAATTGCCATTTTAAGACCATTTTTTGTACCTTTTCTCCCCATACATTCTAATATATTGCTACAATAGGTGTTCATGAGACCTAAAAATACCATAAAAATTATTATAAGGAAATTGGAGTTCATTAGACTCATTCAAACCACCATTTTTCTCCATGAAGCTCCTTGAAGTGTTAAACTGGTAGTTTTAGGTGCTTACCTTGTTAACGATTATTCTTAAAGTTGAGGACCTAAAGTCATGAGCCAATCCCATATATTTGTATTAGGGGAGAATCTTAAACATTTAAAAGATAAATTTGGACCCACATACCTTCTCCTATGAGTTCTGAGTAAAAACTAGGTCTTCTAGATCTCTTCACAAGGCAAAAATAGGGTTTTGAGGTGATTTCTCTCTTAATGATCATTCATAAAAAACTTCGTAATGATTGGCTTAAAAATGACAAGAACATAGAGGGTATAGAACATATAAAACCTTCTTAAAACCAGTTTCTCCTATGCAACTGCTTAGGTGACTTCTCATGTGAAGAAGAAGCCTTCTTGGGCTGACATACCTATGTGTAGAGGTCAAGAGGATGTTTTGGCTCAAAAAGTCCTCTAATTTCATGTTATTTGATTGGAAATATCTCTTTGAGGCCTGAGACACCTCCCATGATGTATCTAAGTTATTTTAAAAGGTATTGTCTCTTCAAAAATCCCTAAAACTTAATTTACCTATAATGAGGGTTTATAGGTAGTTTAGGGGTTTTGACCCTAATGATCTCTTTTGGATGATTTCTCTTCTTGTCCAAGATTCTAAAAAATATATAATATTTTTTAAAGGTTAATAAAACCTTTAAATAACTTCATACCTCATTCCCAAACGTAAAATTATACCTTTTCATTATATTTGTGCAAAATTGTCCTTGGATGTAGGTGTTCATTTTAGATTGCATACCATTATATGTATATTCCTCTTCAGATAAGCATATCAATGGAATTTATGAGGTTATTCAAAGTTTGGATGATATATTTAGATAATTTATATGGATAATAAACTAATCCCCATCATTAGTTTCTCTAAGATTAAATTTAAAATGCAAAAGCTCTCTTTAGATCTCTTATAGGCCTAATACCTTCTCCAGTAGGACCTAGCTCCAAATGGATCTTCCTTCTCATTACAAGGAGTCTAATTACCTTATAAAATTTATTGAATCATTATTAATATTTCATTACACTTTTCATGAGTTCTCAAACTCACCCAAAACCTGCATCTTTCTTCACATACCTATGTATGGGTTTGCAAGTGTACACAACCATACTTAACATGAACATTCATATGTGTTTCCTCATGTTATGATTCTTAAATTTATTGGGATTAGTCTAAGAGAGTTAGGTGATGTGTTTTTTTAACTCTGGTGTGGTTAACTCATCAAATGATCATGATGCTTTTAAACACCTCAAAACATGAACTTAAACCTGTAGCTTTGTATTCCACACTTAGGCTTCAATAAAAATTGTCTTTAGAGTGAATATTTTGCATGTAGCTATGAAAAAGTGAATTTGGAGGCAATCTATATTTATTATATGGTGCTATATTTATCTCTCCCATGCCTTTATTTGAATAAACTAGTTTGAGACCTCCATCATTCTACTACTTAGGTCTACATGATCCACTAGCAAACTAGTTAAAGAGAGTTGTAGATGATTTTTCTATCATGTGAGATTTATACAGATCCAAGGAATATTTATATAATTTATAAACCTTGTTGATAACATGGGAAAATATCTCATACACTTGTTCATGCTCTTCTAGTATTCTAAAATGTCATCAGATAGTAAGATGTCCTCCATTCTTAGGATTTTTAATACCATCTTCATGTTAGTGTGTAGTTTGGTACTTTGTAGACTTTAGGGTAATTTTTAATGAATTTTAAGAATATTAGGGAGGTGTGAATATTTATTAAATCCATACTAAAGAGTCCCCAATACACTTGACTTTTCTATGGACACCAAAACCTTTGTACTCAAGTCTATAACCTTCCTAGTATGGAGATTTCTTTCCTTTTGAATGTTCACACATGCCAAAATATGGTGGAGGGTGATATGGGATGATTTTACAGACCCAAGAGAAGATTTTTAAAATTTTCATTTTCAATCCTTAACTTTCAAACATGCTTAGACAAGGGAAAACTATCCCTATGGGGTTTTAGAAGGTTTTAAGGATCCTTATCTTGTTAGCGATTGTTCATAAAGCATAGGGGATTGATAAAAAAACCAATGCCACAAAATAAAAGAGAATTAGGGTCCCCTTATTTTCCAAATATATTAGATCCAACTCTCTCTCTCCTCCATGTGTTGAGCATTTGAAAATGGACTTTACAAGCTTATCAAGGGATCGATGGAGAAATGGAAAAGGTTTCCTATCTGTTTAGACCTATAACACCTTATTTAGAAAGTATTTGAATTGGTTAAGGTAATAATACACTTCCCATTATTGAAACCTATTCAAAATATCTCTCATTTACTTCTCAAGCTCATAAACTTTCTTAAAACAACCCCTTTGGATATGAAAGAGACCTAAAACATATGTTATACCTGCTAAAGCTGACATTATTTGACCATTTCATAACACCTCCCATGTTCAAGACATTTTTATATGCTTCACCAATGTCTCTTGCATGTACAAATCTCTAAATTTGTCCTTGAATTAACTTGGCAAGCTTTATGGTACATTGGCAAGGTGCGAAGTTCCTTTGATAGGGTTAGTAAAAATCATTATCAAACCAATAAGGTTTAAGACCACATTTAATGCCTTGATGTGTGACCATTTCACCATAACAAATTATATTTAGATTGACCTAGACCTTATCACTCATGACCATGGAGGTTTGTGTAAGAAAGAGGCTTTGGGAAGGTCTAGACTAAGTAAAAAACATTAACCTGAACCTCTCCAAAAACCTTAAAATTCTTCAAAAGTTCCTTAACCTCTACTAAGCCATCATATATTCACCAAATTTCATATGAATATGACCTATCAATTTTCCTAGGCTAGACATCACAGCTTACAAGACATCATAAGATAAATCATAGGCATGAAAAAGGTTGTCAATAAGGTTAAGGTGGCTTATAAGCAAAGTTTTGAAATGTAATGGCCTATGGTATCCATTTTGGCTAATAGTTGGTATCAATGACTTAATCCTCTACACACATAAAAAAAAAAGTGCCCTTGATATTCAATGTTTAAACCTTCATTCATTTTTTTGTATAGATTAGGTACTTTAACAATGAACACTCTAATTATTGATATTTGACCGCATAATGTATGATGCTTATTCATTGATTTACAAGGTATGTTTCTTTTCAGACTTTGACAACTATTTCACCCTTCTATTGATTTACAAAAAAATGAATTCTAGGTATGTCTTTTTTACAAAAGAAAAAAACTACCTATGAAGTATTAAGACATGTCACTAAAAAACACGATGGTCAATCTAAAATCTAGATGATTGATTTTTATTTTTTGCATTTATCGATACCATGTCTATGGCAATCTAAAAACTAATAATGTTTTTTATGTTTATATTCATTGAAGTGACATGTCTTTATTATATAATGTAGAAACATAATACAAACCAATAGTCAAATTTACAATCAAGTGTTATTTCATTTCGAAATGACTATGTTTTACATAGCTAGCAAGCTTTTGAATGCAATGACATTGAACTAGCCACCATTCAAACAATTCACTTAATATTGATTCAATTTAGATATGAGATATTTCATCATTTTATTATCATAATTTTTAATACACAAACACACACATACACATATACATATACATACATACATACACATATACATATATATACACATACATATATATGCATGTGTATGTGTATATATATGTATGTATGTATGTATGTATGCATATATATGTATACATACATACATACATACATGTATACATAAATATACATGTGTGTGTGTGTGTGTGTGTGTGTGTGTGTGTGTGTGTGTGTGTGTGTGTGTGTGTGTGTGTGTGTGTGTGTGTGTGTGTGTGTGTACATATATTACATACACACACACACACACACACACACACACACACACACACACACACACACACACACACACACACACACACACACACACACACACACACACACACATGTACATATACATCAACATGATTTATGATATCGTCAAAATTAGCTTGATTTGCTTTAACTCAAAATTAGTGGGTAGAGTGCTGGCCAATGAGATGTCCTACTACCTTGAAGCCTTCAAATCAAGAATAAGATTAAAAAGGGAAAATGTTTTGAGATTCAACATTTAATTTGAATGAAGCAGTATCAAAATTGATACAAGAGAGTAATATTTTTGAGAGACAAATAACACTATTACAATGGATCCCTCTAGTCGGATTGAAGCCTTGAGATTAGGGAGATGTTCAAACATGCATTAATTATTGGGATTCAACCCTTGCCTTATCAGAGACTACATGAAATTTAGTTTAGAATAACTGTTAAAGAACCCCAAAAAAATAAAAAATAAAAATAGTGAGAGAAAATATTGAAAACTTTGAGTTTGGTTTCATTGAATTGAATCAAATTATCACATGATTGACATTGAACAATGTTGTAAACTACCTAATCTATGGAAAATAAAAAACACAAACCTTAAACTAGTTGTAACCATATTTATTTCGGAGCACCATAATAAGAAAGAGGAATGGAAGAAAAAAGAAAAGAAAAAATGAAACCCTAGTGAAAATTCCCTCACTAAATTAATATGGTCTCAATTTCAACTTTTGACATGGGATAATAATTTTAGAGGACAAAATGACCACTAGGAAATCACCCAGATAGAAATATTATAATTAGAACAAAATATGTTTTTAAAAAACTATTATAATATTCAAACCACTGTAAAAAATATAAAAAATGATTACCATAAAGATAAGCATTTTTTCTGTTTGAGTATCTTTCAAGTTTATATTTGAAATAAATATAAAAAATACAGATGTGTTTTGTCCATTAAAAAAATGGACAATAGAAGAGAGCAACTAAAGATATATGATGATAAATTACTTGCATGAGCTATGATGGTGAGAATAGTTAAAAATAAATTTATTGTATAGTGAATACAATAGACAGGGAATTGGGTTCTCAAAACATTTAATGGGATTTCTATTACTGAACAAAATCCCTAAAATCCCTTGTAATTATTTACCTTACTTACAAATCCAGTATTCAACTCTACCTTCATTGCATTACCAATACCTCTGTGCAAAAAAATAAAGACATAGGTTAAAATTCTTATCGAGTAGAAGATGAGTCCTAGTCGATGAGCACTATCAATCAATTTCTTCTCTCCTACCCAATAAAACCTAGTAATATTAACCAAATGTTACACATAAGCCAAATAAAAAGAACATGTTATGCATATGCACTTGATCACTATTAAAAACCCTAGCACCTTGGTCAATGATTCATACACAACACAAATAGAAAATAACAAAACAATCAACAAATTATAAAGCCCTAATGAAACAAAAAATTAAAAATGATTGTAACATATTTATTTTTTATATCAAAAGTACACAATAAAAATTATATTAAAATTATTCCTACATAGATTTATCACACCATTTCTCACTTTTTTTCCTCGTCGAGTGTTTTTATTGCTCATCAATGACTTATAGGGCTATCACTTTTTTAAAGCTAGTTTTAGCCTTGGGGAATTGGGGTTTTAAAAAATTCAATGAGTTTTCTATTACCAAACAAAATCCATTTAAAAACAAAGACATAGGTTAAAATTCCCACCTAGTAGAAGACCAGTCTTAGTCTACAAGCATTATCAGTCGATTTCTTCACTCTTAGCCAATAAAACCCAACAATATTAACCTTATGTTACACATAAGTCAAATACAAACAATAGTAGGTCATGCATACCTTTGTTGATGCTTCAACCACAATACAAATAGAAAACAAAAAAATAATCAACAAAATGTAAAGCCCCAATGGAATAACAAAAGCAAAATGAATGCAACATATTGCCTCTATATTAATCATACATGCGGCCTAGACTCACCTCAAGAAAAAAAAAAAAAAAAAATTACTTTAGTAGGTTTCCAATTCCCCTTCTAAATTTAGAAAGATGAAAAATCATGTTTAACCATCATGCCAACAACCACATTTAGCAGTTTGCATTTAACTCATCTATAAATCCAGACAACTCACAATCCCATGCCCTACTAACTACATTCAATACTTGCCTTGAATAAAGAAAGGGTGCCAATGACATCCCAAATATTTCATCCAATCATAACACAACAAATAATATTTTTTATTCAGCGTATTAAGGACCTCTAACCTTGTCCCTCAAAACTTTCATATGAAGAAATCTCATTAGCCAACAACTTGCCCGCTAATTCCAAGTTAAATCAAATTGAATGCTTTATTTCATTCTGGGACTAATAAATAAAAAATCATGTTTTACTTTTTATAAAATTTCACCATCACTTAAAACGTACATTAGAAATGGCACACGTGAATTTATTAGTCATTAAATTGTATGGTTTTAACATGTATTTTATTTATCGATTTTAGTATTTATGTAATTTACAATTATTAGTTTAAATTAGACATTAATATGTTTTTTTGGGAATTATCATGTTCCCCCTACTTCCTCCTTCCCTTTATCTTTCTTTCTTTGTATTCATGTGTTGAGCATTGAAGATGCTCTAAATAATCTATAACATTGAGGACACTTATAGGGTTTTTAATGGTCCCTTTTGGTTAGGATGTATCCATCTTATGTCTAGTCTCGTATATTTCATTTTTATTTATTATTGTATGGGTTAGCAATCCAATAAGAATTATAAGTTTAAATCAATTATCTATAAATGCATAAGCATTGTAATTCATTTGCATGGAAGGAGACCTATATGATTCATTTTCTTGTTCAAAGGAGTCTATTAAACACTTAAAAGCATTCTAGAGGAAATCAAATGATCATTAGAGCATTCATTGTAACATACAAGTTTAGGTTAAACATACACCACATGACACTTGGTTTGCATTAGCATGTCATTAGAACTATTCCAATTATTAAGGTTTGATATTTTTGATAATATTAGTATTTAAGAGATTGGTAAATATTAAGATAGGTTTGTTATTCTTTAGTTTATAGTGGGCCCTAAAACATGTGTTATTTTCTTTAAGTTTTCAGCTATTATTGCCCAACTAAAACAAGAATGAGAAATTTATTTTGCAAGATCAAAATCAAAGCATGCAAAATTAAGAAAGGTTTTAAGATATTTGTCCCAAGGAAACACAATCACCAAGTTGTTTTAGACCTATCTATTATAGACACCCCATTTTGACCACAAATATGTTCTAACTAGACTTCATATTGATTTATACCAAGCAATGTAATTTAAGCCTAGGAATCACTAAATGTCCTAATTTCATCTACATATCAGACATTAGTAACCAAAATAATGTTGAGGCATCCCTATTTAGGTTATTATCCTATACAAAATAGTAACCTCTATGTATTCATCTCCAGTAAATTTTTAACTTAGAAAATTGACAGATTGGCCTTTGGACCTATTAAGTGTGGCACTTAAACAATTCCTACAATGCAAAAATGCTAAGTAAAATGAATTAACTAAGCAAAACTAATTAAATGCTTAAGTGAAATTTTCATGTACAATTAGTGAATATTAATTTTGTAAAAATGAAATTATAATAAAATTAAGGTCATGGTGATGTCATCATCCTCAAAGTCAAGGAATTGGAAATATCTCCATTAAAACCTTAAATTCAAAAATGGAGAGCCATGCTTAATAAATGAGATCTCTATCCCAAATATTGATTGCTTGTCCCCTCCTTAACTTAACCAGGGTTAAACTAAACCTTACCATGGTTAAATATGACCTAACTTCACTTGGGTTAGAGTTAGTCAGAGAACCTTCAAATAGAAGTGTCAAGGCCATTCTAAAAGAAGCTCTCAAGCAACGTCTTACCAAAGCCAAGCCAAACAAAGCCAAGGTGATAAGGAAAAATGATGCAAGGAGCAATATTGTCAAAGACTCTTTGAACACATGATCAAGCACATTCCTCTAAGGCCAATATGAAACTCTTGCTCATAAGGAGGGTGAAGAATACTTGTTTTGTCTTCTTTTATTTATTACTTGCATTATTCTCTTGCTCCTTGAGTGGCTAGGCTTAAGGTGTTAGATTTATTTATGTGTTTTTATTGAGGTTTATCATACTAACACTTGACTGAATCCCCTCTTGGATTCCTATCTCACATCTACTACTTCATCTAAATCAACCCAACACTTTATACACTGTCTAGAGAGGAGGAGATGCCCCTAGGAGACTTCTATATTCATCATCAAAATTTTGGGTCCAATCTCTATCACTTCTAGGCTTACATTTCCATTATCACATCAAATAAGATTACCAGATCATAAAATAAAATAGATATGCCTCTAAACCTTGTATGTCATCTCTCTCTATCTTGGAATTAATTAATTAGGCTATATTATTGTTTTGCATACATAATTCAATTTAATTAATTATAATTGGGTATCTATGTCATAATTTAGTTGTAATCTATTTATCCATATTTAATTTTGGTGGATCTATGATCTTTTAGACCCTTTTTAGGTTTATATATTGCTTCATAATTTTTGGATTGATATCAGGGTTGGTGGGGCCCCTACTCATATAAGAAAAATAGTGAAAGATTTACACAGTTTGACATACTGGTATGAAACATGACAAATATATGACCAAAGATCTGATTATAAAAGGTACACATAGTATAATAATTACACACTATTAAATAAAGGAAACACTTAAAATATATCATTATTTATGGTTGTTTAAGCTAGAAGTCATAGAAACCAACAATGTATGAAATACAAAAATAATGACTCTACCACCTTCACCACATTAATAATAGATCGTTGAAACACAAAATTCATATTAGTTCCATCTAAGACTCCAAATATGGGCGTGTTAGATGCCTGAAGCTTCAATCTCGATGATGAGAACAACCTAAGCTAGGAGAAACTCCCATGTGGAGAGTGAGTCTAAATAAGATATAGTGTATCTAATAGATCCCCCGAAGCCACCCTAGGAGGAGCCAACAAAACCCAACTTGGAGCCTAAATATTTCCTTGATACATACCATGAGCTATAAATTTAACAATCACCACCAGATCTAGAGAATGAGGAGCTATCATCTAAGCTTCCATATTTGGAATGGGGGACAACACCTCCTCTATTGGGGATTATAGAAGGAAGCGACCCATTGAGGAAGGATTTTTGAAGACAACCTACATTTCTTCCAAAAAAACCAAGATAGAGGATAATTTTACCTCTAACACCTTGAACATGGAGTTAAGAATATAACATACCCCATCATTTTTGGAGAATAAAAAGAGATCAAAAGGACCATTATCAACTTCTATCAAATCCTCTGTCAATCCCACCTGACATCTAGACAAAAAAAATTCCACCAGCTCTAAGACATGATATTTGTCCGCTACTAGTATAAGTAGGTTACTCACAAAGAGAGAGGCATTGTCTGAATTTACTCAAGATGTCATGGAGAAGAGCTTCCCCAATTACCTTAAACACAACCTTTAGCACCACCTTCGATGATAACTAGAAAACCTTCTTGAGATGCCTTAGGGAAACATGACCATTGAAAGCCATTTCCCTAACCTTGCCTTTCCTAAACATTATTGATAACACTAGGGATTCAAGCATGGCTTGGTCTATTATGGTAAAACTAAGACCACTGGGGCACTTTATGAGAAACTAGTGCCAAAAAAGTTTAGAGAGCAATGAACCAAGGATGTCCCCCTATCAATTGATGTGATAATCAAACTCATGTAAGTGATGCCCAAATCAATATCTAAAATCAATAAAAATGACACCCTTTGTGTCCTCCCAAGTGACTCGATAATTGTCCACATGTCCAACCTCTAACTAATTTATTCCCACATTAGCAAGGAAGTATGAAAAAAAATGGCTTCATGAAAGCAGTGGGTGCTGACCCAAAAATTTTATGAGTTTAATATCATCTAGGAGGACTTCAAGACATTGTTAAGGCTCCAATATTTTGCACCCTTCTTTCCTATAACCAAGTCATAATTTGTGAGCCCCCTTTAATTTTTAATTTCAATACCACATGAGATGACCATTTTGAGTCCAGCCATGAACACCTATGCCTCAACCTCATTATTTATCCCATTAATTAATTTGATGGATGAAACTCGAATGAGAGAGTTACAATAGTCCTTAATCATGCAACTTGCTCTCGATGCCCTATAATTACCCTAGGAAGCCCCATCAAAATTTAGTTTGACCCACTAAGGCCTTGAGGCCAACCAGGTAATTCAATCCCTCTGTTTCTTAGTTGAAACCACTACCAGTGACTCATTAATTGGGGATCTTGTTCCATCTTAAGATAAATATAAATTTATTTATTTGTTCTAGATTTTATTTGATTGTATGCTCTTAGATCCAATAACCCTAGTCTTCTCATGCTTGATTCAAACCCTAGATTGATTTTTATTAAAAAAATCAAACCATAAAGTATTTGTATAATATATATTGTTTATGTATGATTTATTGGGTGAATATTTTGTCATCAATTAACTGATGACAAAATAGGTATATCAACCACAACAAAAGGAGATTTATGCCACAAAAAGTGTGGGTTTACCACATCTAAACGGGATGATTCTCTCCTCTCATTAAGGGGAGGTTCCCTATAAATATTTATATGCTATAGGTATATGTAAGTAAGTAAAAAATAATACTCAGGGTATTATAACAACATCCACCTCTCTTTTTTCAGAGATGATGTCCAAGGAACAAGAGAGAGAAATCCTGATCATTGGCTAAGAACATTCCTCTTCTTTCAGGAATGGTATCCAACATAGAGCAAAAAATCCCTTGAAGTAGGTAACAAAGTTAACAAAGAAACCTACATAAGCACAAAGTCTTCTGTTGTCTCCTTCGCCGATTTGGAATATGCGTAACCATAAAGTGAAATGAAGCACAAAGTCTTCGCCTAAAACTACAAAGGATAAAAGGATCACCAAGATAAAATTAGCTCAAAATCTTTCTTCTATCTTTAGAAACGTCCTCAGATTAATGTCAACACACACACTTTGCTTATTAAATCAAACAAATAAGAGATTATCAGGAAAGAGGACATAAGAACCATTTCCTAAATAACACAAATTACTTCAACACAAAGTCTGAAATAAAACTGTTTCTCATTCATTCGATAAAATATGATTTACAATTTGAGAACAAAGTCTCAAGAAGTGTCTCAATTTTAGCAGAGTTTTTGCTCTCTATTATCAGAGATTCTTTTACAAAAGAGGTCCCCTCTATATATAGGGAGAAGCCTTCAAAATTAAAAAGATTAAAATATAACAATATCTTAGTCAAAAATGAGTCATCTTTGACTTTGAGATATTTTTTTAGATTTTTTACATGTAATTACATATTACAAAATTGCATGCACTTTTACATCACAAAAGTGCATGAGAAGAGAGGAAGAAGAGAGAAGGAAAATGGTTCAGCTTTTGCCACCAAACTTCTTCAAATGAACATCATACATAGCGATAGATGCCTGAATTTCTATACTATTTGGTGTAATGATGTGCCTGAAGATGACTCTGGCCCTGATTGTAGCATCCTTCAATGCGGTGATTGCCTTGACATGACTAGTTAACTTGGATCTTAGATTATCCAGAGTTAACTGAGTATCTAAAATGTTATCCACAGAAGTCATTGAGAACACTTTCTCTTCAAAATCCCTCTGGACCATACCTTTGAATTCATGAATCATCTCTTTGACTGCGAAAATTTGATTATCCCTGGAGGTGAGGTCACAAGGCAATTCTTCTAGTTGGTTCA
The DNA here is from genome assembly GCA_037957365.1 of Torreya grandis. NCBI lineage: Eukaryota > Viridiplantae > Streptophyta > Pinopsida > Cupressales > Taxaceae > Torreya > Torreya grandis. The sequence goes on along the minus strand of JARHVA010000692.1, from coordinate 1,127,745 downwards.
ACAGGCCTGTATCGCTTTTCTCACTAGCATCCTTGGAAGACTTGAGATCTTCAATCAGCTCCTTGAGTACCTAAATCCTGTATATCAGTGATTCCTTGATCTCAACATAGGAATATTTGTTGGCAATGACGCTGATGGATATCAAGGTGCGTTTCTTTAGATCCTTCATCTCCCTCCACTTGCTAAGATATTTCTCTGTATTGTCAATATCTTGAGAAATAAGAGAGACAAGGTCCTCTAAATTTGTCTTCACCTTTTTCATTTTGTCTGTCTTCTCAGCAACCTCTGTTCGTAAAGAAATTCCCTGAGTGTGCATCTTTTGAATGTAATCCTTTAGCACTTTCCCTTTCATATAGGTTTTCTCTGCCTTTTGAATAACAGGGTCGTCTATGGAAAAGGATTTTGGGGTCGTTGCTTTAGGGGCAAGGGTGAATTTCCTGACTACTGTAGTCAATTGCTTTGCCTTTGCCTTATAGTAATCCTTTATCTCCTTTTCTCTGTCAAATTTTAGGACCATGATGTCCATCGCAGATTGCAGATCACTCTTTGCACCTTCGTGAGTAACTTTTCCTAGCTCAACACGAGAAATGGAATAGCTGCTCATGTCAAATCCCTCGAGTGTTGCATCCTATAGAGGTTTAGCTATTTTTAGAAATTTGTGCCCATTTTCCTCAACTAATTTTGAAAGAATCCTTGGTCTCTTAGGGGCCTTAGCTTTTACACGCACTATCTTGCCAAAATCAAAGTCGTCTGTAGAGATGGGTAGCTTCTTTCTTTTGGGTGTGAAAGCTGACATCCAAGGAGGGAGAGAAGAAGTACTTACTGTGACAATAGTTCCTACAGCTGGTGTTACCAGGGTAATGTTTGTATTGCTAGTGGTAACAACAGGTGTGATTGGAGTAACTGGCAAACCCGTATCGATCGATGACTGATCAAGGGTAGAGCTTTCTCCTAGATTGAAAGAAAGAGATGCCAGACTAGGAATAGAACTTAAAGAGTGAAGAGTATCTCCAGAAGCTCCTTGAGGATTGCCAAACATAACTCTGGAAGGAGAGGTGGCTCTAGAAGAAATAACACTGATGAGAGAAAGAAGTGAAGGAGATGCTACAAGAGATTGAGGTGGTGAAGGAGAGACGTCTGTAAGTGATTGTGCCCCTTCCTAAGAAGGTAGAGGGTAAGCCCTTTACTGCTCTAAGGGCCTGTTATCTGTCTCCATTTGTTGAGCTCTCTGTTCTTAGGAGCTTTGTTCTCTAACTCCCTTAACCATTGATTCTGGATCCTCAACAACCTTCGATTTCTTGGACACAAAGATGATTCTAGGCTTGTGAGGCCTAGCTGAAGAAGGAACATCACCTTTATTCTTGGTCCTATTTTCTGCCTTCTTCCTCATTTTTGTTTGGAATTCAACTTCTGATCCTGTAATGAACTCTTTCAATGTGATCTCCTTGGCTGCTAACCAATCATTGGTGTTAGCCAATATTAGTTCGAATCTCTTCCTCAAAGAAGTCAGTTCTTTTTGGGACCACTGGATTAGAGGAAGAGGAGAGTCAGCAACCTTCTCAGCCAGGTATCTGCTATTGATAATGTTCTTATCATTGACCAAATTAGAGGGAATATCTGCAAGCCCTAGATATTCGATTTGCTCTAATGTCAGCTTGCTGTAGTCCATCCTCCTGATTTCTTTAGCTGTTCTCAGGTCTATCTAGATGTCTTCAATCATAGGCTCATGAAACTGAGTCTTCCTTCTGATCATGTCTTTAACACACCTGTAGTCAAAATTGTCCCTCCTCTTGAACTGTTTCATGGTAACCAGTTGCATCTCCATTTTCATGACCTTTGCTTTGGCTACAGTCAAAACTGAGTATCTGTCAATTTTAATTGGGAACCTGAAACTTGGGTTTTTTAGTTCTATTTGTCTAGTGTGTACGACAACCATTTGTCTACACAGCTCCATTAGGACTAACTTGTTAGAAAGAAATCTGGGGAGCATATGGGGATAGCCTTGGAAAAATCCAACTCGTAAATAGTAAAAGGAGGGAAACTATAAAAACATGCAGCCAAAGTCATTGACGACCATCTAGGGTTCATTAGATACTCTCTTCTATTCAAGCTAAGGGTCGAAAATGCATAAAAATACCATGAAGAAGGTGTCATTTACCCTTCTAAAATGATGAATTGGTCCTTATAGAGTTAACTAAGGGTAATATGAGTAGACTAGGGTAGTTTTTTTGTCTCTTTCAGTTGTCAAACCTGAAAAGGTTCGCATGGAGGCTGTAATGTACACCAGATACAAAGTCATATAGAACTTTGAAGTAGTAGGTACCTTGGTCAACTGCTCATGAAGAGCGTTGCTAATCTGCTCACCCCAAAAGATGACTTGCTTCCCTTAGAGGATTATCTTGATGAAGGGATACATCCATTCATGGAATTGTGAGAAAGATGGTAGGCCTCACACTCTGCTGAGAAGGGTAATCAAGTCACCAACTTCTTCAATGAAATCGCTCCTCAGAAAATTATGTGGCCATCTAGATAAATTGGTCTTGGGAGTCTTTAACCACCTATGATTTATCACTTTTTTGCCCTCTTAGGGTCCTTGTCATACTCCTTCTGTGCCTCGACGAAGTCGATTCTTAGCACTTCAGTAGCAAGAGGGCACATGAAGACTTTATCAATAAATTCAAGGTCTAGCCAAATTATCACGTTACCGCTAGCGTCTGACACTGATCTAGTCTCTCTATTGTAGAACTGGGTGCACTAGAGGATGAACTCTATATGATGTGCCACTACTGAGAAGGAAGAAACTAGACGAATGTTGCTTTCGATTATCCTTTTCATCTCAGAGCTCGAGTTCACCGCCTTGGTCCTGGTTACAAACTCGGCCATATCCACATGACCGATCTCTGTGTCTCTAATGTCATTGACATTAGAGGTGACTGAGGTGATCAAAAAAATACCTTGGTACTGGTACTTCATGGCTTTTGACTTTTTTTGAGAAGTTTCAAACATTAGAACTAGTCTTGATTGAACAAGTGCCGATGAACAAAAATCTTCAAGGGGGTACTGCAATGATAATCATGATCGTGTAATTAGAGAAAACTGGGCAAATTGAAAAATTTGTAGTTGGGTGATCATGACCAAAGAAGGGGACTTGACAGGGTTGGGTCGAAAAATAAGAGGAAAAAGAGGAGGTGAAAAAATGAAAAAGATGAATTTTTTTCAGAGTTAAAGAAATTTGAAAGAAAAATGCAAGGGCGGCAAAATTCACTGCTCTAGCATGTGGAATGGCTTTGCATGCATGGGCATTGAATTTTTACACCCTTGCATGCAAGGGAAAAAAGGGGTATAGGCAGAAAATTTTTCCACCCGTACAGGTTTGGTAGGAAAGTGCAGGGGTGGTGAAATTCACCGCCCATGCACTTTCGGCCTGCATCAGCGGCAAATTTCACCACTGACGCAGGTAAATGGGTGTGAACTTGTATCAGCGATAAAATTCACCATTGATGTAGGAGAAGGGTAGGAAAAGGTTAGGGCGGCAAGATTTTTTCCCTTTTTAGTAAGACTATGAAAACTGTGGGAGAGAAGGGAGGGCAGCAAAAATCGCTGCCCCAACATGAAGAGGATGCTTGGAAGGCCGACAGGGAAGGGGGAGAATTTGGTGGGAGGAGAAGAGGAAGTGGGCCAATGGCCCTAGGAAAGAAAAGAAAAACTAAAAAGAAAACTAAAAGCAAATTTAAAGAGAGGAAAGAAAAAGAAATAAATGCCAAATATAAGACCTACTTAGAAAACCATGCACGTTGCGAGCTCGAACCTGCCAAAACACACTTTTACCCATTCACTAGATCATCTAGAGGTAGAGGGCAGGAGGAAGAGAGAAAAGAATGAAGCAAAATGAAGTTAAAATCAGATTAAATGGGGTAAAAACTAACCCCAACCACTCGGTGCATGTGGTAATAAATGTCGCACATGAAAATCGAGGCAGTGTAGGGGTGATAAAATTTGCCACCCTTGCACTAGGAAATGAAGGGACATACAGGGGTGGTGAATTTTGCCACTCCTACATGTCCAGGTGCAAGGGTGGCAAATTTTACCACTCCTGCAAGTTTAGATGTAAGGACAGAAAAATTTGCTACTCTTGCATTTTGGAAGAAAAATGCACTGATGGCAAAAAATATCGCTCATGCACGTAAATAGAAGAAAAAATACTAACTCTGAAAAAGCCAAATTTTAGTCTCCTAGTTGCATCGAATTCATAACAACTTTCACATTTTGGGGAAAACGTAACGAAAAAATATTATGAATTTTGAATGGTGTCAGTTGAGCCAATACGAGAACGAGTAAAACCCGTCTCAAAAATAGACTTAGAGAGACAAAGGGCAAAACAAACAAGTTTTGTGGGGGGTTGTTCTAAAAATGAGCTAAGCTAATTTTAAAAATAACAACTGACTCCTATTGGAGAATTTATGTTAATTGAATTTATCAACGGGAGTAGAAATCAGTCTCTAAGTGCCTTCATCAAAGCCATTGGGCTACAGAGTCAAGCTAAAAATAAAAGAAAATAAACAAAATGTAAAAATTATATAAATATACAAGTGGATCCATCTAAGCTTCAAAGATTGAACAGCTTCAGATGTTGCCCACTGTGGGGTAGTGCAAATGGTGTTCCATCCTGATACTCAAGTAAGAAGCTACTCTCACCACAGAGCTGTCGAATGGTAAACGAACCTCTCCATAAAGAGTCAAATTTACCGTGCATTCCCTTCGATTCTTGCCTCTTGTCCCACAACAAAACTTGATCTCTGACTTAAAAATCATGAACCTTAGCCTTTTTATCAAAAAGTTTTTTTACCTAATTCTGATGCACCATAATCTAGTCCACCACCATGGTTCGCCGCTCATTCAGTTCGGTTAGACACATGATTCTTTTATCGATCAAACTTTTGAAGGTTGAATCTTCAATTGCTTTAGTTAATCTGAGCGCTGGTAGTTCTAGAGTGATGGGTGTCTCCACATTCAAGCCATATAGAAGTTGAAAAGGTGACATACCTATGGCCCTCTTGGGTGTAATCCTATCCACCCATAAAGCATCAAACAATGCTTTGTGCCACGTTCTCTAATTGTCATCTACCAATTTCTTGATAATAGTGATCAGATTCTTATTGCTCGATTCTGCTTGGCCATTTCCCTAGGAGAAATAATCTGAAGTGTGGGATAGGGCAATCCCATAATAAAAATAGAATTGAGTAATTTCATGTGAAGAAAAATAGGCTGCATTATTTGTTATAACTTTGAGTGGGACCCCAAACTAAAAAATGATATTTTTCTTAAGAAAACTGCACACTACTTCAGACGTAACGTGCTTGGTTGGGATGGCCTCCACCCATTTGGTAAAGTAATCAGTTTCCGTGAGGACATAATCATGTCCAGCACTTGAAGATGGATTAACTATGCCAATGAAGTCAATACCCCACTGTTGAAAAGGTTCTTCAATTATTACTGGCTTAAGAGGCAATGCAGCCAATTTAAGCTTTCCAATGAACTGTTGACACAATTCGCATCTACGTACCCATTTGTAGGCATCTTGAAACAGTGTAGGCCAATAGTACCTTACTCGTAAAATCTTTTGCGTTGTCACTGGTGCAGAAAAATGTTTTTCATAGGCTAAATCATGGAAAGAATCTAAGAGTTTATCTTGTTGTACCTTATCGGCACAACGAAAAAATGCCCCGTTCAGGTTCCTTTTATATAGACCATTATCTCATAGAACATAGCTAACAGCCTTTATCTTAACATTCCATTTTTCCTTATAGGAGAGATGAGCGGGACACTCAACATAAGTCAAAAAATGGGCAATGTCAGAATACCACTCATCAGTAGTGGTAACAAAGAAGAATGTAGGCATGCCTTCGATCTCTATTTCTTTATTTTTTGCTTCATCAGGAATATTGTTAGCAATCAACTGACAAAGACCCTTTTCCTACATGAGTTTGGTAGGTTCGATGTCTAGATCAAACTCCTGAATCTTGGTGATCCAATTACCCCTCTTCATACCAAAATCTTGTTGAGTCAAAATAGACATCACTATTGTATCAAGTACCAGAACCTTAGTGTACGAGTTCAAGATATAAAACCTGAAATGCTTGACTGCTTTGACCATCACATATGCATGCTTCTCCATATTGGAATATTTCAGCTCATGAGCCTTAAGTGAACAACTCATGAAGGAGATGGGAGATTCCACACCTTCTTGGTTTTGTTGAACTAAAATGGCTGAGAGCGTATGTTTCAAAGCATAAATATATATTTTGAAGCTTTTGGTGTAGTTTGGACAAACCAAGATTGGTGCACGAGCGATTACTTTTTTGATGTCTTTGAATGCTGATTTGCCCTCAGTAGTCCACCTGAAGGTAGCATTACCTTTCATCATATTGACGATGTGGTGATTTTTCTCTGTGAACTCAGGGATGAACCTTCAAAGAAAATTCACCTTTTTAAAGAAAGAGTGAACCGCAGTTTTACTGGTAGGTAGAGTAAGTTCTTGGATGGACTTGACTCTTTTCGAGTCAATTTTAATACCTTCTCAAGACACAATGTGTCTGAGAAGTTTCTCTTCAGTCACCCCAAAGATAATTTTTTTGGGATTTAGAGAAATACCATTATGACGACAACATTCCAGTATTCTTTGTAAATGATGGACATGGTCAGAATGGTGCTTTAAAAATACCATCAAATCATCTAGATATACTACAATAAATTTACCCATTTCATCTTTGAAAGTGAGGTCCATCGCTCTTTGAAATGTGGCACCTGTGTTTATCAGATCGAAAGACATTCTTCGATAGGTGAAGGTGCCCCAAGGTGTGGTGAAAGCAGTCTTATGCTGATATACTTTTCCAACTTCAACTTGATTGTACCTCGAGAAACTGTCCAGCATTGATAACATTTTTGACCCTGTTACCATTTGTAAAACTTGATCTATGATAGGGAGAGGGTAGTTATATTTTAGAGATAACTGATTCAAGTTTTTGAAATCCACACATATTCAAATTTCACCATTCTTCTTTCTGACAGGCACTATGTTGGCAATCCATATGGAGTGATGGATTGGAAAAATTATCTAGGCATCGAGCATTTTTTGTATCTCAGCTAAAATGGTACTTGAGATTTTTAGATTATATTGCCTGGAATTTTACTTGTAAGGCACAAAGTTTGCCTTACGAGGAATGTCGTGGTGAATGTCATCAGGCTTGAGTGATTTCAAGTCATCATAAGAATAAGCTAAGACATATATATATATATATATATATATATATATATATATATATATATATATATATATATATTTATTGGCAGAGTAGATTAACAAGCTTGAATCTCTCCTCGGGAGTGCAGCATTTCTCAATGTTTACCATCTTAGGATCTCCCTTGGTTCCCAGGTTTACTTGATCAAAATCTTGAGAAGATTTTGAATCTATTCACTGTTGTTTGATAAACCTGTCATGGTTATCAAATAATTTCTCTAGGGAAACCAAGCCTTTGAAAATCTTATTCCCTTTAAGCTGTAGGAAATTCTCACATGTGTTCGCATTCGATTTAGAATTTGCTTCACATTCTTGGAGTTCACTGCCTTCAAAATGTAGTTGTTTAAAGCTGTCCCTTTACTCCAAGAAGGCAATGATTTGATCATCATTGTTGAATACTTGCTAATGGCTGGCATTATTAGGTACACTTGGTTGAAAAACCAATTCAATAGTGTACTTATCTCCTTTAAAATCTAGGTGGGGAACTAAGAGGGTAGCAAAATAGCTAATGCATCCACCCAGTCATTGAATTCTCTTAGAACAGTAGAGATGCTGAAAGCATCAAAATTTTCAATTTGGTTCCAGACAAGATTGCGATAGTGGCACAATCTTTCATTTTTGGTCTGATAGAGGTTTCTTACCTGGCAAACCACCAATTTAGTGTCCCCTTGAGCATGGAGTAATTTAATGCCTTTTTCTTTAGCAACCTGTAATTCAAGTAATAGGGATTCGTACTCCGCTGTGTTATTGGTGTTGTTGAACTGCAACTTGTAAGACAAAGGAAAAATATCTCCTTAAAGAGAAACCAACACAATTCTAGCTCTTAAACTGGTAGAAGAGCAGCTACCATCAAATTCTAAGATCCATACCTCGCTAGACACCATTTTTCCTTTGAAAACTTTTTCATTTAGGGGAAGAAATTCTTTCATACGTTCATTTCATTCTGTCGATTCTCCCATTGTGTTAGATGAACACATTTCTAAGTTGTCACCTGTAGGAGTTTCATCGGATGCCTCATGGACTTCGTCTGTAGATAGGAAGTAGTTGCCCATGCTAGAAGACTCAAATAAAAATTGAGTTTCTGGTGTTGATGATCGGGTGACTACATATCTTGCCTCTTTTTCAGTAAGCAATTTCTTCATAACACCTTGAATTGGGATCCTCACCTCTGACAAGTCCATGCTTAGTTCACCTCCAACATCTTTGCAAAAATTCTGCTCAAGCAGGATGCCGTAAGAGGCTGGAACATCGACCACCAGAACTGTCATTTTTATCCTCTTTTCTGGAAAAGCTACGAAAGCAAATTGGGCATCTTTTATCTGACCAAGGAGTGGGACTTGCTTATTTTCCATAAAAAAACACCTCCCAAAAGTTTTGGTCAATGTTAGACCAAGAGAATCTGCCACCTTGGCAGGGATGACATTATCAGAAGCTCTAGAGTCTATTATGCAATTACTCAATTTGTAACCATTTATAAGCAGGGAAACATAAAAAAGTTCTATTTTCTTGAGAGCAATAGGGAGAGTTATGACAAGATTATTTTGGGTGGATTTATCCTTGGGGGGATCATGAGTGGCCTTTGAAGAATCTTGTCATGTGGGGACGGCTTTATTTTTCACATATTTCGCCAGTCTATCAAACTATTCAAGATTGGCTCTTAAGTACTCAATCTCTGTCATCTAAATCTTAGTCTTTCTGGCATGATCAATTATATCAAATAATTGAAAAAAATTTGAGACAGAGGAAGAGCATCCATCATCTGGGTCTTTAGTGGGTGTGGCACTAGTCTGAACAATAGAGGTGGAAGATATGGGGCGGTTAGAGGTACTTACTTTTTTGTGAGTTACCTAATCTTTTGATTGAGCAGGCAATAGAGTTCCTCGTTTAGCAATGGAAACCACCGGCTGATGTTCTTCTTCTACTTTTTCTTTGTCAGCTTGTGGAGTTGACTGGTTTTGAGATCTGATAAAAATAACATAAGATCCATCGAACCCTTCTCTTTTACTTTCAGCTTCATCCTAGTAATCTAAAAAATCAATATTGGAGTCACCAGCTAATTCTTCTTCTTACTCATCGAAGAAATTAGCATCATCTTGTTGGTCCAACTCAGGTTGGAGTGAAAAGTCATGTTCAGCCTCTAGGTAGCCGACTGTTGAATTGGTAGGTGCTGCTTCAATGGCTATTTTCCTTGGAGGGGGAGGCAGGTGATTTGGTTGCCCTTGATTTTGGGTGGCATTGCCTTGATATTACTAATTTTGGAATGTTCTTTTTGGCATATCTCGATAGATGGAAACAGACATACCTTGGGCCATTTGTCTCTTCAAAGCTATCAGTTTATTTGTCAATTTTTGCACCACAGGGTCTGTAGTGCCTGTAGAAGAGCTTGTAGCAGATGAAAATAATTTATTTTTACTGGAGTCTTTTTTGATCTTATCTACTAAGATAAGATCATCTTCGATCTCAGTAGCCAAATTTTGAGCCAATGCAAGATCCATAGGGCCAGCTTGCCTCAACAAGAAACTTACTTTGAGAAGTTGCAAGTTGATAAAAAATACTTAAGATTTTTTGGCGTGGGCTGAGCGATGGTTAGAATCCAGTTCCTTAACTTATTGAATTTGGCTATGAAATCCCTCATGAGTTCCTAGGATTCCTTTTTTATCTGTGTCAGCTGCGCTAACAAGGTGTGTGTATCTTCAACAGATTTAAATCTAGCTTCAAATTTAGACTTTAGTGTATTCCAGTCAGTTCTAGTTTGAGCTTGAAGATGGTAGAATCAATCCGCGACAGCGCCTTGTAGAGTTTCTACAAAAAGTCTCACTGCTACGTCTTCGAATTCAACACCGATTACACTGCATGCTATAGAGAAGGTGGCAATATGCTCATTGGGATGAACCTTCCTGTCACTAAAAAATTTGGGATTTTTTTTCTAAAACTACGAGGTAGTTCATGCAAGGGTGGGGTCAAATTAAAAGGACCAAAAGAATTGCCCCATAGACCTTGAGCCATTATGATCGGACGATTAAATAGCGGGATAAAAAATCTTGGTGGGGTCAATATAGACAAAGCCTTACCAGTATTGAGGCTAGAAGCTTCACTAAGTATGGGAGATTTGGCGTTGGTAGGAGGGAAGCTCCTAGTTCACTGAAGATGAGATAATGAAGGAGAAATCTCAAAATTATTTTGCTGCACCAGCTCGAATATAGGATCAACAATACCCTGAGCTCTTTGGCCTCATGTGTACAGTGGATCTACTAGAGTGTCAAATGAAAAAAGGACTAAAACTGCTTCAATTTGAAGCTTGAGGCTTCAAAATGCACGTTCGTATCCCCAATGGAGTCGCCAAAAAGCTGTTGGGTGAATATTTTGTCGTCAACTAACTAATGACAAAATGGGTATATCAACCACAACAAAAAGAGATTTATGCCACAAAAAGTGTGGGTTTACCACATCTAAACGGGATAAATCTCTCCTCTCATCAAGGGGAGGTTCCTAATGAATATTTATACGCTATAGGTATATATAAGTAAGCATAAAATAATACTCGGGGTAGTATAACAGCATCCACCTCTCTTTTTTTAAAGATAATGTCCAAGGAACAAGAAAGAGAAATCTTGGTCATTGGCTAAGAACATTCCTCTTCTTTCAGGAATGGTATCCAGCATAGAGCAAAAAATGCCTTGAAGTAGGTAACAAAGTTAACAAAGAAACCTATGTAAGGATAAAGTCTTTTGTTGTCTCCTTCACCGATTCAGAATACGCATAACCGTAGAGTGAAACGAAGCACAAAGTCTTCACCTAAAACTACAAAGGATAAAAGGATCACCAAGATAAAAGTATCTCAAAGTCTTTCCTCTATCTTTTAGAAACATCCTCAGATAATGTCAACACACACACTTTGCTTATTAAATCAAATAAATAAGAGATTATCAAGAAAGAGGACATAAGAACCATTTCTTAAGTAACATAAATTACTTCAACATAAAGTCTGAAATAACCCTGTTTCTCATTCATTCGATAAAATATTATTTACAAGTTGAGAACAAAGTCTCAAGAAGTGTCTCAATTTTATCAGAGTTTTTGCTCTCTATTATCAGAGATCTTTTTACAAAAGAGGTCCCCTCTCTATATAGGGAGAAACCTTCAAAATTAAAAAGATCAAAATTTAACAATATCTTAGTCAAAGATGAGTCATTTTTGACTTTGAGATATTTTCTCAAATTTTTTACATGTAATTACATATTACAAAATTGCATGCACTTTTACATGACAAAAGTGCATGAGAAGAGAGGAAGAAGAGAGAAGGAATATGGTTAAGATTTTGCCACCAGACTTCTTCAGATGAGTATCATACATGGCGATAGATGCCTGAATTTCTATATTGTCTGGCGCAATGGTGTTCTTGAAAATGACTCTGGGCCTAATTGTAGCGTTCTTCAATGCTGTGATTGCCTTGGCATGACTAGTTAACCTAGATCTTAGATTATCCAGAGTTAACTGAGTATCTAAAATGTTATCCACAGAAGTCATTGAGAACGCTTTTTCTTCAAGATCTCTTTAGACCATACCTTTGAATTTGTGAATCATCTCTTTGGCTAAGAGAAATTGATTATCCCTAGAGGTGAAGTCGCAAGGTAATTCTTCTAGTTGGTTTAACAGACATGTATCACTTTTCTCGCTAGCATCCTTGGAAGACTTGAGATCTTCAATCAATTCTTTGAGTACCTGAATCTTATATAGCAGTGATTCCTTGATCTCAACATAGGAATTTTTGCTAGCAATGATGCTGATGGATATCAAGGTGTGTTTTTTCAGATCCTTCATCTCCCTCCACTTGCTAAGATATTTCTCTGTACTATTAATATCTTGAGAAATAAGAGAGACAAGGTCCTCTAAATCTATCCTCACCTTCTTCATCTTGTCCATCTTCTCAGCAACCTCTGTTAGTAAAAAAATATCCTGAGTGTGCATCTTTTCAATGTAATCCTCTAGCACTTTCCCTTTCATATAGGTTTTCTCTGCCTTCTGAATAACAGGGTCATCTATGGAAAAGGCTTCTGGGGTTGCTACTTCAGGGGCAAGGGTGAATTTCCTAACTACTACAGTCAATTTCTCTGTCTTTGCCTTATAGTAATCCTTAATCTCCTTTTCTCTGTCAAATTTCTAGACCATGATGTCCATCGCGAACTGTAGATCGCTCTTCGCACTTTCATGAGTAAATTTTCTTAGCTCAACACGAGAAATGGAATAGCTGCTCATGTCAAATCCCTCAAGTGTTGTGTCCTACAGAGGTTTAGCTATTTCTAAAAATTTGTGCCCCTTTTCTTCAACTAATTTTGAAAGAATCGTTAGTCTCTTAGGGGCCTTAGCTTTTATGGGCACTATCTTGCCAAAATCAAAGTCATCTATAGAGATGACTAGCTTCTTTCTTTTGGACGTGAACGCTGACATCCAAGGAGGGAGAGAAGAAGTACTTACTGTGGTAATGGTTCCTGCAGCTAGTGTTATCAGGGTAACGTCTATACTGCTAGTGGTAACAACAAGCGCAGTTGGAGTAATTGGCAAAATCGTATCGGCCGTTGACTGATCAAGGGCAGAACTTTCTCCTAGATTGAAAGAAGGAGATGTCAGACTAAGAATAGAACATGAGGAGCGAAGAGTATCTCTAGAAGCACCTTGAGGATCACAAAATATAACTTTATAAGGAGAGGCAGCTCTAGAAGAAGGAACACTAATGGGAGAAAGAAGTGAAGGAGATGCTACAAGAGATTGAGGTGGTGAAGGAGAGACGTCTGTAAGTGGTTGTGCCCCTTCCTAAGAAGGTAGAGGCTCAGCCCTTTGCTGCTCTGAGGGCCTGTCATCTGTCTCTATTTACTAAGCTGCCTATTTTTGATAGCTTTATTCTCCAACTCCCTTAGCCATTGATTCTGGCTTCTCAATAACCTTCAATTTCTTGGACACAAAGATGATTCTAGGCTTGTGAGGCCTAGATGGAAAAGAAACATCACCTTTATTCTTGGTCCTATTTTCTACCTTCTTCCTTATTTCTGTTTGGAATTCAGCCTCTGATCCTGTAATGAACTCTTTCAACGTGATCCCCTTGGTTGCTAACCAATCATTGGTGTTAGCCAATATTGGTTCGAATCTCTTCCTCAAAGAAGTTAGTTCTTTTTGGGACCACTAGATTGGAGGAAGAGGAGAGTCAGCAACCTTCTCGGCCAGGTATCTACTGTTGATAATGTTCTTATCATCGACTAAATTAGAAGGAATATCTACAAGTCTTAGATATTCGATCTGCTCTAGTGTCAGCCTGTTATATTCCATCCTCCTAATTTTTTTGGTTGTTCTTAGGTCTACCTAGATGTCTTCAATCATAGGCTCATGAAACTGAGTCTTCCTTTTGATCATGTCTTTGACACACATGTAGTCAAAATTGTCTCTCCTCTTGAATTGTTTCATGGTAATCAGTTGCATCTCTGTCTTTGTGACCTTTGCTTTGACTGCAGTCAAAACTGAGTATCTACCAATTTCAATTAAAAACCTGAAACTTGGCTTTTTTAGTTTCATTTGTCTAGTGTGTATGACAACCATTTGTCTACACAACTTCATTAAGACTAACTTGTCAAAAGGAAATCTGGAGAGCATATGGGGATAGCCTTGGAAAAAGCCAACCCATAGATAGCAAAAGGAGGAAAAATGTAGAAACATGCAGCCAAAGTCATTGATGACCATTCAGGCTTCATCGGATACTCTCTTCTATTTGAGCTGAGGGTTGAAAAAACACAAAAATATTGTGAAGAAGGCGTCATTTACCCTCCTAAAATGACGGATTGATCCTTGCAGAGTTAACTGAGAGTAATATGAGTAGACTGGGGTAGTTTTCCTATCTTCTTCAGTTGTCAAACCTGGAAAAGTTTGCATGGAGGTTGTAATGTACACTAAGTACGAAGTCATATAGAAATTTAAAGTAGTAGGTACCTTGGTCAACTGCTCATAAAGAGCATTGCTGATCTACTCACCCAAGAAGATGACTTGCTTCCCTTGGAGGATTATCTTGATGAAGGGATACATCCTTTCATGGAATTGTGAGGAAGATGGTAGGTCTCGCACTCTACTGAGAAGGGTAATCAAGTCACCAACTTTTTCAATGAAATCTCTGCTCAAAAAATTCTGCAGCCATCTAGATAAATTGGTCTTGGGAGTCTTCAACCACCTATGATTCATCACTTTCTTTGCCCTCTCGGGGTCCTTGTCATACTCTTTTTGTGCCTCGACGAAGTTGATTCTTAGCACTTCAGTAACAGGGGGGTACATGAAAACTTTATCAATAAATTTAGGGTCCAATCAAATTATCACGTTGCTGCTAGCATCTGACACTGATTTGGTCTCTTTGTTATAGAACTGGGTGCACTGGAGGATGAACTCCGTATGATGTGTCGCTACGAGGAAAGAAACAACTAGATGAATGTTGCTTTCAATTATCCTTTTCATTTCGGAGCTCGGGTTCGCCGCCTTGGTCCTGGTTACGAACTCTGCCATATTCACATGGCCGATCTTTGTGTCTCTGATGTCGTCAACATTAGAGGTGACCGAGGTGATAAACAAAATGCCCTAGTATTGGTACTTCATGGCTTTTGACTTTTTTGGAGAAGTTTCAGACATTAGAACTAGTCTTGATTGAATGGGTGCCGACGAACGAGGATATTCAGGGGGTATTACAATGATAATCATGATCGTGTAATTAGAGAAAACTGGGAAAATTGGAGAATTTGCACGTTGGGTGATCATGACCAAAAAAAGGCACTTGACAGGGCCGGTCAGAAAATGAGAGGAAAAAGAGGAGGTGAAAAAATGAAAAAGATAAAAATTTCTCTAGAGTTAGAGAAATTTGGAGGAAAAATGCAAAGACGAAAAAATTTGTCGCCCTAACATGTGGAATGGCTTTGCATGTACAGGCGGTGAATTTTGCTGCCCTTGCATGCAAGGGAAAAAAAAGAGGCACGGGCGGCAAATTTTGCCGCCCTTGCATGCAAGGAAAAAAAAGGGGCACAGGGGGTGAATTTTGCCGCCCATGCAGGTTTGGTAGGAAAGTGTAGGGGTGGCAAAATTTGCCGCCCGTGCACTTTCGGTCTGTGTCGGCATCGAATTTCACCGCCGATGCAGGTAAATAGGTGTGAATTTGTATTGGCGGTGAATTTCACCGCTGATGTAGGAGAAGGGTAGGGAAAGGTTAGGGTGGCAAGATTGCTGCCCTTTCCAGTAAGACTATGAAAACTGTGGGAGAGAAGGGAGGGTGACAAAAATTGCCACCCCAGCATGAAGAGGATGCTTGGAAGGCCGATGGGGAAGGGGGAGAATTCGACAGGAGGAGAAGAGGAAGCACGCTGACGACCCTAGGGAAGAAAAGAAAAAATAAAAATAAAACTAAAAGCAAACTTAAAGAGAGGAAAGAAAAAGAAATAAATGCCAAGTACAATACCTGCCTGGAAAACCACGCGCGTCGCAAACTCGAATCTGCCAAAATGCACTTTTACTCGTTCGTTGGATCATCCAGAGGCAAAGGGCAAGAGGAGGAGAGGAAGGAATGAAGCAAAATGAGGTTAAAATCAGATTAAATGGGGTAAAAACTAACCCCAACCACTCGATGCACGTGGCAATAAATGCCACGCATGAAAATCGAGGCAGTGCAGGGGTGGCAAAATTTGTCGCCCTTGCACTAGGAAATGAAGGGACATGCAGAGGCGGCAAATTTTGCCTCTCTTGCATGTCCAAGTGCAGGGGCGGCAAATTTTGCCGCTCCTGCAAGTTCAGATGTAGGGGTGGTAAAATTTGCCGCTCTTGCATTTTGGAAGAAAAATGTACTGACGACAAAAAATGCCGCTCGTGCACGTAAATAGAAGAAAAAACACTAACTCTGAAAAAACCAAATTTTGGTCTCCTGATCGCATCGAGACCGTAACAACTTTCACGTTTTGGGGAAAACGTAACAAAAAAATGTTATGAATTTCAAACGGTGTCAGTTGAGCCAATACGAGAATGAGTAAAACCCGTCTCGAAAACGGATTTAGAGAAACAGAGGGTGAAACAGACAAGTTTCGCAGGAGGTTGTTCCAAAAATGAGCCACGTTGATTTTGGAAACAACATGATTAATGTGTACTTTATTTGCTTGCTTATAAGTACTTAATAAGATAGCTTTTACTTTTACAATTCTTTGCATAATATTTTTTGCTATACAAATAATTAATTCATTTTTCATATATTTTGTTCAAAAAGAATATTTATTAGTTCTTACCATTATTTTCATAGTAGAGTATTATAAGAATTACTTTTGATAATAATATTTGTCAACAAACCAATTAAATGCATGATTTTTTCATCAATACTAAAATTTGTAATGTTCATATTTAATTTTGATAAATTTTTAACCTTAAAAACACCTTAAAATAATTTATTTAACATCTTATTTATTGGAAGGCATTGATATATCAATTTTGTAATGTTATTACATACAATCTTTTTTTAATTTTGTAAAAGATAAATTTCCCAAAAATATGTGTAAAGAATTAATTCATCAAGTACATGACATTTAACTAATACTCACAAATATATAGGAAAAAATTGGGTTTTTCAATGAAGAAATGACATTTATAACCTTCAATAGATTTTAGATGGATTACCTACATCATAATTTATGGGTTATGATTAAATATTATGGGAAACTTTGGAGCAGAGCCATGAAAGGGATAGACAATCACAAATACAAGCACTCAATTCTTAAGAATAAGATGCCATAAAATATAAAATATAAAATATAAAATATAAAATCAAAATATGAATCAAGGAAATCTAACCACTATCGTAGAAGAGGTGATGTTGGAAGCATGGCTTGGCTTAAATTTACCATAGAAGCATGGCTTGGCTTAAACACATTTGAAGTTAACATGTTGGCCTATATTATTTAAGATGACTCTTGCATTCAAAATATTTTTGTGCCTTTGATGTGCCAACTTAATTCTATTTAAAACTTTGACGAGCATTAATTTAATTTATATATTAATTTGCCAAGAATGACTAATATGAATGAAGATGATAAATACATGGATCAAGTATATAATGGAGTGTTTAATGCATCTTAAAATTGAAAATAGAAAAAATATAATTAAATAAAAAATTTGTTCTTCAACTTTTTATCACTTGTGATTTTGCGAATCTTATTATTGATTATAATATTGTCTAAGCCTTAAATAATTATCCTAGTTAGCATAGGGTTTACAACAAGACATTAAATACTTACAATTTTTTTTTCAAATACAATTTTATTGTATAATGAAGGCTTTTTTTATTGATCATCATTTTTTATAGAAGTTATAAACTACTCTGGGATATATAGGGCCCTAGATCCCTAAATACTCATTGGATCAATAGTCAACAAGTCTAGAATACATTATATATGGTGATAACCATCCTCAAAATTACTAGATCTACAACCAACATGTCTCAAATATACTGCATAAAGACACAACTAACCTTATATGCCTAACGAAATTTGAACTTGAGTGCAGTTACAAACAATTAAGCCACTTTACTAATTCACTCGCATCTTATCAATAATTTCAGTACTTTATTACATAATTATTTTCTTAATATTTTATTTTATAACATGTAAATATTTATTCTCACACACCCACTCACATATCATTACATTATTTATATATTTTAAAGTAGTGTAAATATTTCTACTAATATTTTATATATCTTCACCTTGTCAAATAAATTAAACTAAACTTTAAGTATGAAAGGGGGTTGTGATAAACTTGATATTTTGTAAAGATTATTATTTATGTGTGCAATTAACTTCAAACATAAATTAGGTTACCATGTGAATTAAACCTTAAAAAAATAAATGCATGACACATCTATCAAATAATGCATCTATTAATCTTGATTTTATGGTAGATATTATATATTTTGATCTTAACTTAAATTTGTATTGGCTATGAATCTTTTATTCTCATAAGTAAAAAGAATATTGTCAATCACAAATATTTTAAGTTTTTAGTACGATATTGCTTCAATAAAAATAATCACAATTGTATAATCATTGTGACACTATATCATCAATTTACATATTCAACTTATTCTCAAACAATTCTTTATAACTTAATAATTTAACACTTGACTTTACAATATCTATATCATGTTTTGATCCAAACTTACATTTAAATTAACCTTTAACTTTTTCTTTTACTTTTCTCTATCTACTTTTGTCTCTTAAACCCTCTCATTTTTTTAATTAGCAAGATGCACTCACTAACTATTTCATTCTATTTTACATTTTTTTATTCTTAAAAAAATGCACTGATGATAAATTTCATAGGCTTGCAATTCATATAAATACATTTTATCAACTATAATAGAAACATTGTGAGTATCTTAAACATATAGAATGTAATTTTCAAAAATTTAATTTATTTTGATTATTATAAAGTAATACTTTGAGCGCTTTCCAAATTTATTGGTTAATTTCAAATTTAAATAAAAATAAATAAATATGGCAATTATGTCACCAAAAGTTGTAATTTTAAAATTCTTCTTTGAAAAGTAACGGGATAAATATTATTTTCATTGTTTTATAAAGTTTAAAAAATAATAATAAAAACCTTAAAGTTGTTCACATCACTTTTAGATTATCTTTTTTATATATTTTAGCCCAAATTTTATGTCATGATTAACCTCCACATATGTTTTATATTGTGTAACTTTTAATAATTTACTAAAACATCATGTGTGTGGAGGAGTGAAAATAAACCGAAGGACACCATCTCTCATATGTCACATGATGTAAAAACCAGAAAAATAGATCAATTTTTTACTGTAGTTGCCAAGTCAACCAATAGAGAGATGGGTATTTATTCATCATCAATCCTTATTCTTTAATAATACTAAATTTACTGATGAAATCAATTTATGAGTACAATAATGATTAAAATAATTGAAATCATAGTTTTGTTTAACTACTAACATTAACAACATTCATTTACAATCAAAGCCTCAAAATTATATTTCATTAATGCTTTTAAAGGTAATATTGTTAATATTTGTCTTATTAAATAAATTAACATAAATATTATCGCAATTAGTTCTAACCATTTTTTAATCCATCATAGCATTATTTGCATTCAATATGATAAAGTGCAAAGTATAATTTCACTATAATTCATGATTTTCAACCATAAAAGAACATGTATTATGTGAACCATTTTAATTTTCCATTGAACACAAAAATAAATTAGATATGATATTTTAATATTCATAATTTTTGCATTCATTAAAATATACCTTCAATACTAGGGCACATATATAACTAGTATATTTATCTTAGATAAATTTATGTAAAAGATGTCGAGAGATATCATTCTTAAGGTGCCTATTCCACTTATGTCACAAATCTAATATAAAATAGGCACCTCGAGAATGATATCTCTCAACATCATTTATATAGGTTTATCTAATATAGGTATGCTAGTTTATATTGTGTCAGCTGTTATCAAATTTATTTATTTATATTAAATTAAATTTTAAATAGATGTTGGCCATTTTCTCTAACACGATCATGACATCGGGCTCATCTCTACCCCTCTCTCATTATAGAATGCCTTTTGGTATAATTACACTCATCTATCTATTTAAAATAATTATAATATCTAAAATAAGTATCCCAATATACAAACATAAAAAACCAATACGAGATCAAGCTGAAGCTGAAAAACTAAAATAAGAGAGGGAGAGAATCATCAGAGTGTTTTGTCTCCAACCACATAGCCAATTGGTCACCTCGCATGCCTCTCATAACCTGAGAGTGGCCCTACCCTTCACAAAGAAGGTATATATGGAAAACCAATACCAAGAGAGAGTGATACATGTATACAAGTCCCTAAAAACATGTAAATTAAGCTCATTATAATGCATAATAGAATGGTTAACTAGAAAGGAATGATTGCAGTCCCAAAATACTGGTTGCTTATGGCCATTAGACTCAAAATTCAAAGGGTGACCTTGATATATCATGATTCAAAAATAGGGTGTACTTGGTCACTCTAGACATTGAGACTAATCTATAGTATTTGTGTAAAATGACCCATACCTATTCCTCTGAAGCTACAATGATGACTAGACTAGTCCCATATCCTTAACTCCCACTATCTAATGCTAGCTATACATTAATATTAACTACTTAACCTACTCAAATTTTCATGATCCCACACCGAAATCCATTCAATATTTATACGACAAGCATGACTCATCATGTAAATAACCTCCATGAAGTGCATAGGTGATAATGTAGCACATTAGTGTCCTATACCTCTGTGAAACACATTAATACCCCTCACTTTATTTAAGATTATTGAATCCAAACAAACTAGGGTTCTAATGTCCAATTTATAATTTTAAAGAAAATAGGGTTATTAAATTTACTTTGAACAATACCCTTCAAATCATCAACAAATTTCAAACATAGAGATTTTAAGGAAAAGAGTACAAAACCCAAATGTCCTTTGCCAAAGTTTTTGTTATTCAGAAGGAAAATATTTGAATAATTTTTTAAATTACTTATGTAATAAAAAAAATTATTTTAAAATACATGATAAGGTCATTGATATGGTTTACATCAGATAATAAAATTGATGAAATTTATCAAATTTGATAAGAGGTTGAATATTTTATTTATAAGAGATATAGAGTGTGTTTACTCAAGGCTATATTGTAGGCATAAAGATATTAAGGGGCTCATAATCATGCTCATTGACTCCACATAGGTTGTAATTCAAGGAAAATGATGCTCCTATCATCTATATACATTCATAGGTTGTCTATAATTGATTTTATGTCTTAAACATGCACGTTAAAGTTTTCACATTTTATCCCCAAGTTTGCATATGTCAATATATATCTTTAAATTTACAAACCTTTGTAGCTAGGGATCTAGGATACAAGGAATTCAATGCATAAGAACTTAAATTCATGAGAAGGCTATCAAAATATAAAAATAGATCAAAGTGTTAATTTAAGATATGACACCATAATATCAATAACAATTTTTGAGTTATAACTTATTGAATCAACAATGCCTCGAAGATATCAATTATTTGAGTTTACATATAAAAATCAAGGTATTCACTATAGCTTAACATATTGATAAAACAATATCCTATAACAACTATTATTATTACACAAAATTTAATATGATAGCATTTCTAAACTAATTACTTGGGCGTAAACCTGAAAAAACCACTATCATTTAGGTCTCATGATATTGATCATAACTATATATTTTAATATAGATGTCTAATTTTAATGTGATAGAAATTTTTTGTTGATGAAGGTGTTAGAGTGCACACTATAACATCGATAATGTTTAACTTAGAATAATAGTTTAATGAATAAGATTTAATACACAAGAGCTATAGATTTAGACTAAAACATTTAATATCTAATACTCAACCACATATAAAAAATTTGCACATAATAATTAACCTACCAAATAAGCTCCACACAAAGCCTTTTTGAAACACTTATTTACACTTGAAGCTCCTAATTAAATGCTAGGTTACAATATATCACAATTAATTATGACTAATGCAGATAATCTAAAACTGCTTATGGCTTGACTTCAAACAAGTATCAAATGATTCTTACACATAGGTTATACATATGACAACCCCTATGAGGTCTTGGCATTATTTATCATAAAAAAATGAAGATATGTCATAAAGGGAACCTTCCTATACTAAATCCATAATATAAAATAATGAGTGTCCAACATAACTCTTTTTATGATTCTATCCATCAATCATAGATGCAACAATAATGCCTACTAATTTTATTGGCATATGAATGTAAATGATAGTTTACTCAATTATATATCTCAATTTTATTTGTTAAGACCCTCCCTATAATTGTTTCTAAAAATTCCCCTGAGCTTACCTGCATCAAAACCTTGGAGAAAGGAAAAGATTTATAAATTTTATTCCAAACTCATAGGAAGTAGAATGCAAAAACCACTCAAATTATTGTAGGAGTGGAAGTTAAACAGAAAGGGGATAATAATGATCAAAATAAAATACAAATTTATAAAAAATGAATAAAAAATATCCAGCAAAAAATAATAATGAATACCACTTAGTCCTAAGTCATAGCCAAAAAAAAGGGATAAACCAAGTAAAGAGAAATTTCATTATTTCTTAACATAATTTTAAGGATAACATAACTATTATTAGAGGTCAAAAAATAAATTAGTATCAAATAGGTACACATAATAAAATATGAGCCTAATTACATACTATATCATGCCTTAAATTAGTTGTGATATTGATTAACTAATACCCATATGGTCAAGTTCCTACTATGACAATTCTGTAATCATCATAATTATATACAATACCTAAATAAATCACAGGTTAAAATTTATAATTACGTAATAAACAATTATAATAGAATGCACACCTAAATTACAAAAACCACAACATAAAGACCTTATATCATCAACATCTAAAATCTTCTATCATCAACATCTAAAATCTTGGTTAGAAATCTATTGAAGAAGCTTTTGAAGTAATGTAGTTTTCAAAGGGAACACAAGCTTATAAATTTGCATGCCATATATTTTTCAAGTACATGTTCATTTACATATATGTAAATATAGTGAGTTTAATATTTATGAGAATAAAAATAGTCGTAGTATGAAAAATTGTATAAAACTAATTTGATATGAAAGGTAGGGTATGTGCATGGAGTTGGGGGATAATTATGTGGACATACCTTAAAATGCATATGCATTATTCACATAATGTGTACACATTATGTGAATAACACATACACATTATTTACATTATGGATTGGAAATTATCGATCCATAATGTATACACATTATATGATATCGTGTACACATTATGGGGTAATGTGTATATGTTATTATAATGTATACACATTATCTGTGTAGTTTTTTTTAAAAACCCACAATCAAATGCTTCCATTTAAAATTTTCCAACTTTTAAGTACTATTATGCGATTGCGTTTCTCCTTCGAATACCTAAAAACTCACTAAAATTCCATTGGAAAGCTTAACACATACCTAACTTCACAACATCACCATGTAGATGAAGTAAGTGATAAAAAACTACACCTATTAACCTTGTATTTTACCAACTTTTTATTTTTTACATTGTTTAATTTATAAATTTTATTTTGAAATAGACCAATCCACTATAAAAGACCATAACCATCCTCCTAACCCTCCACATAACCTTGATAATCCTATGGCTAACCCTCTACATGAACCTCCCAATCCTTTGACTAATCCTCCACCTAATCCTCTTAATCCTATGGCTAACCCTCCTAATCATCATATTCCTCCACCTAACCCTCCTATAATTCCATAAGATCTCCCAAGTAGCCAAGAGGATATAGCTTCACATATTTTGGAAAAAAAATTAAATTGAGCAAGTAATGAGGAGAATGAGGTATCCCACATCAACCAACACCCACTACACCTATCTAACCAATAACCTAGAGCCAATATTGGATCAATTTGACTTGATAATGAGTCAAATTAATAAATGGGCATCATATCAGGATAATTGTATGGATTATTATGCTATAAAATTGTTAGCATGTGAGGTAAAAAAAAAAAAAAACCATTTGTGTGTTATTCTTTGACCCAATCACTAATGCACCATTTCTAATAACTGTTAAACATTTCCAAATCCATAGGTTTCAACACAATTAAATCAAAGCTAATTTATGGGACTGATAGTAGATGGTGTTTGATTATACACCATGTAACAACCATAAGGTCCCATTGTATTTTTTGAGGAAATTATACTATCAGTTTATTTTCAATGAGATTCCAAATTATTTTGATTATGGTGAGTTTTAGGGCTGAGGAAAAAGCTCTGCACATGATCGACCCGGTGCATGTCATGCACCTAATCGAACTGTAAGGATCCCTACCCAAAATCCAAATCATCCTAAGATCCATTTTATTGTCAATGAGGTCATGGAGATTGACACTTTACATGCACTTAGTGTGCTTACTGATACACTCATTCAACATATGAGTAGGATTTTAATGACTCATGTTGGAGACACACCACTTAGTGTACGTATCTCACCCCATCATTTTAGATCTTATGGAGCTATATGTATTAGAACTTATAGTGATGATGAAATTAGTGGTTTAGAATGGTTTGATGATATAATCTTGATTGAAGAGTTTTTAGCATACACATTTTGTGTGTAGTCATCAAACATTACATGGATGCAGGTATTTTTTATAGAAATTCCATGTTAAATTTAAGATATATTTACAAATAAAAAATATAAAAATTAATTTACACAATAATAATAATAATAATAATAATAATAATAATAATATATGTAATTTTTTATGTTTTAGGAGGATATGGTGCCTTCATCATCATAGTACATGTTTGCAAGATTTGATTTTATGAAACCATTATTTACATATACAGAGCTAGCTACTGGCCCATCCACTATTGCATTTACCTATGTTAGCATGACACTTTTTTATTATACACAGATAAAATTTTGAGTTAATCTTACACTCTTGGTTTAATAAAGGAGAAAAAATTGCCATATATCTTTGATACTTTATAGAAAACTAAGTGAGACCTTGTTTGTTCAGTTAATGTCTCAACTAAATACTCCTCCATTGCTATGAGTGGAGATAGCCATTGGCCCATCCACTACTACATCTACATGTGTTAACATGATACCTTTTACTTATACATAGGTAAATTTTTGAGTTAATCTTACACTCTTGGTTTAGTAAAGGAGAAGAAAATGCCATATATCTTTGATACTTTATAAAAAAACTAAGTGAGAGATTGTTTGTTCATTTGATGTCTCGAGTAGACACTCCATCACTATGAGTGAAGATAAACAAGCCCTCATAGAGGTACATATTAACTTATAATTTTAAATTGTAAAAATAGTTTTTTTTTAAAATTAATTTTACTACATACTTGCCTGATAAATATAACTTATGTGAATATATTATGTATGCAGGGTTGTCCCATGACATTTGATAGTCCCATTCAGATGATTAGTAGGGAAACATATCGTGTTTCTTCCTCATTTTAAATGTTTGTTTGTGCATTTCAACCTACCATTGACCCAATCGAGTGTCAAAATCAAATTGAACAGGACCATGAAATTGTAGTAAACACATGTTCAATTTTTTTTTTAATATTTTAAAATCAATTTCTTAACTTGGTTGTATGTATTTTATGTTAATTTTTTAATAATAATTGTATTTAAATAGGTTATCTATAAGTGAGCTATGAGTGTAGGACCCACAATCAGACCTTAGAGTAATCCAAGGCATTCAAGGGATCTCCATCTACCTAAAAGGCATCCTAGGGAGGGTCTTCTTTAAGGAAATAAAATAGAGGGAGGCTATTTGATGATTAGCTCATGTCTTACATGATGTACTTTTTTATTTTCCTATATAGTAATATATGTATTATTAACATTTTACATGTGCCTATATGGCATTCACTTGACATTCTATTATGTTTTTATTTTGTAAGCCTTTATGGCTTTTATTATTATATTATAAAACTAATTTATGAGAAATGAGGTTTTATTATTATGTTATCAACAATGAATTGTACTATTTGACCATTGATCCACATTTGATAATTTCAGGTGTTTAGAGAACCTACAATGCCCCCAATTCTATCCCCTTAAGAATATAGGGCCCTTCTTTGAGTATTCACCAAGTCAAGATGCACCAGTTCTCATGTTCCTTGTTTTATAATTTAACTCATTTGATGTCGATTTTAGCACACCAATATGGTCCTAATTGAAATCAATTATTTATAATTATACAAACATTGTAGTTTATATAGTACAAAGAATCACTAAAAAATATACCGAGAATTCACAAATAATTATTAATAACTCACAAACATTTTGGAGAGATAAAAAATCATAAGCAAATTGATTATTTTGAAACGATAGAATTTCCCATGGTATATTTTTAACACCAACCTAAAGCTTGTATATCTCTTGACTTACTTTCATTTATATAATTTAAGGCTTAGATGGTGTTGTAGAGGCCTACTAAACCTTAACACATGCCTTTAAATCTCACTTTATTTTTTGAAAGATTCAGATATTGTGACCATTCTATAGCAAGGAGAAGAATTTATGTTTTATTAGATACAAGTCTCTCAACACACATAAAATTCATTAAGACCTTATAAACACAACCATAAATTTATTTCAAAGAATGACTGTCGCATGTTTGAAGTACCCCCAATGTTATGTAGATGTTTGAAGCATCCATGACACATTGTATTTTTGGCTTTGTTAATTAATTTCACAATTTTGGGTGAGGTCACTACCACTATTGATAAAACATTTAAAAATTCAAATTCAAACAACCATCATTAGATTTGAATTTTTTCAAGATAAGTACTAACACCATATGTGAAAGTGGGAATAATATAAATTACTAATACCCTATGTGAAAGTCATGTGATAGTGGGAAAAATATAATTGGTCATATTATACGTAAAATCTTACTAATGAGATTTTTCACTATGAATTTATTTGCAAAAACCCTATCACCAATTCATGAAACTAGGCCCATGCCCTTAAAATAATTTGTTTGAAAAAACTAACTTTGATTTTTTTGATTGCTTAACCATTTATGTCACTAAGAGTAATCTATCTATGGCCTCTACTAGATCTTATTATCCTATCTTATATATCCACTTATATTGGTATCCTAGAGACCAATGAGACTTATCCTCATATCATGGTCCTTTTATATTACCAAGGCTATTAATCTTTCTTAAATCATCTATCACACTCATTTATACTCTTACACATAGTTTCAATTCACTCATAAGGCTCAAATGTATAGATATGACCTTTACCTTAACCCCTACAAGTTTTATAATCTTTAGACTATCAAATCAGACATACATAGGTTCTTTGAAACATAGTTACCACTTGATCATAATAATAGGGCCTTAAAATATGTACATATCAAATTCTAGATCTTCTCTCTCAATCATTTTCCTTCTAAGGTCAATTTATCTTCATTATGTCTATCTTAGGGTTTATACAATTCCATGAGACCCGATAACTTCTCAAAAGTTTTTCATAGAGTCTAGGGGCTATCTAACCTTACTAACACCTTTAGAGGAAGGTAAAAAACATTCGCTCACTTCACCAATAATATAATAAAGCTCATTAAAGCATTAAATTATAGTTATAATATACTCTATATGACTATATCATATCATGCCCATGTGTATAATATGCGAATGACACATTTTTCCATGACACTAACATCCAACTCCATTAGAGATACATTTTCACTATTGTTTAGAAGGGTGGAAACACTAAAAAAAATGTTTTCAAAGTTTGATCTATTATTTGAATTAGGAATTATGTCAAGACCGTTTATAAATAATATTGAATGTGCATAAATAAAAACAATAAAGAAACTAAGTTACCTCTCAAGATGAAAACCACAAGTTCAGACAAAAATTTAAAGTGAGAAACCAAATGTATCAGATAAAAATATACATGATCTTATTAGAAGTCTTACAACTAAAATCTCCACAAGTACAAAATTGAATCAAAAGCACAAGAGAAGAAGAGAGAGAACTATAAATTTTAGTGAGGAAAATAAGAGAGGAAGAGCTCTTTTATAGAGCTAGAAGATGAAAATGAGAGTTACATAGAACCCATTATGACCTTAAAAGCATTCCAAGTGTGTGCCACTTATGTCCTAATCCCTTAAAAAGAGAAGGAAGTATGTGTCATGCGGATAAGGGAGAGTTACATGCAAGTAAATCTAAATCCAACAAGTGGATTAATGAGATGAGTGACACCTCATAAAGGTAGAAATAAAATACATTTACAAATATAAATAAATACATACATATATAACACTTAGGATAATCTTATAAACTTAATAAGGACCTAAATTAAGGTTAATTATCTAACATTCCCCCTTAAACTTAAATTTGGGGTTATAAAAGTGAACAAAGAAGGAAGATGAAATTACATAATACTCCCCTTAATAGAAACTTTATTCAAGAGAAATTACAACAATTTAGAGAGAAGAAAGAAGAGAAGATGCCACCAAAATTTTCAAAGAAAAAAGTGTGATCACCAAGAATCTTCAAAAATCTTTTTTGGATAAGGTGGTCAATTTGTCATGGAACAAAGACCAACCAAAATGAGTAATGATCTACAAACCTACAAAACAAGCATGCTAACACCAATCTTTTAAGTTAAATAATTATTATGTAAAAAATACAATCTACATACATAATAAAAGTAGATGTATAACTAGACAAATTTAAGCAAAGCCAAATTCTATTATAAAGTGCGTAAACCTACACAAAAATAAGTTAGTCACAAAAGATCTATATAAAGCATATATCCTTTGTAATAAAAATCAAGAAATGCATATAATATTTATTTAATCAAAAGAAAAATAAATAAATATTTATCACTTGTAAAATATATTCTTCATGAAGCATTAGAAGAATTATCACAAGAGAATACATCAAAGGCTCTAGAAGATTCATCAGTATTAAGAATCCAAATATTTTTACTCTTAGAAGTTGGAGATGCAGTCATTTTTCAATAATGCAAAGTATCATGCATGGATTTACCACAATATTTGTATGGATGCAACTTTTAACATTAGAGATGTGATGTCTATTTTTTTCACAATGTGCATAGAGTTTAACATTTAAATCAAAGCATGTGTATAAGAAATAGTATAATCGAAAGAAGTTGCATGATAAGTCCTATGCAAAGGACAATAAGATTATGAATTTGTATTAGAAGCATGAAAATTAGTAAAATAAAGACCTTTAAAATTTGTAATACAAGTAGGTAAAATAAGTTTAAGACTACCATCTTCACACTTACCAAGCACACCACCCGAATAACTCATAGATTGCATGATTTTTAAACTAAGGTTGGTAAAAAGAGTGTGCACATGAGGTTGAGTTTGTTTAGAAACAAAATAAAATTCATCATCGTTAAAACTATTATCATTAGTAAAAGATGTAAATTTATCATTTAGAATGTTAATAAAGTTTTGCATAGATTTCGTATGAGTAATAAAAGAATTTTGTAAAATAATAATGGTGTCATTTTGAAATTGAATTTCACATTTGAGTGAAATAATTTTGTCATTTTTCAAATCAATTTGATGTAAAGACTTTTTAAAATTTAAAAAAATAACCAATTTAAATGTTATTTTTAAACACGCTAAGATGTAAAATTATAGCACTGAATATATACTAAAAGTTTACACAAATTTAAAGATTTATTAACAAATAATAATTTAAAAATAAAATGCATAAGATCACTAATTAACTTATAAATGAAAATTTATTTAAATTGGTAATAGATTTTCAAACAATTAAATTATTTGAAATTACCTAAAAAACTTCTATGAGTAGAACATTAAGTTTTCAAAAAATACTTATGAAAAAATCTCACTTCTCATGAGAAAAAGAATAAATTGAGAGTAAATACACTTTTCACTTTTATAAAAGACAAAGAATTGTTTCTTTTAAAAAAAATATATCTTATGTGAAAATTAAATACTTTCCATTTCCTATTAAAAATATATTTTAATGTCCTTGTCTTTAGTGAAAAAGAGAATGCCACAAAATTAAAGCATAAAAGGAAAGCATTTTTTTGTTATTAATTTAACTCCTTACTAATAAAAATATGAAAGCTCTACTCTTTTTGGTTTTTATTTAGCTTGGAGAATCTAGAAAACCAATGAATCTTCTTAAAAAAATGATTATATATATTTATTTATATATATGGTTTTAAAGAGTTAAGTTTTCATATATCATTAAAAGTGTTGGAGTAAAAGAATGATTCTTTCACTGTTCATTGGAATTGATTAATAAAGTAAGTAGAGGCATTTTTTTATTTGTATATAAATGCAATGAAAGTGAATGAAAGACATTTTATGTAGTTGAGTGACTTGAAAAACAAAATGTATCATTAATATGACTATTTTACAAATCCAATAAAAATGTAAAACACAAAAAATGTGTAAAAAGGAAGAGAAATGCCTAACTCAATAATAAATTATTCTTGGCAAAAAAACACAGATATGGCACTAATAATTAATGATTTGATAGAAAAAAATATGTAAAGAGATGCTATAAGACCATGACTACTAATTAATAGGAACACACAGAATGCTAACTGTGCATAATAAATTATTAGACCAAACTGAGTATGAGGTCAAAGGTAAAGTGCCAAAATAATTTTGAATAAGAAAAATAAATAAGGCATAAAACTTTCAAGATAAAATATGCATTCACCTTAATGATCAATTAAGAGCTATTTTCTTGATCTCAAAGCTATGCAAAAACTAGATTAGATAGGTAACACAAATGTTGATGCAAGAAGACAATAATAGATGCTTGAACCAAATGCACAAAGCATAATAAAGAGAAATGAATTAAACCATATAAAAATTAATTGAGAGGTGAAATCATTGAGGGGGGAAAAGCAAGAAAAAACCTATTAAACAATTATTTATACTTAAGAACTGCAAAAAAACCTTGAAAGAAACCTAAAAAAAAGGTTAGAGGGAAAACATGTAGTTGAAATTATTTTAATAAGGTTTTGAAAAACTCACCAATATTGTTAAAACAACCAATGCTCTGATACCATATTAGGAATTATGCCAAGATCATTTATAAATAACATTGAATGTGCATAAATAAAAATAATAAAGAAACTAAGTTACCTTTCAAGGTGAAAACCATAAGTTGAGACAAGATTTTAAAGTGAAAAATTAAACGTATCAGATAAAAACCACATAATATTATTATAAGGCTTGCAATTAAAATCTCCAAAATTACAAGATTGAATCAAAATCACAAGAGAAGAAGAGAGAGAATTATGAGTTTTTAGTGAGCAAAAGAAGAGAAAAAGAGCTCTTTTATAGAGCTAGAGAAGGAAAAGGAGAGTTAAATAGAACCTTATTATGAACTTACAATCCCTCCAAGTATATACTACTTGTGTCTTAATCCATTACAAATAAAGGGAAGTGTGTGCCACGTGGATAAGGAAGAGTTACATGCAAGTAACTCTAAATCCAATAAGTGAATTAATGAGGTGAGTGACACTTCATAGAGGTAGGAATAAAATGAATTTAAAAATATAAATAGATTAACACATAACTAAGCCTTAGGATAATCTTATAAACTTAAGAAGGATAAAATTAAGGTTAATTCTTCAATAATTTGAGAACTCTATTTCCAATGCCTTTCCTAATACAATACAAATCTAGAATTTTAATCTAACTTCAGACATGCATAAAAATGAAACTATAAGTCATCTTTATGAATCATAAGATCCCTCATCTACATTTATAAAAAATATTCTTTCACCCTAGATCACTTTGGCTAAACCTTTGAGATTAATTTATGGCATAAGTTGCAGTATCAGGTCATCAAATTCAACTTTTTGGTAGTAAAGAGATAACTTCTCAAGCTCCAACAAGTATTTTTACCTCTGGACCCCTAGGTGAAAATATATCACTTGGAGCACATCTAAATAGGTGAATGACACATGTTTCCATGACCTCGATGTCCAAGTCTACCTATAAATACATTTTAAAAACTATTTAAGAAGGCAAAAACAATGACAAAAAATATTCTCAAAGTTTGAGTTGTTGTTCAATAAATCCATCTCTATTGTTCCTTCACTACAAATTGGCATTGCAAACATGTCCAGATGGATGGATAATGTCTAGGACCACATTCTTGGCCTCTTTTCATGTCTATTTGACAAACTCACCACCCATTCTAGCCTTAAAAATGTCCTTCCCAATACAAGAAAAATGTAAAATTTTAGCCTAACTTCAAATATACATAGAATAAAAACTATAATTCATTTGATGAATCATAAGATCCCTCATCAGCATGTCTAAAAACTCTTATTTCACTTCAAATAACTTTGGCTAAAAATTTAAGATAAATTTGTGGCATAAGTTACAGTAATAAGTCCTAAAATATAACTTTTTGGTAGTGAAGAGACAACTTCTCAAGCTACAATAGGAATTTTTACCTCTGAGATCCGCAGGTAAAAATATACCACTTGAAACATGTTGAGATAAGATAATGACATGTGTTTACACAACCCTAACATCTAAGTAAACCCAAAAATACATTTTCACTACTGTTTAGAAGGGCATAAACATTGACAATAAATGTTGTCAAAGTTCAAGCTGCTATTTGAGAACTCTATTTTTGGTGCTTATTTGATACAAACTAGCACTACCAACACATTTATATGGGTGGATAATGTTTAGGACCATGTTTAGGGCCTCCCATCATGTTTGGTCGATAAACCCATTATAGACACTTTGTTTCAGCCACATCCATGTCTAAATCAGATATCAGACCAATTTCTAGCAAATGATGCAAATTAAGCCTAGAAATCATCTAAACATCCCAATTTCATCCATTTACCAGATGTCAATTCCCAGAATCATATTGATATATCTTTATTTAGGGTATTATCTTGTATGTAACGATAACCTCTTGTGAATTCATCCCTAGTCTAGTTGTGGCCTAGCAAATTGATGTTTTAGACTAATTAAATGGGGTATTTAAACCAATTCCTAAAATGGACAAAAGACTAAGAAGAATTAATTAACCAAGTAAATCAAATTAAATTCTTAAGTAAAAATTCCATGTTGAATTAATGAAAATACAATTTCCAAAAATTAAAATTCAACAAATATCAAAGAAATGAGGTCATGATGATATCATCATCCTCAAAATAAAAAATGGTAAAATATCAACTAAATGCCATAATTTTTTTTTTTTTTGAGCCATGCATCTATAAATACATAATTAATGACCTTATTTATTGTATTTAACCTCCCAAGGTTGACATAGGGTTAGCCTAGACCTAACCACACCTAGGTTGGGGTTAGTTTGAAGGCTATAAATACAAGGCTTCACCCTCACTTCCAACAAGCTTTCTTGTGCAATGTTATAGCGCTAAATTAATCCTAGAGAAACTTCAAATAATACCAATTTCTAAGGCCATAGACCAAGTGGATAGAGGTACATGATGTAAGATCACCATTGACAAAGAACCATTGCTCACAAGCCAAGCTTGAGCCCAACCTCATGCAAATAAACTCTCTAAACTTAAAAGGAAGGTAAAAGTGTTCATTTTTCTTCTAGTTGTGGTTGGTTTTCTTTGTTATTTATCTCCCCATAGATCCTAGGCTTAGAAATATAACAACGTTTATTTAGATTAACAAAGAGAAGCTAAACTTATTTTTCCTTGGATTCCTTGGATATATAATGGCACATCTAGTGGGACCCAACACAACCCAAAAATCATCATAAGATTACTTTTTCACTCTTAAAAATCTAAGAAAGACCATTTTAGACCTTAGTTTAGCTTTTTTTCCTTCAAAAATATTGTATTTTTTGTTGACTGCTAATCGGTAACTTCATCCATAACAATTGATGAATTGGCTAATTTTTTCATGTTTTCAAAGAAAACAATGACTTCACCACTATGTATTAGTGACTTTGCCTCAAAACAATGACTTCACCTACAACCAACATCTTCACCCTATGACCACACCTTTTTGAAAATGCTAACTTTGCCTTAGAATGATGAATTTCTTCAAAGGAAATAACAACTTCATCCCCCCAAATGGTGTATTTTTGAGGTAACCATCCTTTATGCATTTGGAGATTTTTCACAATTTTAAAATAAAATAATGACTTTGTTGGTTATAATCAGTGACTTTTCCAAATTTCTATCTATTTGGTTTATTTTTAGGAAATCGATGACTTCGCCCTGTAACAAAGACATGGGACTTCAAAAGTTCAAAATTTTTGGCTTCTTCTTGAAAATAAATCAATAAAATTAAAAAACTAACATTTTTTTGTAGGGAATTAGGCAACTTAGAAGAAGTTTCCACATCCTAGGAAGGCCATTTCACATTTATCTTGGTGCTTAAAAAGTTATTTCACATTTATTTTTATGACTAAAAACTTGTGCAAACAACTTTCATTTTTCATCATTTTCAAGTTTTCAAAAAGGCCAAAATTCAATCATGCTTTGAAATTTAGTGCTTACAAAGAATAATAAATTTATATATATCACTCCTAAAATAACTTTACTTTCTTTTTCTTTAATTTTAAAGCACTTAACTAGTTTCAGTTTTGGAATAGTTTCATTTTTAGTAGAACTTTTACGCATAGACTCTCCCCTTTTCTGATTTAGGGGACTCGGGTGATAAATAATTTAATTATTTTACTCATTTTTTAGAGTCAAACCTAAATAAATGTGGCTTATTCTCTCCTGTTATTTCTAAGGACTTGAGTGACTAAAAAATGATCAAGTTCTTCATTTTTATTTCTTATATTGGCTTGTGAATGGGAGTTCATTCCCTCCTCATGGGTTATTTAAGAGGACTTTGACCTAGGGTTTCATCTCTCAAAATTATTCCAAACTCACTCTTTGATTGGGTATAGAAATTGGGTGTACCATTATATTGTATAGTAGTTGATTGGCTGGCCTAACAAGCCTAATGGGTTCCTGAGCCATATAGGGATATAGACATTGAAATTGAATAAATAGTACATGATTGAATTTTTTGTGCAAAGGAAAAGACCTTTACATAATAAGATATATGTTTTGGATCCAATCGATGTGAATTTTATGCCTAAGTGTTTCTAGTCATTTGTGGACCATCTAAACAAGACACTAAATTTTTTAGCTTAATTAACCTTACTTGCCGCGA
The DNA here is from genome assembly GCA_037957365.1 of Torreya grandis. Lineage (NCBI taxonomy): Eukaryota > Viridiplantae > Streptophyta > Pinopsida > Cupressales > Taxaceae > Torreya > Torreya grandis. The sequence continues at coordinate 1,092,572 of JARHVA010000692.1, read as the reverse complement.
AACATCCTACCAAATGTTGAGTTGCTTCGATTCTCTAAGTTACTTTTCATGTATCAATTCTTGAGAGATAGTGGGGGGATTAAAAACTTTACCTACATGCACTCTTTATTTATTAGATTAACAATTAATTCCTTTCAAGATTGGTATATTGGTGAAATTTTTGGTAGATATTATGCATAACTTGTGTTAGTTTTAGAGTAGGAGCATACACTTACGTGTAACTTTTTATTTTACTTGTGTTATCTGAGTCTAAAAGTCACTTTTACAAAAATCAAAACAATAAATGAACACACATTACACACATCACTTTAGACCAAGAAGTGTTATTCTACAAAAATTATTTAATCCATTTATCTTAGCTCAAACCAAAACCAAGACTAATTATGTCTTTAATTTTAGATGAGACGTTGTTATGCTAACAATTTTAGTCTAGACCTTTATTCATACAAGTATTTAAAAATATAATTTGAAATTCATCTTTCAAATTTAAGATCTAAAAACCATCGATCTTTGCTTGAGTCTCACTTACATTGGACTTGAGTTGCTCATCTTTGATTGTGTCTAGATTGTGCAACTTGGATTAATTTTTAGTTTGATTTTTAAATACCCCTTGCCTAAATACCAAGTTTCCATTTTAAACCACAAGTGACTTTAGACCAAGGTTTTCATTCGACTTAGTTTCCAAATTTATACTTAAACCAAGAGTACCTTTTATCTTCAAGCCAATTACGTTAGTGTTTAGTTGATTTAAAAGTGTGTGCCTTAACCAAGTTCTATTTTTAAGACTAGCTTTGTGACTTTTGAACAAATACGTAGCATAATTTTTTAGACTAGGTTTGTTTTGCCTTTAGATAGTTCAAGACCTTTCTCTAGACTGATTTCATGTTTTCATTTCCAAATTTCCTTAGACTTAGACTTAGATTTAGACCTTTGATAAAGAGACTGAGATTCATGTTTAAAACTCTTTTAAGACAAGTGTGCTTTCATAAACCAAAATCAAGCTCTTTAACAGTCCTTTTCAGACTAAGTTTCAAACATTTTCAACATTAGACCAACCTTTTGTGAGACACTTGATTCAAACATGCCTTGTTATACACATAGTGGAGCCATGGATAATATGAATAATGAGATTATTATCACAAATGGTCCATTTTTTCATGATCCTTATGAAGAAAAAGTAGCTTAAATGATGGATCTATATCCCTCATATGATGCTAGCTATGCTGAACAAAGTCAAGATCCTTTGGCACACTATCTTGTCAATATACCTTCATATCTAGGGTAAGAACAAGACTAGATAACCTAATATCTAGCAAATGTACCAAGCCCCATAGAACAACTCAAATAACAAAAAATGCCATAATACATAAATATGCCAACTATCATGAGTTATGATCCATTCTTTTTTGATCACTGCCTCTTAAAGAATAGGGATGAAATCCTTATTAGAGCAGTGGAGGTAAGCACTAAGTTTCCTTTGAACTTTCCCCATTAGAATTTACCTAGATTGGTGTATGCGCCTAGTAGTAGGATTCAAGTCAAAACATTTGAACAAACTTCATCTAGTCAAATTTAGGATCTGGTACTAATGCACAACCTAGAGATAATTATGCTTATAAAAGGGAAGGGTCAAATTATTGACCAAATAAAATAAATGCAGCAAGCATACCAAATGTACCTTAACTTGGATAAAAATTTGAATGCCATGATGATTTATAATATGCCACTCATAGAGTCAGATCCCTCTATGGGGATACAAACTGACTCATTAGGTTATGCCAACCTAACCATAGATCTATTTGTTTAAACAATGAATGTTGTAGACATGCTTCATGTTCTTATAACTCAAGAATAATGTATAGTGCTGATTAAAGACCTTTTTCAAAACATGACAGGTGGCGCATAAGTGTACCCAAACCCAAATTAGGTTCAGTCAAATATTCAAAAGACCAATTCATAATAGGTTTTAATGAACACTATGAGCAACTCACAAAAGGGGGAAGGAATGTCAAGTTCACAAGTATAACACACATATAGTCCCCCTTAACTACCCACTTCATCGAACACATATTAGGGAGAAAAATAATTCAAATATAGACTAATCCTCCACCTCAACAGGTGGTGAATACTACTCCACCCCAATAGGTAGTGGCCAACATTGCACAATAGCTAACAAAAACCAATGTGACACCAAAATAAGTGTTGAATGTTTCATCCAAACATGGTTTAACCAATAACATAACATTGTTGGTCAACAACATCTCGTAATTGGAAAACAACAAATACCTGGTGAGAAACAAGTATTTAACCAATGCCAAGTGCCAAATATATAGTAGGTACCTATTAGATAATCGGTGTATTACACCCAAAAAATACCATACCCCCAACAAATGCTAACCATGTAATAATTTTAGTAATAATATTTTGGCCAACAATAAATACCCTCCATAATATAGGGTTCAACCAGTTAGTATCAAGTTCCATTTCTGATCCAATAAACATAATTCATCCTTTAATACCAATTATCACCACATAGGCCATAGTTTCTTTCAAATCAAATCTATATTGTTAATCCCAATGCTTACCAATAACAAATACCACCCTAAAAATACATTCCTAACCAAATGTTGTGTCTTCTTGATAAGGCAACCAACTAGATGAATACACAATAGTCTACCATGCCTTTACTATACCCCATCCATAACAATCCAATTATAACCACCAAAACCCAACCACATCCATCTCTACCATCCACTTTTATATCCCAAGAACTGTAACATGTAAAGGATGCAATTTCAGCTCTTCAAACAATTAACCACGAAAATAAATTTAAACTATATGAAATATGTTCCTATCCATTTAACATGGATTACCCATAAGTACTATTTACTCTAGGATTTGAGTTGCCTAAGTTTAAAAAGTATAATGGAAAAGGAAATCCAATAGAAAATTTGAAGGATTTTTATGTTTCTTTCTAGTTAGTGGTCTTCAATGATGTTTACCTACTTTTTCTTTTCTCATGAAGTTTATTTCTTAAACTACCTAAGAAATTAGTTCCTAACTTTGACAAATTGTAAAAAATGTTTATGTAACATCTCTTCTATAATCTCAAACATGAGAATACTATAGTGGATTTAGGCCAAGCAAAACAAAAACATGGGGCGAGTTTTTCAAGTTATCTACAATGGTGGAGGGAACTTGTTAACTGCTTCACACACAACTTTTTAGATAAATAGTTGGCTATAGTATTCGCATGTAACTTATAAAGTGATATATGTTATCACTTTGATATGCAATGTGCCCATATGTTTGAAGAGATAATTGAAAAAGGATTGCAAATTGAGAAAACTCTTATCAACAAAGGGGTGATAAAGTTGTATACCCTAAACCAAAAATAGAGCCAAAATAATTTTTTTTGGCCCAAGTTAAAACCCAAACCTAGTCCAAATGTATGCTTTTACACCAACACAGGCTAACAAATTTGAAAAACTTAAAGAGTATAATCACAAAAAGAATATTTTTGGTAATGGAGTCACAAAGTTGCATCATGTCCAAATGGTGAAAACACCATCTGCTCAGCCTATTCTGAAAATGCAACCTATTCCATAACTACAACTAGATCCACAAATGAAATCACGTCTACATATGTATGTATCTTAGTCTCCACCTTTACAAACCCTTCCTCCAAGAATAACACCCAATGATAGAGTCTTTAATGACCTTGATGATCCCATTGAATCAGTGTTTTACAAATTAGCCACAACCAATATGATTTGTTGACATATTACACAACACTTTACTCAAGGTGTACCTTACCCTAAATGTGTTAAAGAGCATGATTTATATGAATACCATCATGTTCATGGCCATTCAATATGTTGATGTGTGTAGTTGAGGCACCTTATTTAAAACATGTTGGAAAATAGAGAGATCGAGTTGGATAACAAGGATTCTACTTCAAACCAAAACTTGGGTATCTACCAAAATCCTTTCCCACAACATAATTTCAATAATCAAAACCAAAAACAAAGAAGTCCACCATTGCAACAACAATAGTAATAACAATAACAAAAACAATGACAACACTAATTGTAAAATAGATATAACTAAGGCCATAATGACCCTAATAACAAAGAATCCTATCATGTAGTCGCACATGACTACAATAGCATTGCAGGTTACATAGTGGGTGGTCATATATCTATGATTAACACCAACCCTATAATCATAACTAATCACTAATGATAGTTATTTAACAATGCCCAACCATGTCCTTATGTTGGTAATTCTCCTTTGGCCACTATTAACAAACAAGCTTATCAAGGCTCAATAATTACCATCTAAGGCCGTTCTTATTCTAGCTATAATGGTCCTTTACCTAATCAAGATTGCATAATCATAACTCAGTGGATCAAATTTATCATTCTAAGATCACAACCACCTTCTACCAATAAACCCATTTACTCCACCATACTAACTAGGAGTGAGGCAATTACCAATGCAAAAGAGAAAGTATATGATATTGTGGAACAACTAAAAAATATGCCTACACAAATATCTATTCTAAATTTGTTTCACAAATTTACCATCCATAAAAATATCTTATCAAACTACTGATCTAGTCTCAAGTACCTAATAACATAGCATTAGACAAATTTCAAGCTTAGGTTGGACACCTAGCTCCAAGCTTAAAAATGACTTTTTACCAAAGTGATATGTCATCCCTAGGCACTCTCCACAATAACCCACTTTACATTTAAATCATTATAACCTATCATAAATTTAAATGCATCCTCATAGATAATGGATCAAACCTTAATATTATGTCTCTAAATTTAATCAAACATTTGGATACATGTAGTTGACCTTTAGCTAGAGACCATTACTATCAAGGCCTATGATAATGAAGAGAGGGAGTCACAAGGAATAATTTATTTACTAATAATCATTGGGCTTGACCCATGACACACATTTCCATGATTTGGATATAGATTTATCATATAATTTTGTTTTGGTCTGACCTTGGATACATGAAATTCAGGCAGTACCTTAAACACTACACTATTGTATCAATTTCTCCCATTCTGTGATGGAAGTAACTATTAAAACTGACCTATAGCCATACCAATTTTGCAAACATCTAGAGGCTGAGTATAAAATCTATAATTACCATTTTGTCCTAGACCTTAAGCCTAAGAAAGATAAAGACCTACTTGTCAAATTTGTGGATTCTAATTATATAGACCTTGAGAGTCTTACCTCTATGTCCTCTGCACCCCCTCTTAAAATATTGAACCATTTTACTATCTCTAAGAAAGGCCTAGGAGAATACATCACACATATTTCATTCCATATAGCTAACTTTCCACAAACCCCTAAGACCTATGGTAGACCCAAAGCTAAGGATGTTTGTATGGAATGGTGACAAAAAGGAAAACTTAATAACCCAATGCCTATTATTTTTACATCAACAACTAGTCCAGATCAAGACCCACTTACCAAAGATGATTCTTGGTTATATAATGATAACTTGATTTAATGATACCAAAGCAAAAAGTATCCCATACCTAACCAAATCATGGATAATCAAAGCTTATGAAGGCAGAGGCATGGGGGAAGCTCAAAAAGGTACTCTTGAACTAATTTCCATAACCAAGTATAAGGGAACTCATGACATTAGATTTAAACCACATGGGGGTGACTTTAATTAATGTATATGTGTTCTTACACCAAAAACTAATTATGATGATACAAACAATGATGTAGAGTCTGATTATAACATATATAAATAACTAACCAATACCAAACTATTTAACCCCCATGTAGTTTATACCATCATGTATGTTATCCTACCTTCACCACTTTTTATTCATCATCCCTAACTCATCGACTAGGACCAATAAGAATCCATAGTGTCACTTGATGAGTTTGAGAATGATGAGGCTATTGGTGAATTTTTAGGTCTAAGAGACCATCTCCCTGTCAGAGATCATAAATAAGGTTTATCTATCAAATTGGATCTCGCTACCTATTTCAAAGAGCAGGTGAACACCCTTAACCCAAAAAAAAATAAATAAAACATAACGGTCCCAAAGTAAAAACCTCTTTGAGGCACTTTTGGACCAAGAAAAAGTAAAGAAAAATGCCAGTCTCTTGGTGAAAACTTGTTTCAGGCACCACTAGATGGGGATGTTCACCCTTCTTGGAATGAATCTCAAGAGGCCACCAATAAAAAACTTGCATTTGGGTATGAATTTAATACAAAGGAGAAACATGATTTTAAGAAAATTATTCAAGAATGTCATGAGGTATTTATTGCATGGACCTTACCACCATTGGGTGATTTTGATTCATCTTGTTTAGGAGAATTATATGAGTTAGTCTAGCTAGAGGACTTTGATATTGCCAAATGATTCACATCTTTGCTGACTATTTGATTAGATGGTTATACACTCCTTATGGATGACACTTTTGAGGTCAACATTTGAACATTGATTGATCCAAGGTGGATTAAACTAGGTATACCCCTCACTGAGGAGGAGTGTGAAGTCCTTACTACACTCCTTAGGGAGTTTGTTGACATTTTTTCATGGGGTTATTTTGACATGCCAAGTTTGGATCCTACCTTGGTTATACACCATCTTGTTTAGGATAATTGGATGAGTTATTCTAGAAAGAGGACTTTGATATTTCCAAATGATTCACATATTTATTGACTATTTGATTAGATGGTTATACACTCCTTATGGATGACAATTTTGAGGTCAACATTTGAACACTGATCGATCCAAAGTGGATCAAACTAGGTATGCCCCTCACTAAGGAGGGGTGTGAAGTTCTTACAACACTCCTTAGGGAGTTTGTTGATATTTTTACATGGGGTTATTCTGACATGACAAGTTTGGATCCTACCTTGGTTGTACACCATCTTGTTGTACATCTTGATACTAATTTAGTCAAGTAGAAAATAAATAAAATACATTCTCACATTACCATCTTAGTCAAGAAGTAATTGGAGAAATTATTAGATGTAGGATATATTCATTCTATTGATTACTTAGAGTGGATATCCAATATTGTGCTAGTCAGCAAAAAGCTAGAAGACATCATATTGTGCATTCATTTTTGGAATATTAATAAGGCTCACCTAAAGGATAAATTTCCTCTACCAAATATTTACATGATTGTTGACTCCATAATTGGGTATGAAATGTTGTCCTTCGTGGATGGAGTTTTAGGATATAATTAAATCAAGTTTGTGTGTGAATACCAACACAAGACAATGTTCACCACTCCTTGGGGAACATTTTGTTATCAAGTAATGCAATTTAGCCTTAAGAATGCATGGGTAACATACCAAAGGGCCATGACTATTATATTTCATGATATGATGTATGATATTTTCAAAGACTATGTCAAAGACATAATGGGTAAATATAAGATCCGTGTAGACCATCTAGATGTACTACAAAGAATATTTGAAATGGTTTGTGAGTATAAGGTTCAATTTAACCCCAAAAAGTGCATCTTTGATATTACTTTAGGCAAACTGTTAGGATTTATTATCTCTTGCTGAGGCATTGAAGTTGATCCTACCAATGTCAAGTCCATTATTATGATGCCACCACTTTCTAATTTGAATTAGCTTTGTAGTTTTTAGGGCAAAATATAGTCTATTAAATGATTCATTTCATAACTTACTGATAAATGTCATCCATTCACTAATTTATTGAAGAAAGGCATTGTATTTTCATGGAGTGAAGACTGATAAAAGGAATTGGAACACATGAAAGAATATTTGGCCAATCCACCTATTTTGATACCACCTATATCAATAAATCCATTCTTGCTTTACCTATCTACCATTGAAAATGCCCTGGGGGCACTTTGGCCCAACATGATGAGCATGAGAAAGAATATGTAGTGTACTATATAAAGCATACAATGGTAGCATAATAACACAATTATACATCAATTGAGAAATATTGTTTATCTATGGTATTTTTAACCTATAAATTATGTCATTACATTCTTAACAACAAGACCATAATGATCGCCAAAGTAGATATGCTCAAGTATACACTATAAAAAAATAACTTTATAGGGTCACATGGCTAAGTAGTTCATGCTTCTGAGTGAGTTTGAGATTAAATATGTCAACTAAATGGCTATTAAAGGATAGGTTCATGTAGACCAACTTGCCTAAGCTCCTATGTTAGACACTCAACCACTTACTTTTGCATTTCCATATGATTCTATCATGACCATAGTAGAAACACATCTTGAAGAGCACCAATGTAAACTTTATTTTTATAATTCTTTCATGTCCCATGGATCAAGAGCATGACTATTGTTCATAACATCATATGGAGATATCATTCCTAAGTCCTTATGTATCAGTTTTCCTTATACTAATAACATGGTTGAATAAAAACCACTCATTATGTGGCTTCATCTAGCAATACAATGTAATATTCAACATTTACTAGTTTAGGGCGATTCACAACTTATCATTAATTAGATTATAAACTAATTACAAACCAAGGAGGACATGTTGGCACCTTTTAAAGCCATGATAGACACTCTCAAGCAACATATTACTCACCTTTAGTTTGAACACATACCTCGATCTAGTAATAGAATAATAGATTTCATGGCTACAATCAACTCTATGATCTAGATCATTGACAAGGTAAGAGATTATCAGTTCCTCATTGAACATATTATAATGCCTATTCATGAACCCTCAACTATTGTAATGATATGTGATATTATTGGTCCTATTTATATTTGGTATTTCAAATTATATGATTACCTTCATGAATAAATTATTCCATGTAACTTATCCCATAAAAAAAATTCCTTCACACACCAAGCCTCTCATTATACTTTACTTGGACCTACACTTTACCATAGAAGCTTTGATGGAACTCTGCTTCATTATTTAACTTTGATAGAATCTGGATTAGCATTCAAGGAAGTTCATGAAGGGGTTTATGGGGACCACACTATTGGGGTCATCCTTTCTAAAAATATCCTATGTACTAGTTATTATTTGTCGACCATGGAAGCATATGTAGTTGCATAGGTTAAAATGTGTAAACAATGTCAGAAGCATACTAATTTGATCCATGATCCAACATGAACACTCAAGCCAATGACCATGCCATGACCATTTTTAATGTGGGGAATCAATCTCATAGGGAATATTAACCCTACTTCCTTAGATGACCATAAACATATCCTTACTTCTACCAAGTACTTCATTGAGTGGGTTGAAGCCATTCCCCTCACTTACAACAGGGAAACAAATTTCAAAATTCATTTTCAACCATCTCATTTTCCATTATGGTATCCCATTTGAGATTATATCTAATAATGGTGGTTTGTTTAAAAACAAGGATGTCAAATCCCTTTGTGTTGATTTTAACATTACCCAACATTTTTACACTTCCTATTACCCATAAGGTAATGGACAAGCATAGGCATTTAACAAGACCATTGTCAACATTATTAAGAATATTGTGAATGATGGTGGTCATTATTATCACTTGAAACTCTTATGCACATTTTAGGCCTATCATACCAATTTTTGTATTCCAAAAGGTGTCACAATGTATTCCCTTGTTTATGAAACTGAGGCCATTCTTCCCATTGAGATAAAGTTTCCTTCTCTATGCATTTCATTGAAACACATCCTTGATGATGATGATTACATAGTAACTCATCTACAAGAGTTGGAACTACTAGATTAAAAATTCATGGCTATTGTGAATAGCCTTCAAGCACACTAGAACAAGTTATGTGGCTAGTATAATAGGTGTGTGAAGCACTAAGAATTTGAGCTTGGTGATATTGTACTCAAAGAAAGCTAGAAGAGTACCAATGCTGAGAATAAGAAAAAAGACAAGTTCAAGCCTAATTGGTTAGGCCCTTATATCATTATTTCTAACTATGGTTCTGGGTTATAGAATTTGGCTAAGACCAAAAGAGATGAACTTGATGAACCGATGAATATAATGCATCTCAAACATTTTTAATTTGAGTGGCCTATGGTATTATCTATCATTTCCCCATACCCTTATTATATACCTTTATTTTACCTTTACCTATCATGCCTTCCCCATTTTGACTTTGGTTTTGATTCATTGGTACTTTATAAACCTTTAGGGGTTGGATTCTGTTGTAGTTGCAATAGAAGATTTAGGTTTGAAACTTTCAAAGGCCTTTCATTCAATGGTAGTATCTTGGGGTAGTATGACATTGGTATTAGAAATTGCATCTTTTATTATTGTTAAAATTATTGATCATTATACCTATGTTATTTTTCCCTATAGCCTAGGGGAAAATTTATTATGCCATTGTTTCCTATAGCCTAGGAGCAACCTTTTTACCATGCCTTGTCAGACCCTTGTTCCATTGTTTCAGACATCACTATTTGCATATTTTATGAACTTGATGTTACCTAGTCAAATATTTTGTTATAGGTGAACTAAAATGGCTTGAGGTCCATTTTGACTATGTAGGCAATGCTCATCATTTTCTAAGGTCAGCTTAGCCACCCTTATTCTAAAGGCTCTCACAGTTTTGTGATCACCCTATATTCTAATGTTCTCACCATTTTGTGATCAATTTAAGTAAAAGTCTTGATGTTTTTAAAGCAATATAAGCCATACTCTCATCATTTTAAGAGTTAACCCATTATATATCTCATAATCCTCCATTGATCTAAGATGCCTAGAAAACCTGAAAATATGGGTATATGCCCAAAAATCCCTAAACAAGCATCCAAAATTAGGCCATTCAGATTGTTTCCATAATACTCAGGATGTGAATCACCTAGTTCATAGATATAACCAAACCTTTCACAAGGATCCCATCATGACCATTTCCATTTGCCCATTTCATCTTCTGATAGTGTTCATTCCCATTCTTGGGAGAACTAAATTCAACTTGAAGTCCATGTTGGACTTCATGTCTATGGGACTATGTAGGCAACACCCAATTGCCTAGTGTATTTGGAGTTAGCTCAACTAGTCTCAATGATTGATTTCATTCACCATTTTCTTGGATCAATCCTTATTCTAAGTTTGCCTCTAAAAAAATTTCACCATTTTATGATTCATTTAAACTCTCACAATTTTATGAGTCATTTACACTCACCATTTTATGAGCAACCTAAGCCATGCTCTTGCCATTTTATGAGCCATTTACACTCTCACCATTTTTTGAGTCATATATATCTCATGCTCTCGCCATATTGAGAGTCATAAACTTCTCATGCTCTTTCCATTTTGTGAGACCAATCTTATTTTCCTCTACAAGTCAATATCTTATACTTGTCATCAATTTTTTTCTACCTCATATCTTGGGCTAACTATATTTGGATTGAAGTTGATGTTGGATCTAATGTCCATGGGATTATGTAGCGAACATAGGTTATCTATTGATCTTGATTGAACTCATTTGTTTATTGCATTGCTTTAGCTAGGTAGTTTTTTTCATTCACCTTAGATTAATTTGTTTATTATTTTTTGGTTTTTCATTTTGAGTGTTGTGTGTCTAAGGACAATTAATTTACACATGAGTCTTGCTTACAACTTGGGCTTGAATTTTTTAATTTTTAAAACTAGATTGTGTTTTTATGCCTCCCTTTCCCTCATTAGCTATATGATTAGTACATTATGTTTACACTCTAGTATTGAATAACCATATCTTGCACTTGCATTGTAGATATTTGTATTCATTCCTACACTTAGTTTAGTGCATTGTATTTACACTTGAGATTTGATTGATCATATCTAACATCTAAGTTATTTATACTTGAATTTAAATTAAGTTTTTTCATTCTTAAGATACATATTGTTGTTATGTTATTTATAACTATGATGTATAATATCATAAGCTACAACAAAAATCAAACCAATGGATCTCAAAATAATGGTGCCATGATATTTTACTTTATTCACAATGGCCCTTTTTACCAAACACCACCTAAACATAGAGTAACTAAACCATAAATGAATAGTCATCACTACTAGTTAGGATATGCATCTTTGTATTAACAGGTAGCCCAAATTCATACCTATCTTCTATGCTAGATTACTATTAATCCATGTTTACAGGTTCATTACATGAGCTCCCTTTGCCATTTTTCTTAAACATGTCAAATTATTTTTTACTGATTACCTCTTTATAATACTTTATTAGGGAAAAATCAATTTTATCCTTATCAATCTGCCCTATTGAGGTAAATAACCATGCTAATTATTATAATTACCTTTAGGAACACCATTAAGTTGACCTTCATTTTTGATAGTGATTAAACCTGCCTTTGGGCAAATCACTATTTTTGACCTCCATTACCAATAGACCATGTAGTTTTTCCTCTTTTTAAGGTCCCATTCGATGACACTATTTTCCATTCACTCCCTTGAGGGGGCATTCAAGGCTCATTAATTACCCTTTAAGACATTCACTTTTTTAGAGTAACTATTTTTTTTTGATTTAATGACTTCTTAATTCCTTGAGAATATGTTATCATGTCTATGTATTATAATGCCTACTCAAATAGGGGTAAAATGTAGACACTCCATTTCATCCACATCTATGTCTAAACCAAATATCAGACTAATTTCTAGAAATAATGTGAATTAAGCATAGAATTTACCTAAACATCCTAATTTCATTTGTGCATTAGATGTCAATGCTCAAAATCATGTCGAAGCATCCATATTTGAGGTATTACCCTTTATGAAATGATAACCTCCCATGGTTCATCCCCAGTCAAGTTGTGGCTTAAAAAATTGATGCTTTAGACTAATTAATTAGGGCATTTAATCCAATTATTGAAATGGCCAAAAGACTAAGCATAAAAAATAACTAAGCAAATCATAATAAATGCGTAAGTGAAAATTTCATGTTGAACTAGTGAAAATATAATTTCTAAAAAATAAAATTTAACAAATATTAGGGAAATAAAAAAATATGATGCCATGATTCTGAAAGTTAAAAATGGTAAAATATCGACATAAATGCCATAAAAATTAGAAATGTTGAGCCATACCTCAATAAATACATAATTAATGACCTTATTTATTGCATTTGGCCTCCCAAATTTGACCCAAGGTTAGCCTAGAATTAACCACACCTAAGTTGGGGTTAGTTTTAATGATACAAATATAAGGCTTCACCCTCACTTCCAATAGGTTTTTTTGTGCAATGTTATAAAGCTGAATTACTCCTAGAGAAGCTTCAAACAAGACCAATTGCCAAGGCCATAGATCAAGTGGACAAAGAGAAATGATGCAAGATCACCATTGACAAAGAACCATTGCTCACAAGCCAAGCTCAAGCCCAACCTCATGTCAATAAGTTCTCCAAACTTACAAGGAAGGTAAAAGTGATCATTTGACTTCTAGTTCTAGTTGTTTTTATTTATTATTTAGCCCCCCTAGATCCTAGGCTTGTAAATATAGATTTGTTTAATTTGTTTTGTGTATTTGGAATAAAAAATAAGATATAACCTTATTTTTCATTGGATTCTTTGGATACACCCACCACCCATTCCAGCCTCAAGAACACTCTTCTTAATACAAGAAAAATTCATAATTTTGGCCTAACTTTAGACATGCATAGTGTTGTCCCCCAAAAATATCACTCATTTTTTGGGACAACATTTGAACTATTTTGGTCCTACAGACCAAAATTGTCTCTTCCCTTTCCGAAATTGTCCTGGGCATTCAAATTCATCATTTTTCAAGCTTCTCAGGAATCTACGAACTCTACAGGCAGGTTCATTTCTACAGGTTCAAAGGCTTCTGCAAGCAAGTTCAATCAAAAGAATCAGTTTCCAACACTTAGTCATTTTCAAGATTGGTTCAACACCTTGGTTCAATCAAAAATGTCCATCGGCAAGCATCTAAGCAAGGATCCAACCATTGAACAATTGAATCATTGAACCTTGAACCATTTTGGTTCAATGGGTTCAACAAGTTCAAAGGTTCAACGTCATCAGCAAGAGTTAAGCGCTTCATCAAGGTTCAAAGTTCAACTGCTTCAAGGTTCAACGGCTTCAAAACACTTATCAAAGAGAAGAAGGCTTGAACCATTGAACCATTGAACCACTTTGGTTTAAAGGTTAAACGGGTTCAAGGTTCAACAGGTTTAATGCGTTTGGTTCAACGAAGGAATTTCCAAAGGACAAAGCCAAATCAAAGGGAATGAACCATTGAACCAAAGCTTGGTTCAACGGTTGGTTCAATGCTTTGGTTCAATCAAACAGTTCACTCAGTTGGTTCATCAAATGGTTCATTTGCTTGGTGCAAAGCTTGGTTCATCGGCTTAGTTCAAAGCTTGGTTCATTGGCTTGGTTCAATCAAAAGGTTCAAGGCTTGGTTTAAAGCTTGGTTCAAAGCATGGTTCAAAGCTTGGTTCAATGGATTGGTTCAAAGGAGCGGTTCAATGCAAAAGTTCAAGAGAGCTTCTTGAAGGACAAGTGCCCTTGAGGAGGACACTCGATTGACAAAAGCACCCTTCGAAAGGGTCATTTTCAAGGAAGCCGCAAAGGTAATTATTTCAAATTTTTGTTTAAGGCAGTAAAAAAAGACTAAGGCAAGAAACTATTCTTTTAGAATTTTTGTCTGAAGGAATTCTTTTGGACAAAAAGTCTGAAGGAATTCAAGGAAGAAGCTACGGACAAAAAGCCCAAAGAAATTTCTAAAGAGACAGAACAAAGCAACAATTCTACAGACTTTTTGTCCGCAAGAACATGCCCATGGAGAAAGCCCAGGGAAATTGCCCATGGAGAAAGCTTGGGGAAAATGTTCGCGGAATTTTTGTCCATGGGAAAGTGTCCGCAGAAAAAGCCTATGAGAAAGCTCCGTAGGACTGCCGAAGATAAAAGGCCACCGAAGGACCCCGAAGGGCAGGTGCCCTTGCGGGGGACTCTCGGTTGCCAACTTAAAGGACACTCCCCCAAAGCACCTTCCCTTTGAGAGGATGAAAAATAAGAAATCTAAAGAAAGACCAAGGGGTGACGTGCCCGAAGATGTCAAATTCAAGAACAACGAACTAGCCATTGGAAATTCAAGTGTATTGACGAGTACGTGAATGTCAATTTCAAAGCTCATAAAATAGTTGTTGATCCTTGTAATCTACAGACACGAATGCATTCATAGGCTTTAAGGCCAAGATCAGCAGGAAGTGATTAAGGAATAGAGTATCAAATTGAATTAAGGACCCGATTTAATTAACCAAAAAAGGAGGAATAATGAGGAAGGATCAGATCGCTAGGTGGACATTGAAAGATGCAAACTTTCAATAGCATGACTTGTTTCTCTGCATTGAGAGAAACAAATGGGTAGATGACCCTAAATTCTAGCCTGTCTTCTTAACAAATTTCAATGTAACATGATGTGTTACTGTTCCTGAGTCCTTCTTGAAATGGCTATATAAGGGACTCTCTTGTTAGTGTAAAAGGGATATCTTTCTGAAAATCAAAAATGAAACTCTATCCAAATTGAAAGACATTACTAAGACTTTGAGCTCATATTGTTGATCATATTTTGTTATTGGAATAAGAAAGCGACTTTTCAGACTTTGTGCTGTGATATCTTTGTTGTTGGGGAAACTATTCTTATGTCTTTTTCCTTAATATATTTTCTATTCCTTTAATTCAACAAGCAGGATTAGTGAAATTAGTTAGGAAGGTGTCCTGAAGTCAACTATGGAGAGACTTTGTGCCTCCATAATTGCCTTTCAGTGTGTTTTCTTTTCATTTCTGTTGCAATTACTACCTGGAGTATTCTTGTGGCTTGCTAAATAGTACTTCTAAAAGAAGAGGAGTGCTTTCTGTCATTTTCCTTGAGTTTCTCCTTTGATCCACACGCATCATCTCTGAAAAAGAGAGATGGATGGTTTGTCCTACCCTTGAGTATTATTTTCTATATATATATATATAGGGAACCTCTCATTGATGAGAGGAGAGATCAGTCCCCTTTAGATGTGGTGAACCTACACATTTGGATGACTAATCTTCCTACTTTAGCTAATCAGACCTATTTTATTTATCAGTACATTGATTGACAAAATATTCAACCAACAATTTTTATCGACTCTACTGGGGATATACATAATTTTGTGCAATTTGAAACCTCAAATTTTAGATTGAAACATCACCTATGTCGTACCCATTATCATTATAATCTTTATCTATTACAGATTCTGGTGACTCCGTTACTTGTCTTACCCATTATCCATTTATAGCCTTACCATTCACCTCCACACTAACTGAGAAAGAGTGCACAATTTAAAGCCTTAAGCTTTAACTAAAGCAAAGTCAATTCTTTTTCATTTTTGTTTCATAATATGACAGATTCAAGGTATACACGAAGCCAAAGGGCTAAAGGGATTGTTGACCCTGTATTTGAGTTGGTACAACAAAGTGATTTTGATCTGTTTCCTTCACCATCTTGTCTCCAATGAACCAAGAGCTTTCCTCCTACTAAAGTCAGATCTCCAATGCTAGATGAAGTATCTACTTCTGTTGTTGATAAAGCTTTGCCAATAATTACCCCTCTAAGATTTGTTATCCCTCCTTTTCATAATCATATAATGGCAGTTCAAGGCCCCTAGGGTAATGCTTTTGGTCCTCTCAATCTTACTCCACCTCTACATGAGCTTCCATGCAGTTTAAGGAAGAATTTCCCCAAATTCTATGGTGATGGGAAAGTTCATCTTGATGAACACATTGCAGCCTTCAACATAGCTTGTGGAGTAATTGGAATAGAATTTGAAGATGTAGCAGTCAGGCTATTTGTGGAGACACTACAAGGTGTTGCTGCAGACTAGTTCTACCATCTGCAAGCTAGATCAGTAACTCATTAGAATACCTTCAAAGCTAAGTTTGAAGCTAGATTCAAACTTGCAGAAGATGCACATACACTTTTGGCTCAACTTACATCGATGAAGAAAAAACCTCATGAACCAATGAGAGACTTCATAGCCAAATTTGACAAACTGAGGAACATAATTCTTGTAATTGCTTGACCTACAGCTGAGAATCTCAAATGCTTTTTCATTAATTCTCAGTTACCTGAAGTAAGTTTTTTTTTGAGACGTGTTGGTCAAATAGATCTTACTATAGCTTAACTTTTGGCCATTGAGGTAGAAGATGATCTCATCTTAGTAAGAAAGATAAGAAGAGATCCAAATAGAAATAAATCCTCATCATCTTCTGAATATTCATCTATAGGCACCATTGATCTAATGGTGCAAAAGCTAGAAAATGAAGTGCTAGCCTTGAAAAGACAAATGGCACAAGGAATGTCTTCTACTCCTTCATACAGAGATATGCTAAGAAGGATATTTCCAAATCAGTCATATCAAGGCAATGCTGCCAGGAATTAAGGGTAGCCAGATCATCTTCCTCCCACACAAGGGAAACTTGCCCTTAAAGCTCCTCCAACCAACTCAGTAGTTGGATATTTGAAAACAAAACATGCTTTCTCTTTCCAACCTGAGTTTAAACAAGAAAATGACGCTGATCTCTTCATGGAGGATCAAGAAAAATCAGCTGGAAACTCTCACATTGGTTTCCTGAACTACTAAGATGAACCCAAAAGCATAGGAGAAGCTATTGATGGATCATATGTAGTGTTTACCAGGTCTAAGAACCAATCAGTCCAACAAGCTGATAAAGGGAAGACAAAGGAGCAACCTCAACCATCAATTACAATTACTAAGCATGGAACCACTCTGCCTTTCCAGTCAAAGGATTTGGTGATCACCCAAAATATAAGTACATCAATTTCACCTTCACCTTCTACTTCAATTTCAAAAACCAGCCCTCCTCCCATACCTCCTAAAACCCAAAAGGTTGAAATGCTTTCTTCTATTCCTAGTCCAATTTAGCCATTTGACATAATTGATCATGTCAAGAAGACCAAAATTCAAATGTCTAAATTTGAATATTTGCAGTCCAATCCTGATCAATTGGATAGGTTGGTCTAATGTGTCAAAAACCAAACCATCCCTGTAAGACAAGAGGTTAAAAAAATAATTCTTGATTCTCCAAAGAACATGCCCATTCTAAATAATCTTGTCATTACTCCTCCAATTGCCCTTGGGAAAATAAAACCTTTCTATGTTTCCTTATTGATAAATGGTTATCAGCTCAACATTGCATCATTGATTCTGGGGCATCTGACAATGTCATGCCTGCTAAAGTAGTTGAGTCTCTGAGCCTCACACTGACCAAGACATTTGAGAGATGTTTCTCTATGGAGAACAAGCAAGTACCACTACTGGGGCAAATCAAAGATGCCTAATTTGCATTTGCAGCCTTTCCAGACAAGAGAATCAAGATGACTATCTTGGTGGCTGACGTCCCAGCATCCTATGGCATTTTGATTGGATGAACTTTCTATAAGGACATGGGAGGAGAATTAAGCATGGACTTGACCAAGGCAAGAATCCCTGTCAAAGGCGTAATGAAGAGGTTGCTCCCTGAAAAAGAGGCAAAATATGTGGTCACCCAAACATCAACCCTTGCATCACAAATTTTGTTTGAGTCTTTAGGTAGGGGTAATTATTTCTTGACCACAGAGAATGTTCATGTTTCTACAGATGAAAGTCCTGTAGCTAAAAAGCTAGGAATTGATCTAAACAAGACTTCAATAGAATTGGTAGGGTGTAGTACAAATAAGGAAGGATCTTCCATCTCTAATGAAGAGAAATTTGATAGGAGATCAGCTTTTGATGATGCTTGGATCCTAAAATCCAATGGCAACAATTCTTCTACCAACGATGGAGTTGGGACTGTGTTGATATCTCTTCAAGGAGATATTCTTCCTTCATGCAATTTGCAAGTCATCAACACCAACAACATAGCTGGATGTGAATCTCTGTTGCTCAGATCGAAGATTGCTCAAGATGAAAAAATCAAACTCCTTCACATCAAAGGAGATGCTAAGCTGATAGTTTGTCAAGAGTTTGATGTGAACAATCCAATCATGTGCTGGATTGAACTAGAAGAACAACGCCAAGAGGAAGATGCAAAAAATTGGTTTCCTAGTGGAGAGCTCCATTTGCCTGCCACCGTTTCTAGGGGCAAAATGTTTTCTTGCTGGTTTACCAAGATGGCGCACTATTTTCACTATCTCTCAAGAAGTAGCATCTGAAATACTTCAATTCTTGAAGTATCAGATCATTTCATTTATACATATGTATATTTGTATAATTTTTAATTCTATTTTATTTTTTTTGTTTCTATTTTTGATGCCTTTCATTTCTGGGTAGCATGACTTCGTAACCCAATGGTACACATGAAGACACTAGAGATTCTAGATTCTACTCCCTTCAATTCTTTTTTCAATTGATAGAAGTTCCCCAATTGGAGCTAGCTGTTGTCCCCCAAAAATATCACTCATTTTTTGGGACAACATTTGAACTATTTTGGTCCTACAGACCAAAATTATCTCTTCCCTTTCTGAAATTTGTCCTGGGCATTCAAATTCATCATTTTTCAAGCTTCTCAGTAATCTACAGACTCTGCAAGCAGGTTCATTTCTACAGGTTCAAAGGCTTCTACAGGCGGGTTCAATCAAAAGAATCAGTTTCCAACACTTAGTCATTTTTGGGATTGATTCAGCACCTTGGTTCAATAAAAAATGTCCATCGGCAAGCATATAAGCAAGGATCCAACCATTAAACCATTGAACTATTGAGCCTTGAACCATTTTGGTTCAACGGGTTCAACAAGTTTAAAGGTTCAACATCATCAACAAGAGTTAAGCACTTCATCAAGGTTCAAAGTTCAACCGCTTCAAGGTTCAATAGTTTCAAAACACTTATCAAGGAGAATAAGGCTTGAACCATTGAACCATTGGACCACTTTGGTTCAAAGGTTCAACGGGTTTAAGGTTCAATAGGTTCATTACATTTGGTTCAACGAAGGAATTTCTAAAGGACTTAGCCAAATCGAAGGGAATGAACCATTGAACCAAAGCTTGGTTCAACGGTTGGTTCAATGCTTTAGTTTAATCAAAAAGTTCACTCAGTCAGTTCATCAAATGGTTCATCTGCTTGGTTTGAAGCTTGGTTCATCAGCTTAGTTCAAAGCTTGGTTCGTCAGCTTGGTTCAATCAAAAGGTTCAAGGCTTGGTTCAACGGATTGGTTCAAAGGAGTGATTCAATGCAAAAGTTCAAGAGAGCTTCCTGAAGGACAAGTGCCCTTGTGGAAGACACTCGATTGACAAAAGCACCCTTCGGAAGGGTCATTTTCAAGGAAGCTGCAAAAGTAATTCTTTCAAATTTTTGTTTAAGGCAGTCAAAAAAGACTAAGGCAAGAAACAATTCTTTCAAACTTTTTGTTCAAAGGAATTCCTTCAGACAATAAGTCCAAAGGAATTCAAGGAAAAAGCTATGGGCAGAAAGCCCGAAGAAATTTCCAAAGAGACAAAACAAAGCAACAATTTTGTAGACTTTTTGTCTGTGGGAAAATGCCCACAAAGAAAGCCCGGGGAAATTGCCCATGGAGAAAGCCCAGGGAAAATGTCTGCGGACTTTTTGTCTGTGGGAAAGTATTTGCAGAAAAAGTTCTTGAAAAAGCTCCATAGGACTGCCAAAGATAAAAGGCCACCGAAGGACCCCGAAGGGCAGGTGCCCTTACGGGGGACTCTCGACTACCAACTTAAAGGACACTCCCCCAAAGCACCTTCCCTTCAGGAGGATGCAAAACAAGAAAGCCAAAGAAAGAGCAAGGGGTGACGCGCCTGAAGACGTCAAATTCAAGAACAACGAACTAGCCATTGGCAATTTAAGCGTATTGACGGGTGCATGAACATCAATTTTAAAGCTCATAAAATAGCCATTGATCCTTGTAATCTTCAGACTTGAATGCATTCACAGGATTTAAGGCCAAGATCAACAGGAAGTGATTAAGGAATAGAGTATCAAATTAAATCAAGGACCCGATTCAATTAACCAAAAAAGGAGGAACGATGAGGAAGGATCAGATCACCAGGTGGACATTAAAAGATGTAAACTTTCAATAGCATGACTTGTTTCTCTGCATTGAGAAAAAAAAATGGGTAGATGCCCCTAAATTCTAGCCTATCTTCTTAAGAAATTTCAATGTAACATGATGTGTTACTATTCCTGAGTCCTTCTTGAAGTGGTTATATAAGGGAATCTCTTATTAGTGTAAAAGGGATCTCTTTCTGACAATCAAAAATGAAACTCTGCCCAAATTGAAAGACATTATTGAGACTTTGAGCTCAGATTGTTGATCATATTTTGTTATTAGAATAAGAAAGCAAGTGACTTTTCAGACTTTGTACTATGATATCTTTATTGTTGGGGAAACTATTCTTATGTCTTTTTCCTTAATATATTTTCTATTCCTTTAATTCAACAAGCATGATTAGTGAAATTAGTCAAGAAGGTGTCCTGAAGTCAACTATGGAGAGACTTTGTGCCCCCATAATTGCCTTTCAGTGTGTTTTCTTTTCATTTCTGTGTAAATGACCTTGGGACGACTTTGTGCCCTCATTATCCTTCGTATCTCACTCTTGGGCAATTTAGGTGGAGACTTTGTTCTGCATCTTGATTTGATAGTTGCTACGTCCTTGGTTACATTTTGCAATTACTACCTAGAGTATTCTTGTGGCTTGCTGAATAGTACTTATAAAAGAAGAGGAGTGCTTTCTGTCATTTTCCTTGAGTTTCTCCTTTGATCTGCACGCATCATCTCTGAAAAAAGAGAGATGGATGGTTTGTCCTACCCTTGAGTATTATTTTCTATATATATATATATATATATATATATATATATATATATATATATATATATATATATATATATATATATATATATATATATATATATATATATATATATATATATATATATATATATATATATATATATATATATATAGGGAATCTCCCCTTGATGAGAGGCGAGATTAGTCCCTTTTTGATGCAGTAAATCTACACATTTGGATGACTAATCTTCTTACTTTGGCTGATCAAACCTATTTTGTTTATCAGTACGCTGATCGACAAAATATTCAACCAACACATAGAATAAAAACCATATTTCATTTGAATGAATCATAAGATCCCTCCTTTACATGTATGAAAATTATTATTGCACCTCAGATCACTTTGGTTGAACCTTCAATATAAAAAAGTGGCATAAATTGTAGTAGTAGGTCCTAAAATACAACATTTTGGTAGTGAAGAGATAGTTTCTCAATCTCTAACAAGCATTTTTACCTCCAAAACTCCTAGGGAAAAATATATCACTTGGAGCACATATATATAGGTGAATGACATGTGTTTTCATGACCTTGATGTCCAAGTCCACCCAAAAATATATTTTCAACACTATTTAGGAGGGCAGGAACATTGACAATAAATGTTGTCAAAGTTTGAGCTGTTGTTTGATAACTCTATTTTTAGTGATTCTTTGCTATAAAATGGCATTGTAAACATGTCCATATGGGCATATAATGTCTAATATCACATTATTAGCCTCCCATCATGCTCTATTGACAAACCCACCATCCATTTCAGCCTCAAGAGTACCTTTCCCAATATAATAAAAATGCAAAATTTTAGCCTAACTTCAGACATACATAGAAGGGAAAATATAAGTCATTTTTATGAATGTAAGATCACTCCTTTACATATATAAAAATTATTATTTCACCCTGAAACACTTTGGGTGAACCTTTGAAAGCAATTCATGGCATAAGATATAGTAATAGGTCTTGTTATCTATTTAATTTGCACCCCTAGGAAGGTTGTTCAAGCCTTCCTAATTAGATGATAACATAGAACCACCTCTAAGCTATGGGTGGTCTAATTAGTGAAGTAAATATCTATATGGGATATCTCCCTTTATGCTTCACCCAAAACTACTAAAATTGCAAGGAAAAGGGATAGAAAAGAATTATAATTGGTAAGAAAACATGGAGATGATGTACCAAGTATAGTTTCATCTACTTACCAATGCTTGTACTATGAAATTTTACAGCTTCAAGATATCTCCTACCACATGAGTGTTTCTATATTAAGGACATGTCTATTATAATATCCAAGGCGATCAATTAAGAGGCCTAAGAGTAGACACTAATGACATTTCAACACTTAAACTAAGCAAACCATGTGATACACTTCATATGAATTATGGAAAGATGACTAACTCACATAGAAGTATGAAAGAAACAATAAGTTTTTTGACAACTAACTCTACCCCAAATATTTTTTTTCTAAAAATATGAGATCCTTGGATCCACCTTGACATATTTATCTTTTAAATAATGAAAAAGATAATAAGATAAGTTTTCTTAATCAATTTCAATAAAAAAATATTATCTTTTTAAAATTTTAAACAACACATATTTGATAATGAAATAAACATTAAATAATTTCAAATATCTTTCAAAATTTCCTCTATCTCAAAGAGAAAGTCATACAATTTCATTTGAAATAAGACAATTCAATATAAATATATCATAATATGTTATATAGGCTCAAATATTTCACAACATCTAAACTTGTTGTTATGTAGTTAAAATAATGATCATTGAATGATTAAGTTAACTCTATATTTTTGAAGCATCAGTTAATGCCAAAAATTTACTCAAAAATTTACTTTTGAACAAGTATTTCTAGTGCATAATTGACTTCACACATAAAACAACCACCATTATCACAACAATGTATTTTTTGAATAGATAAATGTAAGAAAGGTTCAATTTTTTAAAGCAAATTTGAATGATTACATAAAATAATGATTTTTGAACAAGTATTTATAGTGCATAATTGACTTCACACATAAAACAACCACCATTATCACAACAATGTATTTTTTGAATAGATAAATGTAAGAAAGGTTTAATTTTTTTGAAGAAATTTATAATTAAAACCTTTCAAACTTTCCATAAAACTTTATTTATATGGTTTTATTAAATTTCATTAAAAATACTGACCCAATTATACATGAAAGGAAAATAAAATCTAATTGTTTACAACTATAACCAGAATAAACCATATAATTTTAAAAATTTCTGAATTAATATGAAAAATGCATGCTAACTATTATATATTATCATTTTTATAATTTCACCATTGAAAAAAACCTTATTTTATTTCAAATGAATTCAGACTTTAACGATTTCAAAAAATGAAACAATATCTCAATATTGTATCAACCCCATTGAAACTATATATCATCTCAAAGTCAAAAGACATTGAATTCTAAACTTCAAATCTCAAACACATGCAAACATGTTTTTTAATTTTTTTTGTATTCTAATATTTTATTGATAAATATTGACCCATGTATTTAGAATTGAAAATGAACTAGATGGAGGTCTTTATTAATTATGAAACAAACCAGAATCACTACCACAAAAGAATGCATGCAGAAGTCAAGTTTCCTATTCATAGGAAACTGAATGCAAGACTTAGAATCATCACCTTCACATGCATGCAAAATTTCATTCACTTCAGATTTTATCTCTACCACCTTGTTTTAGAAATAAAATTTTATTTTTGAAACCCTGAAATATTTCAATAAAAATTATTTTTTCAATAAAAACATTAAAAAATAACCTTTGAAGCTTTCAATTTAAAACAAGAATTTATTCAAAATTGAATTTCCACGTATCACACAAAGATCGAAACCAGACAATAAAATCATAAAAACCAGAAAAAGATTTAATATTTTTCTTAATTCATACAAACATAGTATATATTTTTGAAGTTTTCACGAGTGTCTTTTAATTTTGTTCCATTTTTTCTAGTTATAAGTGTTTGCTTGTATTGATAACCCTGAGTATAACAATCGATTTGAAAGATTTTGAGAGTTAAAAATAAAATAATCTCATCTCAATAGAAACCATAGAACAAATAACCATGGATATCTAAGAATGCTTAAAACTTTAATGAAGTACTATGAAAGTCAAAATGGCAAGTATTTCAAATTACCATTACCATATCTATTTATCAATGCATACACCAAAATAAAATAAAATTTATATTTATAAATAATTAAATAAAGAAAATACCAAAACAATAATATCGAAAATATATCATATTTTAATTCTTGTTTAAAATATAAACCTTTAATAATATTCACACTCTTTCAAAATTATTCATTCTCTAATAATAAACTGGGCTCACCATCTCTTTGAAACCAATAACATACTTGTATATATAAATGAATTTATTTGAAAAAGTTTATGCCACGATATTAATGAAAATGTTAATAAACTTACCAAAATAGAAAATGCCATGGTGCAGCTTCCAAAAACCTCATCTTGATATAGGTGGCTGCATTTAAGGCTTATCATGTCTTGTGCTTCTTCATATGGTGTGACCACCAAAAATATTGATTTTAAAATTATCACTAAACATATCAATAACTTCCAATAGTATATTAAAATTTTATCAAGAACCTTAACTTCCTCTAGATTTACAATGTTTTCTAATCGAATGACTACTTTGCATTGAATTAAATTTGAATTCTATTAAAATATGGTTTGAATGTACTTCATGTACATTTAAATTTTGTTCGAACATATGGTTCAAACTTATAGATTTATTTTGATGTATGTCGAGGAACTTCCATGCATATTAGACCATTCGAAACTATAGAAAATGAAATAGGATAATTTTTAGGATAGGATTTAGGGTTTTAGGTTTAAATCTTATAATTAAAGTTTTAAAATTCAATTATTATTTTATAGTTTTCAAATGATAATGAAACCCTAAACAATACATAAATTTTATATTTCATACTTATGTCATGCAAAGAAATAATTACTATATCATACTTATGTCATGCAAAGAAATAATTACTATAAAAATATCATTTATTAGTGATTGACAAATGAAGAAATACAAATTTGATTATAAGGAATAAAAATACAAACTTACCAACTATGCCATTGCCATTTGCATAAGTTATATTATTTGCATTAATTTCAAGTCATCACTATACAAATTTCAACTTGACAATATGTAAATCTGCCACTATTCTACAAGTTATTACTATTCAAAAGGACTATATATATCAGGGGAAAGGTCCCAGTAGTCATGCACCCTAAGTTTGGATAGCAAATTAAGGTGTCATAACATCATATTAGATTTCAAAATTTTTACCTATTTTAATATATTATCTCAACTATTTAAAACTAAGGTTTCAAAGTCTAACACATTATACATTTTACGATATAACTTATTTTATCACAAGAGATCATATAATGCATATTTTAAACCTATAACCAAAACTTAACTTTTGGAGTACCAATAGCTATGTATTAGAGTATAAATACTTCAGTCTTACTTGTCAAGATGTGATTGATTACTTTTAATTTTATAGAATAAATGTTGAACAAGTATTAGATACTACATGTTCAGCTCTTGGTGCACTTTAATATTTTTACACACCAATATGTTTCATCAATAGAACATATGTTAATAAAAGCCATGTTCAGAAATTAAAACATGCACAACTATTGGGAGGTTTAACCTAATTGATAAAAAAAATAATACAATGAGTTTCATTTGAAATAATCCATATATTTATAATTAATCATAATATAAACGTTATCTTAAAATTATATTACATATAATTAGATACAATAATAAACTACAACCGAACAAGTAAAATGACAATGAAGGGTTTTAAATCAAGTTGCCCATGCCATATGTAATAAAATATGGTATGGAAAGCTACAGTATAATTATCATTTGTATTATTTTAAAAGTTTATGGCAAAGCTATTAAAATTAATGATAATATAAAGGTCTTACAATTGTCTTAAAGGCATGAACTACATTCAATTGGGCATATTTGAAACATATAGTATACATGAGTAGTACATTAGGATCAAAATTTGTATTATTTTTAATCCTTAAAATCTTTAGGAACTATGTAAGTGAATAAATTTATTCTCTACATCTTCTCTAGAATATGATTTGGACTTTCAAGGTAGCTGACTTTTTAACTTAACTAGCTAGTTTTCTCGCACTCATTTTTATATTTTCATTTCTTTATTTTGAAATATAACATCCTTCTCCAGTTATAACTAACTATATAGAGTGAGGTACAAATTGAAGGTAGAAACAACCCCACATTTTCATCATGTAACATAGAAGGCTAAAAAAGACATAAGTTTTCAACATTAACAACTAAATAGATATTTACATAAGGAAGATAATAAAGTCAAATAATTCTTGCCCATTTGTTTCAAAATTTTAGATGGACCATACATAAGAGGTTTAAGCTTATTAGACTTACCTTGGATCCTTTCTCTATTCAAGTTTGGGTAGATCTAGGATAATGGGGGATAAAACGGGGAGTATAAAGCGACATTTTTTTCTTAAAATATTAATAATTTAACTTGGAGAGAATGTTAGAGATAGTTTGAAAAGGAATTTCACAATGATATAACAACAAGAATTATGTAATTTTGAATGTAGTTTCTAAATATATAATTTTTTTCAATACTCAGATGATAAAAGTATGCAAAATAGATGTATTTATGACAATAAGTTAGTCATTTTTTGTGAAAAGATAATGAGATTTCATGTGTACGAACACACTATTTTTGAGTAAATGAACACATTTTTGTATGAAACTTCATATATGGAAAATTAAAATGTCACATATTTTTAAGAATATTTTTTATTATATATATAATTTTTAAATAATTTTACAAGTTAAGATAGATGAAAAATTAAAATTACATGTGTACGAACACAATTTTGTACCTTAACTTCATATATATATATATATATAAAACATAGTTGAAAATGTGTATATTATTGAGATATAAGTTTCATGAAATTTTGATTAATATTCAAAAAGTTATAAGATAATTTTTGATGATATGTATATAGTCTATAATGAGGTATGTTATGTAGAAATTAAGTAATAATTTTGTATAATATTTTAACAATAAAAAAATTATATATTCTAAAACTATGCATTCCCCTCTAAAAATTCATATCATTTTTTTAAATAATAAAAATTGCCTAATCATATGTGTTGATAAAGATGAAAAACCCTTAAATTTCTTACAAATCAAATTGGCTAGCTCATAACAAGGTTTGGACTAGGTTTGGGACTCCCCAGGCCTAAAACCAAGGCAATTTTAGAGAAAAAGTTGCAAAGAAAAATTTATTAAATTATAAAGGGTGTATGTCCTTTGCAAACCAAATTTTTATTGTATTAATTATTTTTTCTCATTTTTTTTGGATTAGAAAGGGCATGCATGCTTTCAAAATCATGCATGCCCTTTGTGATTCAATTTTTTTTTTTTGGCTTTCTCATGAAATTTGCTCATTTGTTTTCTTCTTCTCAAACTATAAACTAGTTTTTTATGATGTAACTATGTGAATTTAGTAAATTTTTCATTCACTTTGTTTGAATCACTACACATTCTTCAAGTTTAAATCTACAATTAGCTTATTTTAGTAAAAATAAATAATGGGGTCGTGAATTTATTGCAAAATACTAATCAAAGAGATAAAAAATTAGGAAATTGAAGAGAAGAGAGAAAAATACAAGCATATAAGAGAGCATCTATAAGGGCTTCTAGGTAAGGTGAAGGTACTTCCTTCACACCAGGTAATATTTCAAATGAAAATAACATACCTAATTCTATAGAATTTAGTTTAGATATGTCTTCAAATGAGATAAGAGAACTCAATCAATCTTTATTGCATGATGAAATTCAAAATTTAAAGCATGTAAGTAATCAAATTATAATGAGTGATAAAACATATGGATAAACACAATATAATGAAACATCCACTCATAATGAATTTTTTGAGTATGATGATAATCAAAATCAAGTAATGATCCCAAATCGTGTGTCTCTTAATGAAGAGGAATTCAATTACCCTGTAGAGTATAATGTAGATAAGCAACCCTCTAATATCCCTACTATGGTTAAAGTGGTAACACCACCTCATTTAATATAAATTATAGCTCATACACCTACACCTCCAAGGATAATAAGATGAACACCAAGACATTTGGTTGAAATAGATTAGAAAATAATAGAACCTATGAAAGGTAAAATGTCAAAAAGATTAGTTCAATGTCATGCTTAACGTGTATGGGACTATTCATTTGAGAATAAAACCCATACAAAATGATGCTAATTATTTGTTCAATTAATAAAAATATAAAAATGTGCCTTGTGATGCCTAATTTAGGGTTAAGAACATTCAACATGAAAGGAATAAATAGTACAATTTTAAATAATCTATTTAGTGTATTTAAGGCAATAGACAATAAAAGTTAGAAAAAGATAGTAATGTTACATGATGATTAATAATGGAATCTATAGTGAGTAAGTCAACATATAAAGCTCAAATTATTAATGAAGCAAGTAAATCCTTGAACTTAAATAGAAAAACTCTAATACATGTTGTAAAAACAAGAACAAGTCTTGATTACCCTTCACTTATAGATTATTGGATGTTTAGTGGTAGACTCCTATGAAAAGATAAGGTATTAGTTGAAGGAACAAGATATTTGATTAATTTTTTTGGCACGATAACACAAGGGTATCATATAATGTAAAAGATGTTAAAATAAGAAAATGATCAAAAAATTGTGAGCCACATGCAATACATTTTTAAAACATGACCCAAATAGAATTTTATAAAATGTTTATTAAAAAATTTATTGGCCAATTGATAATTATCCAAATTTTATTTGAGATGTGCAAGCCTCTCTATGTTAATCTTGGCCATTTTGAGTTAGAGAATAATCTTGGTTAGCTAAGGAATCATCCATACATATGTGGTAGCTGATGGTTCATTTCTATCTCTCATGATTCTCTTACAACATGCAACCAAAATTTGTTCATTTTGCACACTTAGGGATGAGGATATTCTCTTAAGGGATGCATCTAATCAACTATAACCTTCATTACCAAGGTGTGATTGAGACTGGATAATGGTCGTTCTAGCATTAAAATTAACATCTACACATGTTTGTATAGATTGTTCATTGATTTGGCTAATGAGTCATCATATATGACCCTCATTGACTAACTTTTGGCCCATTTTGAGAGATTTCACTATGAGATAAAATTTATTGCTATAACTTACCCATATCGAGTTAGAGAAAATCCTCTAAATCTTTCTTAGAGGACTCATCTATGCACATGTGAGAGTTGATAGTTCATCTCTAGCCCTCATGATTATCCTACAATGCAGACTGATGTTCACTCAATTTACACACTCATGGATGAGGAGATTATCTTAAATGATGCATCTGATTAATTGTAACCTTCACTCTTGGGCCCTGATCAAAACTAGACAATGGCTATTCTAGCCTTAAAATGCCTATCTAGATGTGTCCATGTAGATGGTTTATTTATTGGGATAACGAGTCACTATATATGGCCCCCATTGACCAAATTTTGACCCATTCTAAGCGATTTGGCTACAATAGAAATCTCATTGTCGTGTCTCATCCATATTGAGTTAGAGAAAATACTTCTAGTATTTCTTAGAGGACTCATTCGTGTATGTGTGGGAGCTAATGGTTCGTCTATAACTCTCATGGTTCTTCTGCAATGCATGACCAAAGTTCACTCAGTTTGCACACTTAGGGATGAGGATATTCTCTTAAGGGATGTGTTCGATCAACTGTAACCTTTGCTCCCAGAGTGCAACTGAGATAGGACAACTATCTAAGCATTGTTTAAAATTATACACCATCTTTTTGTTGGAAATATGATAACAAAACCCCATTTGGATTATAAATCATTTTCTTGTTTGAAAGGGAAAAAATAATGTACTTTGTTTTTTAGATAATTAATATGTGGTCTATTGTTATCTGCATGGCTAATCCCAAGTCTCTAAATCTCAAATATTTACCTAACTATAAATATTCACCATTAAATTTTTTCTTGATCATGCACATTTATATATTTCATAGTAAAATAATTTTCAATGATTATTGTCATTTCTATCTCTATCAAGATAATACCACTTTCTAAATAAATAATGCAGATTTGGATCAAAAAGTTCATAAGAGATATCACATGAAAATCTTATATTATTCCATATATATAAACACATTCCACTAAGAAATAAAAAGGAGACTTTTAAATTTCTTTGAGGTTATAAGACAAAAATAAAATAGATGGGAATAATAAAATTAGACGGGGATAAAGAAAGGAGACTTTTAAATTTATTTGAGGTTATAAGACAAAAATAAAATAGATAGGAATAATAAAATTAGACGGGGATAAAGAATCCCAATTTTTTTAATAGAATGTATAGGAAATTACAATAAAGCTATAAGTCTACACTCAAAAAATAAAAATCCGAAGACATGTAATAAAATAGTGGAAATTAAAAAAAATATTACATAATTAATATTTATAAAATTAGATGGTGTTGGGTATTAAAATAATAATTAAAATATTTATTATATATTTTTATAAATAAAAATAAAGTATTGAATAATTAAAATAATAATAATAATTTATAGATAATTAAAATAAAAATATTGTTTGTCTTAAAGATTTTTTTATAGAAGATGAAAGATGATTTTTTAAAATTCTTTTTAAATAATTAAATTAATTCATAATTATTGTTTAAAATATTTTATTATATTAAAAAATTACAATAAAAAAATTTAAAATCACGATCAAAATTTCAAAAAGAAAAGCGCCACCACTTACACAAAAAATAGAAAAAATTCTTTATAACTATATTTAACGTGGTTCAAGGTTCATTTCAGTTCAAGACTATCAAAATTTATGTACATGTATATAAAGTCTGCTTAAATCTATTAAAAATCTATTAAAAATATTTCAATATAAGTAGCTCAAAAATAAAAGGGATATAAGTCTTAAGTAAAAACAAAACAAAATGTAACATGTCCCATTACTTCTAACTAAAGGAAAAGTTTTGGCTTTTGATCTTCTTACATCATCTAAAGAAGCATTCATGACATACATTTTGGCTAATTTTGGTAGATGGCCACAATTTATGTAAACACAATGAATTATAGTCCATTAGATAAATGGGTTTTGTGGAAATTTCTTTTGTTGTAAGAATATGAAATCTTCAATAAATTTCAAATGAAATTTATTGAGCAGTTTGGGGATCCAAAGAGCCTGTTCCTCTACCTGATTGACTTCAACACATTTCCTATAATTTTAATTGTATAGCCAAGTGCTTATGGAAATTTTATGTATACCCATGTCAGATCGTAGTCATGGCCCGAGTTTCTAGAAATGGTGTTTTGTTCCTGGCCTTTTCTACATTTGAAAAGAAATAGATAAAGAATATTGTGTTTACTAACATATGTCCATTTACAAAACTCCCACATACACACGTTGATAGCAAAAGATTTACAAATTTAAGACTTATGCATTCTCTATTCATGATAATGTCTTTAAAGCATTAAACATTATTTAGTCTTAAAAAAAAATGATTCTTATTGATCTCGATTATCATTAAAAAAATAAAAACATGTTGAAAAAGATATAACAACAAAGCTATTCCATGAAAATAATTTTTTTTTATTATTCATAGACAAGAAACATAACAATAACAATCTCATGATCATTTACAAGTCGCTCAAATTTTGTTATCAATTCATTTTGGGCAAAAGTATATGAATCAACAGTGGAGTTTCCAATATTAAAAATATCATGGGCTTGGCACTTATTTGTTAGCATAGCTATCGAGAGCTTGTTTTTTGAAAACACATGCAATTTTGGTCTATTATAACAGTTGCAGAGAGTATAATGTTTTTTTTTATAAAAGTTAGTTTATATACAAAAATTGTTATTAGATTTATGGGATTTCATAAACAAATGGATCCATAGAACCCTATCCAGCCCTGAAAAATCAAAAATAAAGTTTATACATTCAATTCTTGATGGCATGTAATAGTAACACAAAACTCCAAAAACACTAGGAAATCAAGTAGAAAAAAATAACCTTGAAAGCATGGCATGGTTTGAAACCCATCAATTACAATATGCTTTACAAAACTAATGTGTATAATAAAAAGAATCTCTCTCCCTTTATGGAATTAAATAATATGATTTTTCTCCTGCCCCTCTGTTTGGTGAATCATCGTTAACTACAATGGTGTGGAAATTTTTTTTGTGCCTCTGCCACTAGGTCCTTAAAGCTAGCAACACTTCTACAAGCAGATAAAATAATATTAGCTTTTTAAACCCTATCTGACTCTAGAAACGTCAAACACCCACGATGTGCAAAAACTGAAAACTTAGGGTAGTAGATATTAACTCAAATAGTTAAACATGGTAACCTGTATCGAATAAATAAATAAACTAAATAAATAATGAATAAGTAAAACTCGGTGTAATGTGTAATTGTCAAGTCGTGTCGAATGCATAACATGCTACACTTGATACATGAATTAATGTGTAATGCATGGTGTAACATTATGGTTTCTTAGGAAGTGTATAAATTTATTTTTGTATGCTTTCTTTGGAATAAGTCTACGATGTAGATCAGGTCTAAGGATGTTTGTTTCAATATGTTTCACTCATTGAGAGGGGTTGACGAAATGACGAGAAAGGCTTTTGCAAACAAATCTATACATCTTATTCATGCTCTAAATATTATGATAAGGAAAATATTTAAAGTGAATTTACATTTATATATAACATTCTGGATTTGAGTGATTTTATTATGGGTGTCAATGAAAAATGGAATTTATTTTAAATATTTTTCTTATTATAATACTCAGAGCAGGAATAATGAATAAATTTTCACATTGTGACTATCATTTAATATATCTTGAACTTATGATGTGTGAATTATCAAGTGAATGCATGTGGCATAATAGTCATAAATTCTGTTTGTATTGATTTGTACCTTCTATAAATGATATTAATAATACTAAAATTGGGAATATACCTACATATAATGCACTATAATTGTTTAGAAGGCCTATAATCCATTTTTATGCATGTTTAATTTTATAATGTCTAATAAAAAGTCATTTTATATAATAAAGGACAATAAGTAGTGGATGAGGGTATTCACACAATGGTACTGATTATTATTTATAACATAGGATGACATATGCAACAATGAGTATGGGTGTTTATGTATTTGACTCAACAAATTACTGATTATTATAATGAAAAAATTATTAAAGTAATGTTATAGTTGTATACATTGTCCGTATTAATTTTTCTATCACTGGTATTTTCCCTATCATGAAGGGAAGGGCCACTCTTAGTGGAGATAAGTGCAAGGGACCTTTGGTCTATGGTTGGTCGAAAATCACCTAGATGATGCCCTCTCCCACTCATATAGCTTAATCTAGTTTACTTCAGAGACATACTCATTGTTATTTTTTATACTGATGTAATATTTATTAAATGCATTATTTAATTTGTAAAATTTGTTCAATCATGTTAAGATAGTTGAGGCTAAATGTTGTACAATCATTCTTTATACTGATTTATAGCAGTGGGTGAATTATTTACTTTACATTATACAGTGTTTGGTTGTAACTGGATTATCATATGAGCTATACATGAAATGTACATTGTAAGAACCTCCACAAGAGTGATTATCGGTACTTAAAATAATGCTATACACAATAAAATATCTTATAAATAAATGTTTCAAACTATACAAATAGACTTGTAGTTGTGTGAATGGCTATTGTAATAAATCACACTATTAAGTTCATTCCTAACATTTTTAATAGTCTAATGTTAATGAAAAAAATTGGAGTAATTTTATGGCTAGATCTGAGGGGTTTGTTTATCACATATGGCCCTTTGTAATTCAATCATAGACTTAATATCTTCACCATTGAGATATAATATTTTTTTTGGGAGGAAACCATGATAATGAATTCACGTAATGGTTGTAGTATTTAGAAAAAAACTCCATCCAATGTCTCTAGACAATATGTGTTAAGAACAAATGGTAGTGTTGCCACCTTTTCAATGTGTGCATTACTACAACAAACTCTAAATCATGAGTCCCATATTTAAGCTCATAATATTTGAGCTTTCTAGATCATATATAATGCCATAGTTGTGCAGAGCTTTCTCATAATAATAATCATCATCATAATTAGCACATTTGGTGACATTTGTTATATTTATCTTCCTTTCTTTATCAGTGTTGGTAACATTTGTTCCCTTTCTTTATGAAAAATAATTTTAAATGGAACTAAATCTAGTTGAAAAGTTCTTATATCTTTTATAATCGTAACCCTTGTGATTTTTAAGTTTCTCTCTTGGGCCATTCTCCCTATGTTCTTGGCCCACTCTTTGTATGTTTAAATTGAAGCATTCAATCCTTTTCTTTTAACTAGGTGAGAATTCGTTATATTAATTTCTAGAATCTAAATTTTATGAAGAAAATTATGGATAATGCGAGTTTGGTGGTACTTAATAATAATATATATAAAACTCATTTAATTTTTATGAAGGAAATTTTGTAAATTTTGAATGTTTTCAACATGTTTATGATGTGTAGTATTAAAGATGACTGATTTTTTGTACCATCATATTTTTAACATAGAATAAGCATCATAATGAAGGATGATATTCAGTGGTAATATTGAAAAGAGGCTGGGATGAAATTAAACTCTTGATGGATCGATTATACTTTTTATGTAAAATTTATAAATAATAAAAAAATCATTTGATATGAAAACAATAGAGGTAAGTGTTACATAAGTGTTTTGATTATATGACTTATGTATGTCGATTTGTGACTCACCATAGATAATTCAACTATTCATTCTATATAGCAATGGAAGATAAGGCTCAAGAATAAGGGAACCTTTGAGCATACTAACATCTATTTTGTGTTGGGAAACTTGGAAACAAAAAGAGATTTGCTAAATAATATTTAAACATAATGGAACTTGATGATAAGAATGTGATATTTCACCTTATCTTAATTTTCATAATTTTATAATCTTGATTGTCTCTAAAATATCCAGTGGTAATATTGAAAAGAGGTTGAGATGAAATTAAAATCTTGATGGATCGATTATACTTTTTATGTAAAATTTATAAATAATAAATAAATCATTTGATATGAAAACAATAGAGGTAAGTGTTACATAAGTGTTTTTATTATATGACTTATGTATGTTGATTTGTGACTCACCATAGATAATTCAACTATTCATTCTATATAGCAATGGAAGATAAGGCTCAAGAATAAGGGAACCTTTGAGCATACTAACATCTATTTTGTGTTGGGAAACCTGGAAACAAAAAGAGATTTGCTAAATAATATTTAAACATAATGGAACTTGATGATAAGAATGTGATATTTCACTTTATCTTAATTTTCATAATTTTATAATCTTGATTGTCTCTAAAATTGGTATGGTTACCAAATTTGTTGGTTCAATCTACTATAATTACAATCTTATAGAGTAATGAATATGGTTGATTTATATCTCTTTGAAGATAAGGGAAATGTTAACCTTAAGTCGAAGCAACTACTGGCCATAGACTTCAATGCCTGTTCATATTTTAAATAAGAGGATTATCATTTTGAGGAATGCAAAATCTACATTATATGTATCTTGGGTTGTAAAGTTGTTTAATCCCAACATATCATTTGGACACATGAACTAAAATGAAATTTATGTTAAGTTGTGGAATTCACTTAATTAATAAGCATAAGTTTGAGAATGCTCTAAGTCTCTATTCTTGTCATTGAACATGACTCATATATAAATCTAAGTATAAATTCTTATAACTCAATTGACATTCTCATAAATATTAAAACAATGCTTTACAATTGAATAGTTAAGAAAGGGATATGATGTGTACCCATTATTGCAACTAGCTCAGACAAATGAGCTTGGATTGAATCACTCATGTCTTTAACTTCAACCAAATATGTTTTATTTTTAATTCATTATATGTAGCTTGGTGGACACAAAAATGAAATGGTTGTGGCCAATCAATTCAAAAAATAATAATATGGAGTGACTTATGTTCCTTTGTAGGTGGATTATTCTTTAAGGTGGATCTATACATAAATAATTGTGGTGACCCTTTTTCCATGTCATTATATGCATGTAAAAAAGATGGAGAAAATATAATATTACAATATTATGTATTTATTTTTCCCTTTTTCCTCCAAATGTTACAATATTCAAAGGTGTTACCATTCTATAAGTCCTATATGGTTAAGCTATATACTCTTTACAAATATCTTGACAACATATCTATCTCACATTGTGTACATGGATAATCTATTTTCTAGAATATTATCACCTTATATATACATGGTGTATATTATTCTCCATTGATGCTAATAGTTGTACAAAGTAGACTAGAATTTTGTTTATCTTTTATGTATGGCTCTTGACCCTTTTGTCAAAATTACTTGAACATCTCTATGAGAAATTTCTTGGTATGTGCAATATTTTGATCACTTCCATTGCTTGGGGCCATTTTCCCTTGCTTTGTGCCACATTTGATCACGTCACTTGTTTGTAACATTAATAATGTATTTTGTGTGTGGCACTTGGTATTTTGTGTGAAATATTTTCTTGAATGACATTTGAACATGTCCCTTATCTATGGCACTTGGCCTTATTTTATGTCCTTGAACTTGTTATCTTTATGTTCTTGTTAAGATTTTTAATTTTGATGTGTGCCATGATATATATCATGCACTAGATACTATGTAAACTTCTATTACAACTATTACTATGACCTTTATTGATGCATTTATCTACATATAACACTTTATATGTTATCTCATATGTTAAATACATGATTTGAATGATACATAACTTATTGTGTTGACATTCTTTTCACATATGTTAGTGATTAAATCTTGATACACATGATGTAATTAAATTTTATTTTGAAATGAGTTACCTTTAAGATACAAATTACCTCACTTGAAAATGCACAAACTTCATTGAAAATTTTTATGCATGAACTAAGCCTCCATGAGCAAAATAAAATTTATGTGTAGAATATAGTTTCAAAGATTGCAAAAAGATTTAAAAATTTAACCATTGGTAAAAACCATGGGGTCATATGCCATTCATATGCACTCACATTAAAAGAACATGTCCAAAATTCATATATTTTTTTCATGATATATATTCATGCACAAGCTTAAAAAAAAATACAAATTTGTAGCTACAAGTAGTTACAAATTTTACATTAATGACAATGGAAGCATGATATAGATTCATGTCATGTTTTTAGTACTATTTTATATCCATGGTTATGGTAGAAGAATGGATTTTATCCCTTATATTTTGATCATGTACACAAGAACTAAGAAATAAAGTGAAAATTGAATCTATATGCTATATATAGTGGTTGATTCATTTAGAGTGCATAATGCATAACTTGTTGGTTCAATTCCCTCTTGTATTATTATCTTAAAATCCATTCTATATTCCAACACATTTTTGTCTTGGAATTAAAAACACTAACAATGAAAATTGAGATATGTGCATCCCTCAATGGGTTATATTTTTTATACAAGTTCAAATTAAATTGGGGCTTGATCACTCTCAATTTGCCATTGATTCAACTAAGGAACTAATCTCTCTAAGTTCTTCATTTGAATCACCAATTGTCCAATACTTTAATGAAGCATCATCTTCAATAAAAGTTATAAAAACAACATACGTTTCACACATATGGGTGTATTCCTCCCTTGTTTTATTTTCAAATTTCAAATGAATAAAATGACTACTTTATGTGTTACTTGAGGATTACCTAAGTTAAAATGCCCTGAATAATTTAAGTACAAGTTTAAAAGCCAAGTGTTTTGTACACACTCATGCATATATTTCTTTTACTTTAGTAATTCCATATATATAATAAACGGGAGGTAAATTTAATCATAAAAATCATGTCATGAATACTTGATTATCTCATTTTTTGTGCACATTCACTTTAATTGACTTTTAAGCACTTAATATGGACCTATTTCTCCACTTCACTCTATCTTAAGTAACTATAAATACCCATCCCATTATGATAATATTACGCATCAAAAAATGTTATTAATCTCTTAAAACCTCTTTAAGTATCTGTATGGGCATCCTAGATGCAAAATATTACACCTTATCCTTTAGGATAAATCAACTAGTTTGTTTCAATTATGGTAATTGGTCTTCACCCCTATGGTTTGATCCTATCCTTCACCTTAGTAAGTGTTACTTTTCAAATTTAGACTCTTCCTCATAGTTTGGACTATAATTATAGGATAGGTAGCATGAGGCTTTCCCTTTTTTTATTTATATAAAATCACATCTAAATCACCTATTCTATCACTTTACAATTTAAATTTTGAGGTAACTTACACTATTGTACACCAAGAAAAGCCTCCTTATTCTTTTTAACTCTAATTTTAATCATTTGAATTAGACCTAATATAAGTCAAGAGCCTAATTTTAACCAATTTAAATTAAATTATTATAAAGTATTCAAGCCATCTCTACATAGATTCATGTAGCAAATATAACATAATAGCAAAAAATAGTCTAAGAGCAAAAACTATGTAGGATTGATTTACCTATTTGGAGTATTAGATAAGTAGGAAATGATCAATCATCATGTGGGTGATTGTTGTTAACTCAAACCAATATACTCCCCATTTCTGTTTGCAAGTTTAAAGTTATTACAATCCCTTTTAGGGTTTTAGCTTGGAAAAAGTCAATTAAAGGTCATATACATGTATTCAAAGATAAAATTTATACACATAGGCATGATTTAAGTAGGGATATGTGACTACACCTTGATTTTATTAATTTATAAAAGAGGAAAAAATTGAATAGTAGAAGAAATTAGTACTAATTGATCTTGGCTTCTTCTTGATGATCCTGACCCTAATCAGTTATAGTGACAATTCTAATTACATATGCAAGATAAATCTAAGTAAATTATATTTACCTATAATTTAGTCACACACAATTATGATAAAAATAAATATATATAATTCCACTTGTGTTGTTAATAATTATCCTTCTTTCAATAGATCATATTTCTTATTTTTCAATAATTCATTTTCATTCTCCTTACTGCTTGATTTATTTTACTAAATTTTCTATCTTTATATTCATTTTATCTCTATTAGAGATACTAACTGGATTAATTACAAATTATGATAAAATAATATCTAGAATTGGCAAAAAAATTCTATGTATTATACAAACCCAAAAATTGAGTTTAAATAAAGTGTATCCCACATAATATTTAATACAAGAAAAATAATCACTTGATATTTTCTTGCATGTTGTGCAAATCAATAGGGTTCTTACATTTGCAAATTAATTAAAGTTTCATATTCATTTCCATTCACATTTCATTTTCACTCTTAATGAGCATGGACATTATAATTATCTTGATATGTATATGTCATTCCCATTTTTCAATTCATTTTTGTAGAGATAAAAAATGCTAAAACAATTAGCATGAGAAATACTGATAACTTAAATGTAGGCCAGATGAGATAATGGTGAAAAGAACTAACCAAGACTAAAATTAATACCCAAGGAGAGGTGTAATTCTTTAAATAATTAGCATATTTATGGTAAGTGTATCCAATTTTCATGGATCTATACAATGGTAATTATGTGAAAGGTGCTTTACATGAGAAATGGTTGTATAATATGTTTCACAATGTGATTCTACGAGCAGGGATGGTTGCATAGACTCGTGTGGAGAATACCTATGACAATTATGAAATATTTTAACCATGAAAAATAATGGAAGATTTTTACAAGAAATTATGCACATTTTCATTACACTATAAAATGTTTCAAAGAGGAGCATAGTAATTGAATCACCATAAGGTGTTGCATGGATCTTTGAAAAATATCGAGAAAAAAGGTTAATTGAATGAATTTCATATAATTTTCTAACTTTATCTATAAAACTAAATAAATTATAGTAACATCATCATGGCACTCTAATACATAATTTATAAGGAGTGTTATATGTTAATAACTTAGCTTAGTAGCTGGTGAATGATGATTCCTTTATTTTGTGAACATTATAAAGTGAGTGCTAGATAAAATTATAATTACTATAAAGAAGGATATGAGTAACAAAGGTAGTTGAAATTAAAAAATATAAGATCAAGTGTGTGCACTGTAAAATATAGTAAATATATGTATAAAGGTTATAGAATATTGAAACTTAGTTTATCATTGTAAGACAATGTAGTTTAAGTTATAATCAATAATGTTAGTGTATTGAGGTTTTTATCTAAAATGGTTTTCATAGGTGAAAATAATACTTATTTGTGTGTTTGTATTTATCTTTATCTATGTAAGGTTCACATAGTATAACTATCCTCTCTAATGTTTTAGTGTGCACAAATTTATCCTACTTTTTTGGAATCAGATCACATGTCATAATATTTGTAGAAGTTTGAATAACTTGTAAAAAATGGTTTATTTAAAGTGGGAGTATCCAAAAGAATATTTTGTAAATAAAATTATAGGATGAACAAGGATATAAAAATATAAATTTTACTGTCAAAATTTGTGTTATAGAAAGTCAAGATGAAGGATCTCTTTGTAGGCAAAGATCAATCGATTGCTATAGTAGATATAGCACTCAAAAGTAAAAACTAGAATAATGTGAAAATTTTGATAGGAAATACATAATTTATATCAAATTAAGATTGTTAGATTCATTTCTACTGAATGTTTCAACTAAAAATACTGCATATCTTCTTTGGGATAAGTTATTTATGTTTTACCATGCCAATTTGATAGTAAAGAAACATTTAATGTGAAATAATTTATATTCATTATGAAGAAAATATGGTGACTTAATTGATCACCTGAACACATTCAATGCTATGATAGGCTCACTTTCATTTGTGTATTTTAAAATAGGTGGTGAATAAAGGTGTTGTTGAAGTTTTTTCTTGACTTGTGGGATGATCGAGTAACAAAAATAACTAGTACTACATTAGAGATAAAAGTGGAATATATAGACATAGATTTGTTGTCATAGGAGATGAGCCACAATTTTGTGAAAATGTATTTGACAAATAATACCTTGACCATGAAAGGTCACTCGTAAGAAAAAGACAAGCAAAATATGGGAATAGGTGCTCAAATTCTAAAGGTAAATATAATACTATGGACAGATCCTTGAAGAAGTGTTGTAATTGTAGAAATTCAAGTTGTTTCAAGAGAGAATATAATGAAAAAGTGGAAAATTAAGAATTTTTTGAAATCCTCAATTAAAATTTCTTCACTGACATAGATGGAGATAATTTTTAACAATATGTTTAAAATTTTTCCTTACATCCAATACAGTTTATTTTATATATATATATATATATATATATATATATATATATATATATATATATATATATATATATATATATATATCCTTAAAGAAGTGTTGTAATTGTAGAAATTCAAATTGTTTCAAGAGAGACTATAATGAAAAAGTGGAAAATTAAGAATTTTTTGAAATCCTCAATAAAAAGTTCTTCACTGATGTAGATGGAGATAATTTTTAACAATATGTTTAAAATTTTTCCTTACATCCAATACAGTTTATATATATATATATATATATATATATGTATATATATATATATATATATATATATATATATATATGTATGTATACTCTAATTTATTTTTATTTTATTATTAATTATATTATTATTTAAAGGTAAATGTTGAATAAAGAACCAGCATAAAAATATTTATGATAGGTAGGGTTGACCATAAAATGTATGCCTAATCATGTTGTTTCCATTTGACTCATTAAAGTCAAATCTAGGCATGGTTCCATTTGACTCAAGTCTTGTATGATG
The DNA here is from genome assembly GCA_037957365.1 of Torreya grandis. Taxonomy (NCBI): domain Eukaryota; kingdom Viridiplantae; phylum Streptophyta; class Pinopsida; order Cupressales; family Taxaceae; genus Torreya; species Torreya grandis. Next base: position 1,049,712 of record JARHVA010000692.1, on the reverse strand, counting down.
AGGTTTAGATGAAGTCTTAGAGTTTTAAATCTTTCTTTGTTTAGTTTTTATGGTTTACATGGTAAACAATTTGTTTGATTGATTGTTGTATCTTGGTAGATGGAATGACATCATACATTACCATCAACTATGGTTAGAATTTCTTTATCCAACTACATATTTATTTTTTCTCATATCATCACATTTAATAATAAGAAGGTGGTATTGAAATAATATATTAATGTTATGAAATTGAAAGCTGCCACCGGACATTGAAATAGAAAATCACATTCCGTCTTCTTCTTTAACTAAACACATATATAATTTGTATACTAAATAGTTTTCTTTTCTTATTATAAGATTTTATTTATTTATTTATTATTAAATATTTAATGAACTTATTTAAATTATATACATTTTAAACTATAATATAATAAACTAAAATTGTACTATATAAATAGAATAATATCATTAATTAATTTTAAAATGAATGAAATTAAGACAAAAAATAATAATAAATACATGCATAAATCGATAAAATGGATATGATGGATAAATTTGAAGCATTAATTATTTGCCTTTTACATACAAACCAATAAAAAACAAGTTATAGAACATACAACTTTCAACAATCTCCTAGTTCGTGTAAAATCAGTTAGTAGATATTTAATCCATCAAGGCAAAAACACATTGAACATTTTCATTTAATAAATATATTAGGTGTGGTAGGGAGTATTAGAATATGTAATATTTCCTACTCACATTTACTAGTTCTCATCTCATTAGAGGATATTAAATGGTCTTAATGACTCCATATAAATTAATTTATATAGATTTAAATTTTATTAAAAAAAAGTCTTTGCAATGTTGAAGAAGTGATCAAATAAATTAAAATTATATATATTTTTAAGTTCCATGTATATGTAAAAGTTTATTCCATAACTCTTTAAAGATTAATACATGTGTGTATTTTTTAGGATACTAAAAATAAAAAAGATAAGAATATCATGTGTGCAACATCACTATTTTATAAATATAATTTCTATTTTTTGTATGAATTTTGTGTGTTATGAAGATTAGTCTTTATTTTTAGATTTCTAAAAATAAAGAGCATTTATTAAAAAAAAATGTAGAATATCATATTATAGCAATATTTTTGTGACAAAAATACAATAGTATTTTGAGTAAAATAGAGAACATATAAAAACAAAATATCAGTTATAGACGTGACTTTACAAAAAATTGGTACTAGATCTTTTACCTAGAGTTTAGTTTCTTAGTTCATTCATTGATAATATAAGTGGCAGTGGCCTTACCCCACCTAAAATCCATATTTTTAAATGTAAAATTATGATTGATGTATTATCAAGATGAAGAAACTCTTTTTCTCTCAATATGTATGGGAGTTGGTCAAAAATGAGTTCCCAACCACCAAATTATGGGGGATTCAATGCATTATCACAAGCAAAAAGGGATGTGTTGAAATAGACTTAAAAAAATTATTCAAAAGACTTTGTTCCTATTAGAAACCCCATGGAAGAATCCATCTTCCCCAAAATTGTAGCATCAACTAAATCCAAACAGGTGTGGGAGAGCCTAAAATATCATATCAAGGCACTATTAAGGTTAAAATGGACAAGCTGAAAATGCTCATGAAAGATTTTAAAAATTTGCATATGAAATATTAAAATCAATTGGATGTTTTTTTACCCATGCAATAGGAGTTATAAATTGGTTCAGGTGTCATGGAGAGACATTAGACAATCAAAAACTTGTAGAAAAATTCTTTACAAGTCTATTGCTAGGTTTTATTTCATTCTCGTTATAACTAAATAGTTGAAATATATTTCATAGTTATTTGTTGATGAGTTGACGATATGTTTAAAAAACCATGAGTAAAATATGAATAGAACTTCCAATTCTCCTACTGAACATGGATTTAGAACCCAAGTTTTAGTAAACAACAACATAAGAAGAGAAAAACAAATTTTATCAGAGCTAGAGGAGGAGATTTTCTAGGAAGAGAAAAAAATGTAAATTTCATGGTGGTGGAGGATCAAGTCCAAACATTATTTTTTATACTACAAGTGGAAGAGTTATAGGAATAGTCAAAATCACTCTCATGGACAAAGGTATGATAAATCCCATGTTCCATTCATTAGTGTAAAAAAAATTTACATTGTGTAACTAAGTGTAGGAATAAATAATTTGATACGAGTAGGGAAAATGAAAACATTTATAAATAAATTAGACTAAAAATTAAACTAATGGTTAAATGTTAATTTCTTGTAATGTGTCTCTAGAAAGAAAAAAAGATGTATGGTTCTTGGACAATGGATGTAATAATCATCTGATTGAAAATAAATACATGTTTGTATAATAGATGAATCTATAAAATCAAAAGTTAAATTGAGAAATGATGATAAAATTTCTATCATGAGAAAGGGAACATAAACATTAAAACCAAACCAGGTAAAAATAAACACATTCCATATGTGTATTATATTCCTCAACTCAAATGTAATATATGAAGCTTTGTTGTAATTGTAAATAATGGATATAGAGTCCATTTTGAATATGGATCATGCATGAGTTTTGAAATAAATACAAGTAATAAAATCATTGAAAATATTGAAATGAAAAGAATACAAAGTTTCCCTTTAAAATTCAAAATGAATTTCCAGATGCATATGTTCAAAGTTTCACTCAAGAAACACCTATAAATGCCTCATATTCAAATTTTAAATGTGGCACAATAGTGATACCCTCATTTTAATTTAAATTTTCCATAAAATATTAGCCTTGGCTTTAGAATTTGAGATTTGGACATTTGATTTTTAGTGGCTTTGATTTATTTCACAAGAAGAACATCGTAAATGTTTTTCCTTTGATATAATTTTTGAATAAAACTTATGGAGGTTTATTCCATGGAATCAACCTATAAATTCCTTTCTTATTGGTATTTCATATCAAACTAAGGCTCCTCTTGATATTTTTCACTTAGATCTATTTGGAAATATGAAAACTACTTATATTTTAGGCAACATATATTTATTGACCTTCATTGATTAATTTTTATTAGTTGAGGGTAAAATAAGGGTTTTGGGAAGTTCTAAAAACTTGGTACAAATGCCTTTCCAACTTGGTTCTCACAACATTAATGGATAAGATGGAATGACAAACACACAACCCATAATGAAGGCAAAACAAAAACAAAGAACTAAATATAAAACATCCACAAAATGCATGGTACATAATGATGCTAAGTAGAAAAAAGGGTAAAAATAGGGGAGTTGAAAACCCCAACATAATAAAACATTAGCTTTCCTTCCATGATTGGAAAAAGGGTATAATATTTCAATAGCACTGCAACCTAGATTTAGGATAATATTTTTTGAATTATGATTGTTTTTAAGCACCCTTTTATCTTTATTAGAAGAAGAGTCCTACCCTTGTTATCCAAGTTAGGAGAAAAATTTATATAAGCTTTGATTTAAATTTATATCCTTATAGTTTATAGTGGAAAAGGAATTCAATTTTCTAGAGTAAGAGGTTGAACAAACCATGTGGTATTTTTCTATCTAATCAGTGTTCTTGGAACTATCAGATCCTACCATGTAGCATGGGTTTAAAAATCATCTAAGGGTTCATTTAAGTCTTCAATTTTGGTGTCAACTCCATACACAAGAAGGTGGGTGGGAATTAAATACTTATAAAGTGCTGTTTCATTATGAATTTGGAATTTTCTACATTTTATGGTCAAATGGATGGGTTCTAAGTAACTATGACAATAAATAAACATGCCTTTAAAGTCTAGGGGTTGGTACTAACAATAGTATCCTATGATGAGATCAATTTTAGAAGGTAGATATATAGAGGTGTCACTCTTAAGGATTGATAAAGACTTGAAAATGGACATCCTAGCCTTAAAATGCCCATACAAACATGTCTATGTAGAAGGTTCATTAGTTGGGTTAATGATTTAGAATATAGAGCCCCCACTAACTAACTCTTGGCCTGTTCTGAGAGATTTAGCTAGGAGAGAAACATTGTTTTTGCATCTCACTCATATTGATTTAGAGAAAATCCTCCCATAGTTTATTATAAGACTCATCTATGCACGTGTTAGAGCTAATGATTCATCTATATCCCTCATTGTTCTCATGTAATGTGCGACTGAAGTTCACTCAGTTTGTACTCTCAGTGATGAGGAGATTCTCTGAAGGGATGCATCTAATCAAATAAAACTTTCACTCCAGTGGCCCAAATGAGATTAGATAATGGATATCCTAGCCTTAAAATACCCATCTAGACATGTTTTCACATATGATTAATAAATTAGGCTAATGAGTTAGAGTATATGGTCCCCATTGACCAAATTTTGGCCCATTTTGAGAGATTTGGTTGTGAGAAAAACCTCATTTCCACTTCTCACCCAACTTGAGTTAGAGAGAATATTTATAGGTTTTATTATAAGAGTAATTTATACATATTTAGGAGCCGATGGTTCATCACTATCCCTCACAGTTATCCTAAAACATGCAACAAAAGCTGACTTAGATTATACACTTGGGGATGAGGAGATTGTGTTAAGGGGTGTGTTCAATTCATTGTAACCTTTACTCTTAGGCTGTGACCAAGATCAGACAAAAACCATTATATCCTTAAAAACTCATATATAGATGTGTCCACATAGATGGTTCATAAATCGGGCTAACGAGTTAGAATATACGACCCCTAATGACCAAATTTTGGTCTCTTTTAAGAATTTTAATGTGAAAGAAACCTCATTTCCACATCTCACCTAGATTGATTTAGAGAGAATCCTCTCAATATTTATTAAAGGATATATCCATGAATGTGTAGAAGGTGATGGTTCTTCTCTGTCCCTCATAGTTTGCTTAGTTTGAACACTCATGGATGAGGAGATTCTCTTTAAGGATGCATCCTATCAACTATAACCTTCTCTCCCAAGGCATGACTGAGACTAGATAATGCCCATTCTATCCTTAAAATGCTTATCTAGAACTATTCACATAGATTGTTCATTAATTAGGTTAATGAGTTAGAATATACGGCCCCTACTGACCAACTTTTAGCCTATTTTGAGAGATTTGACTGCAAGAGAAACCTCATTACCACATTTTCATATCTCTAGTTAAGGATAATCCTCCTGATATTTATTATAAGATTTATATATGCATATGTAATTTTTGATAGTTTTTCTCTAATCCTCATAGTTATCTTGTAACTCAGAATGAAATTTTACTCAGTATCCACACTTAGGGATGAGGAGATTCTCTCAAGGGATGCATCTGATCAACTACAACCTTCAATATTAGGGTGTGACTAAGACTAGAAAATGATCATTCTAGCTTTAAAATACCCATCTAGATAGTTTTACATAGATGATTCATTAATTGGGCTAATGAATCATAATATACGACCCCCACTGACCAAATTTTAGCCTGTTCTAAGAGATCTAGATGTGAGATAAACCTCATTACCATGTATCACCTATCTCAAGTTGGAAAAATAATCTTAGGATTTTTTAGAGGACTCATATATGTAGGTATGGGAGATGATGGTTTATCTCTATCCCTCACAGTTATCCTTTAATGTGTAATGTAACTTCATTCATTTTTTACACTTAGGGATGAGGATATTCTCTTAAGGGATACATATGATCAACTGTAGCCTTCAATCTCAAAGCCGATGGTCTTTCTATCCTTAAAATGTGTATTCAAACCTTTCTACATAGATGATTCATTGACTGGCCTAATGATTCAAAATATAGGCCCCCCACAAACCTACTTTTGGCCCATTTTGAGAGATTTAGTTGTGATGAAAACAACATTATCATGTATCACCTAGATAAAGTTAGAGATAATCCTCATATTTTTTCTTATAGGATTCATCCTTCCACATGTAGAATCTGATGGTTCATCTCTAGCCCTCATGATTCTCCTACAACATGTGAATGAAGTTTGCTTAGTTTTCACACTCAAGGATGATAAGATTCTCTTAAGGGATGAATTTGATCAAATTTATCATTTGATTATAAAGCATGACCAAGATAGTATAATGGATTTTATAGCTTTAAAATTCCCATCCAAACATTTCCTAATAAATGGTTCATCGATTAGGCTAACAAGTTACAATATATGACCTGCATTGACCAAATTTTAACCCATTCTAAGAGATTTGGATGTGAGATAAACCTAATTTTTATGTCTAACCCATATCAAGTTATAAAAAATACTAATTATATTTATTATAGGACTCATCTATGCACATGTGGTAGCTAATGGTTCATCTCTATCCCTCACAGTTTTCCTATAACACGTGACCAAATTTCACTCAGTTTACATAATCAGGGACTAGGAGATTTTATGAAGGGATACATCTAATCAAATAAAATATTCACTCTAAAATAATTAATTAGATTGGAAAATTTCTATTCTATCATTAAAATTCCCATCTAAACATGTTTGCATAGACATTTCATTGATTTGGTTAACAAGTCATAATTTACAACCCCTGTTAACAAACTTTTAGCCTATTTTGAGAGATTTTATTGTGAGAGAAACCTCATTGTCACATCTTTTACATCATGTTATGTGTTCAATGAATCCAAAAATTCCATGAAAATAAATGAACATCAAAAATTAATTTCGTGCCTATGTAACGCCAAGATTGCATGAAGTAGACATGGGAATGGTCTAGATTTCTCAAGGTGACTTAGGCCATGTATTAAAATAGATAAAATTTTCATTTTAGGGATGAACATTTGTATGATTTATGATATTTTTGGTTTTCATATTTATTTTCATGAAGATCATTTATATGGCTTGGTGGCCACAAAGATAAAATATGGTTGTAGCCACTCCATTTAAAAAAATAATATGGAGTGAGTTGTGAACCTTTGTAGGTGTATTATTCTTTGTACTGGATATATTCTTATATATAAGTGTGGTGACTCTTTCTCCAATTCATTTTTGACATGTTAACAATATGGAGCTAATGCAATATTACAATATTATGTACTCCCTTTTTCCATTTTTCCTCCAAAGGCTAAAATATTCACAAGCATTACCATTCTATAGCTCCTATACTATTGAGCTATATACTCTTCACAAATATCTTGATAACATCTCTATATCACAATGTGTATATGAATAAACTATCTTCCAGGACATTATCACCTTACATATACATGGTTTTGACTATATTTCTAGTTCTATGCTCCATTGGTGTTATTACTTATATAAAGTAGAACATAAATTTGTTAGTCTTTTGTGTATGGCCCTTGATGCTTGTGTCAAAACTATTTGAACATATCTATGAGATATTTATTGGTATGTGAAACATTTGAACATGCCCATTTCTTGTGTCTCTTTTCCATTTATTTTATGCCACATTTGAGCACATCCCTTGTTTGTGACATTAGTAAGGTACTTTGTGTGTGGAACTTGGTATTTTATGTGGAATATTTTCTTGCATGATATTTGAACATGTCCCTTCAATATAGCCCTTGTCCTTATTTTGTGGAATTTTACTTACTATGTTTGTGTGCTTGTTGAGATTTTTATGTTTGATTAATGCCATGATCCATAACATTCACTATCTATTGCATATAATTTTATTTCAATTACTAGTTATGACCTTCATTGATACATTTATATACATTTAACACTTTAGGACTTATCTTATATCTTACATACATGATTATAATGATACATAACTTATTATGTTAATATAACTTTCACATTTGATATAGTATTTAATGATTACATTTTGATACACATGATGTAATTATTTTTATTTTTGAGGTGAGTGACTTTTAAGATACACATTCCCTCACCTCAAAATGAGGTAATTTTAGAGGAATTTTTGATACATGAGATAAGCCTCCATGAGAAAAATAAGATTTGGGTATAGAATATAGTTTCAAAAAATGCAAAAAGGTTTAAAAATTCAACCATTAGTAAAATTTTTGGGGGCATATGCCATGTGTATGCACTCACATTATGAGAATAGGGTAAAAATTCATACAATTTTTTATGCATGATACATACTCATGTAAAAGCTTCAAAAAAATTTACAAATTTTCATTGACAAGTAGTTACAAATTTAAAATTTATCAGAATGGAGGCATGATAAAGATTCATTCCATGTTTTTAATACTATTTTATATCTACAGTCATGGTAGAAGCATGGATGTTCTCCATTCTCTTTTGATCATGTACCTAGGGATAAAAGAAAAAAGATAAAAGTGAATATGCATGACATATATAATTATTGATTCAGTTAAAGTGAGTAATGCATAAATTGGAGGTTCATTTCCCTTTTGTTTTATTATCTAATTTTTTTTTGTATATTCCAAAACATTTACGTCTTGGGGTTAAAAATACCAACAATGAAAATTGAGGTATGTGCATATCTCAATGGGTTCTATTTTTTATACATGCTCAAATCAAATTTGGGCTTGATCACTCTCAATTTTCCATTGGTTCAACTAATGAAAACATATCTCCAAGTACTTCATTAGAATCACCAATTATCCAATTCTTCAAGGAAACATCATCATCAAGAAAAGTTACAAAAACAACATTGGTTTCACACATATGGGTGTATTCCTCATTTGTTTTATTTTTAAAAATTTGGATTTTCAAAGTTTAAGAAATTTTAAATTTCAAATGAAAAAAATGACTACTTTATGAGTTATTTGAGGATTTGCTAAGTTAAATTTTCCTACATATATTAAACATTGTCTCAAAGGTCAAGTGTGTTTCATAGACTTAGGTATATATATTTGATTTTACTCGAGTAATTTAATTTACATAATAAATAAAATTAAAATATAATCCATAAAATTATGTCATGAGTACTTAAGTATGTAAGTTTTGGCCCACTTTTAATTTAATTTATTTGAGGGCTTAATATGGACTTATTTCCCTACCTCACTCGGTCTTATGTACATATAAAGACATGCCCCATTCTAAGAATAATTGACTTCAAGAAATGTTATTAATTACTAAAAACCTATTTAAGCATCTGTATGGACATCCTAAATCCAAAATATTACATGTTATCATTCAGGATAAATTGACCACTAAGGGTCAATAGTGGCAGTCGGTCTTGAACTGTATGTGTTGATCCCATCCTTCACCTTAGAAAGGGTTATTTTTCAAATTTATAATCTTCATTTTAGGTTAGGTATTATTTTTAGGATATGTAGTGGGAGGCTATCTTTTTTTAATTTATATAAAATCACATCTTAATCACTTAACCTATCACTTGACAATTTTAATATTGAGGCAACTTACACTATTACACACTTAGAAAAACCTTCCTTATTCTTTCCAATTCTACTTATAATCATTTGAAGTAGTCATAAGCCAAGTCAATAGCCTATTATATCCAACTCAAATAAAATAATTATAAATTATTCAAGTGATCTCTACATGCACACATGTAGCAAAGGGATCAAAATAAAAAAAACACTTAAAGTGTGAGAACTATGTAGGCTTGATTTAATTCTTTAGAGTTTTAGATATGTATGAATTTATCATTACATGGTTGATTTGGGTTAACTCAAATCATTAAACTCTCACCTTTATCTTTGCATGTTTTAAGTTATTGCAAGACCTATTGGGGTTTTAAATTTTAATAAGTCATTAAAGGTCATCCACATGCATCTAAAGATCAAATTTATACACGTGTGATATAAAGAGGGATAAATGACTGTACCATGGTTTTCCTTATTTTTTTAAGAGGAAAAAATTTATGATTAGAATAAATTTATACCATTAAATCTTGGTTCCTTTTATATGATCCTCACCCTAATTAGTTACATTGATAGTTCCAATTGCATATGCAGGATCAATCTAAGTTAATTATATTTAGCTATTATTTAGTCTCACATAGTTAGAATATAAATAAAAAATAGACAAGTCTACTTATATTGTTTATAATCATCCTTATTTCATTTTATTGTGTTTCATATTTATTTATTATTCATTTTCATTTTTATTATCGTAAGTTATTTTACAAAATTTTCTATCTTTATATTCATTTTATCTCAATTAGAGCTAATACATAAATTAACTACAAATTATGATAAAATAATATATAGAATAGGGAGAAAAATTATATGTATTATACGAACCCAAAAATTGATTTTGATGAAAGTGTCTCCCACATAATATTAAATACAAATAAATTAATCATTTGATGTCTTTTTTGAATGTTGTGTAACTCAATAGGATTCTTACCTCTATATATTATGTAAATTTAATATTTAATTCCATTCAATTTTAATTTTCAACCTTTATGTTTATGAACTCTATAACCATATTGTACATGTATATATCATTTCCATTCTTCAGTTGGTTTTGTTACAGATAAAAAATACAAAGACAATCAGTTAGAGAAAATCCAAAAAGTTTGGTGTAGGTCAAATGAGATAAAGGTGAAAAAACTAACCAACACTAAAAGATAGTACCTAGGGAGAGGTGTGATTCTTTAAATAATTAAAATTTTAATGGTAAGTGTATCAAATTTTAATGCACCTATGTAATGGTAATTGTGTGAAAGGTGGTTTGCATGAGAAATGGTTGCATAATGTATTTTTTCAAGTAGGAATGGTTACATAGACTTGTGTGGAGAGTAATTATGATAGTTGTGAAAAATTATCACCATGCATAATAATGTAAGAGTATTAAAAGACATTATACATAATTTAATTACACTATAAAATGTTACAAATTGGAGCATAGTGATTGAGTCTCATAAGGTGTTGCAAGGATATTTGTAACATGTCAAAAAATAAGGTTAACTAAAATAATTTAATATAGTTTCCTAACTATATCTATCCAATTATATAATTATAGTAACATCATCATGGTACCCTAATAAATATTTTTTAAGGAGTGTCACACATTAATCACTTAGCTTAGTAGCTAGTGAAAGATGATTCACTTATTGAATGAACATTACAAGAGTGCCAAATAAAATTACAATTCTTATAAAGAAGGATATTAGTAACAAAGGTAGTTGAATTTTAAATTAAAATGGTCAAGTGTGTGCATTTTAAAATATAGTAAATATCTATATGAAGAATTATTATAAAGAAGGATATTAGTAAAAAAGGTAGTTTAATTTTAAACACAAATGGTCAAGTGTGTGCTGGGTTTTAAAATATATGAAGATTGCAAAACATTGAGACTTGGTTTAGCATTGTAAGATAGTCTAGTTTATGTTATAAATAATAAGGTTAGTGTACTGGGTCTTTTACCCAAAATGGTTTTCAAAATCATACTTATTTTTGTGCTTGTTTTTATATTTATCTATGTAAGGTTCATATAGTCTAACTATCCTCTCTATTTATTTTTTATCGTGCACGAGTTTATCCCAAAGTTTTGATATCTAATCATAGGTCATAATATTTGTATAATATGGACTAACTTGTGAAAAATGGTTTCCTTAAAGTGGGATTATCCCACTAGAGTATTTTTAAAATAAAATGATTATATGTATATGGATAGAAAATGACAAATTTAATTATCAAAATTTTTAGTTATGGAAAAATAATTTGAAGGATCCCTTGGAAGATATAGACCAATAGATTGTTATACTATATATAGAACCCACAAAGGTAAATATATAAGAATTGTTAAATTTGATATAAAATATAGAAGCTCTATCAAATTATGATTGTTCGATTCATTTCTAATAAAAATTTCCACTGAAAATTCTACAAATCTTCTTTAGGATATGTTATATATGTTTTACTAGGCCAAATTTATAGTAAATAAACATCTTATGTATAATAAGTTGTATTAATTTTGTATAAAATATGGTGACTCAAATACATAGCACCTAAACACCTTCAACTCTATGTTAGGTCAATTTTCATTTGTGAATGCTTAAATTGTTAATGAATAAAGTTGTAACATGCTGTTGAATTTTTTTATAGACTCATGGGATAATCTAGTAATAAAAATCATTAGTACTACATTGGATCCAAACGTGGAAGATAGAGTCATAGATTTATTATCAAAGGAGATGAGTCACAAGTTTATCGAAATGTATTTAAAAAATGATACCTTGACCATGAAAGGTCACTCTTAAGAAAAAGGCAAGTAGAATATTGAGATATGTGCTAAAATTTTAGATGTAGATATAAGATTATGTATAGATCCTTGAAGAAGTTTTATAATTGTAAAAATTCAAGGCATTTTAAAAGGATTATAAATCAAAGGTGGAAAATTGATAATTATGTGTCATCCTAAATTAATAAGTTCTTCACTGATGGTGATCGAGAGAGAAATGTATATATCACATCCTAAAGGTCTCATGGATGCAATGATGAATCACTTATTAAATATAGATCCTCTTATCATATATATATTTTGAGTGAGTGGTTTTTGGAATATAAAAATTTGATGAGTGTGATGTATTTTTTAGAGATAAATCAACCTACAAGGGGCTTGTGGCTAGAGTAAAATTTAATTTTTAATTCAGAGATATGAGGATCAAGACTCTCTAGGTTTTTTACACATAAGTGGAAATGTGAGGACTCTAATATCTATGAGAAAAAATGATTTTTACAATGTCTATGTTTCATTCAAAAAACATGGGTGAAAAATATTGTATGGAGCCATGATATTGACAAGATACTTGTACACAAGAACTTTTTTTAGGATTATTTCAATTATAGTAAGTAATGCATGTGATAACATTGTTATTCTTGAGGCCATGGGTGATAAAATAATTTATGAATTACTTATAAAAATAATATAATTATATAGAATCAAAGGTTGGGACATATTGGTGATAAATGTTGATGCATGTTAAAAACTAAAGATAGGGTAAAATGATAGATAAATGTCCCTTGGTTTTTTTAATTTAGCGAACATTTCATCTATAGAAAGTAGAGTTGGGTGAAACTCCCTTAAATGTTTTTGAGGGAAAGTGGAATATTGTAGGTAGTTCATATTGATTTTTTAGGGAAATATATATCTAAATCAAGGGAGTCCCTCCCCCTTTCTAAATACCTATAGGGGCAGGGAGTGCCAACTATCAACTAAAGTGTATAGTCTAGATTATATCCACCATCCTCCCCCAATAGAATTGGGAAAGGGCATATATAATTTTTTAATTAAAAATATAGGCCATTGTTCTTGGATAAAGTTTCTCTTGAGGTTCTTGAATCCATTTGTTTTGAAGTAAGAACTGCTATTTTTAGAATTGTATTTTTTGTGAAGACTTAAATCTGAGTTTTCTTTGTCAAATTTTTATTCCATCATGTATAAAAAAATATAAACATATTTGTCCCTTATATGAAATGAATGTCCTCATGGATACATGGGAATATCTAAAAATATATAATTAACTTCCAAAAATATCATATTAAATATAAGGACACCTTTATATAAAATTGTTCTTCAACTTTAGATTATAGATTTTTTTTTTTTGCATATTCAATCATCTTGTGGGAGGTCATGGTCAAATTCCATTCAAAGGTGATGAGAAAAAAACCCAAAACTAATCTAAAGGGAAGTTTAATCAAGATGGAAGCATCTTATTCATCTACTTGGTAACTGAAATTCAATCCTTGTGGAAACACAAATAAATTTAGAAATAATGAAGAAGTTTTGGTTTAAAATGATATTTTAGATTACTCAATATAACTTTCAATCAAAATTTATTAATATATTTAGAAAATACCTCTGTTAATTTCTTGTTTTGTGAGCTACAAAACATTAATAAATAATCTAATAGGAGTGAGTATTTATATATCGGCTTCCAAATTTTAGAGGATATACATAATTATTTCATACCATCTAGATTAATCCATATAACTTTCAACAAAAAATTGTTAATATCTTGAGAAAATATCTTTGTTAATTTTTTGTTTTGTGAGCTATGTAGCATTAATAAAATATCCAACATGAGGTAGTATTTCTATATCAACATCTCAATTTTGGATGATATCCATATTTATTTCCAACCATATAGAGATAAAGAGGGGTAATTGAATAATTTCATGAATTTTTTATTATTATTAATTTTTATAATGTTTTTAATAGTTTTTTAACAAATAATAATTATATTATTTTAAAAAATTATATCTTAAAATTGATCCATAATACATTCTTATTATTAAAAAATTAATCCAAAATATATATTTTCTATTATTAGTAAATGATTTTAAGCATGAACTATGAACCGCAAGTGAGGGTGTTAACAAGTCCCAAAATTTGATCTAATAATGAAGGGTTTAATGAGTGGGTTGAAGTTAGGGAACTAATATTTATTCACCAATGCATGATGCTCAACATTTCATCTCTTATATTGAATTTATTCCAAATCCTCAATGCAATGAAAAGGCTTTTAGCATTCGGGGCAAATAGAAAAATATATATAAATTAGATCCATGGAAGAGAACCTTTCCTCCCCTTAGATCACTTCTTAGATTTTTTATTCACTAAACAACATAATTGGAGTTGAACTAGCAAGGATGAGTGGCTTTAGATTAGACTTGGGAATTAGTCTAAAAATTACCATTGAAATTTTCTTTTTAGTACCCCTTATTCTAGGAATAAGATTATTCCATTGAATATACCCTATTACCTAGTTATTAATATCTAAGCACCATTAATCCTTACTAGATACAGGACCATCCACATTTTTACCATGCAAGTAAGTTGAAGATGGTTTATAGACTTATAATCCTTTGTTGGTAATGCCATGGATCTACTAAGTTGATAGACACTTGGTCAGTTCATGTAGATCATTCCCATCATTTTATACTTAAATAAACAAAGTGAAGGTATTTTCCTTGGATAAAAAATCTATATGATCTTTCCCAAGATTTGGACTAGCTGTATAATTTTCAAACTATCCATAGGCAAGAAGAGGAGTGGGTAGATGGAATGGAAGAAAAAAATTATAATAAAAAAACATGTTATTATTAAAATATTTTAAAAATAAAAATTAATTAAAAACATAATTAAAATAATAATTACTCAGAAAAATCATTTTAAGACAACTTAAACTATACTCAAATAATTTTTATTTAAAATTAATATAATATTAAATTTTCTTGCACCTATTAAATTTTAAACATTTAAATATTTAAAATAAAATATTACACTAAAACTATTACCTATTAATTTTAGATTATATTCTTACTCAATTTTTGAATGTATCATTTTTTGTTTTCTAATATTTAGAGACTGATACATGTGTTTCATGCCTATCCTACTCCTACATTACTGGTCACCATGTTTAGGCCCTAAATTTTATTGTTGTATGATTATATTTATGGTTTTTAACTGTAAAATATAATCAATTTTTGTGATAAATTGTATTGGATGGATGATAATTTTTTGTCTTTCTCATGATAAAGTAGGTATGGGATTTATTGATGTCTATACATTGAGAATTTTTTATGTACCAAATGGTTGTTTAAATCCAATGAAGGGAATAATGGGAAATACTTATTCATCATTTCATATCATTTGGATCTCCTTACAATAAATATAGTTGGAAAAAATTGTTTTCATAATCTTCTAATTATGACTATTTCATCAAAATTGAAGACTTTTTTGTGGCATAAAGAATCTATAAATCCTATGAGGCTATTAATCCTCATGTAAAATGGGTTCATGATGGATTTCATACTGGTATTTACTTCAATGATCACAACCTCTAATCATCTCCCATCATGACCTGTACTTGTCTTTTATTATATGAATTATCCAGTACAAAATCCTTGAGGATTTATAAAAAATGGATAAAGACTATGAAGGTTTTAGTTTCCACTTGTGACTAGGATCCCTAGAATATGCTAAAAGTGAGATTAATTTGAGTGATTCTAATATACTTTCTATTCTCTACATCTCTACATCTAGGAGTTAATGTCAGATGTCATGTTCCACAAACTAGGTCTACAACCTCCAAGTTCATTGTGTAAATTTTGGATATGGAAATATGTTAATCAATTCAAAACTTGTTCTTTAGACATCTTTTATCAGGTTATGAGCCATTTTTATTCAACACCTAGTGAAATAAATAGGCACTAAAATAATAACTCCTCTCCCAATACATGATTTTCTTAACTTGACAAAATTTAGAATGCCAATATTGAACCAAGCTAGCTCATTTCCTATGGTGTCTGGTTTATTAAGGCCTTCCACTTGGGGAGCATATTTCTCACCTTTGAATTGATCAAACCAAGTGTCCAAATTATAGAACATATGAATCTTTCAAGGACACCTTTTGTATATGTCCCAAGGCCTAACTTAATTGTAAGTGGCTACATAGCGTATTTTAGCCCTACCATCATGAGCCTTTCTCATGGAGCTTGGTCTTCTTTAGGTATTCTACTAATTTGATAGATTTTATAGTTTTTTATAAATTTATTTGAAGGTGATATTTTATTTAAATTATGGAAAAACGAATTTTATTTATTTATTTAACATTGAGAAATATTCTTTCATTTCTCTATTAATGACAAGTTTTTTATATTATATTTGGCCTTCACAGATTCAAGTCCAAGCAAAGAATGTTTCCATGGAGGTCATAGATTTACATGACCTACTTTATTATTGGGGCAGTGTTCCCTATATTTTGAGTTTCATCCCATTGGATCTTCCACTATAAGGCTAGCCACCTCCATCACCTAGATGCCATTGGATTCGATCTCACAAACATAATTATTTTTATCCTCTTTGTTAACATGGGATGGAAATCATCGTCATTGAGTGAAATATATTATGTTGGTCCTTCCCAATAGGGGTCACCAATTGGCCCTTTTAACATTATGGTGTAGCCTCTTTATGGATGGGATATCACTATTTATATAGATTCTTCAAACCCCATGGTTGGTTGGGTGGCATTGGATCCTCCTTAGGAAGATCCCTCATCTTTGTTTACTCTGCCATCCTTGGATCTACCTTGACATATTTATCTTTTAAATAATGAAATAGATAATAAAATACATTTTTTTAATCAATTTTAATAAAAAATACTATCTTTTTAAAATTCTAAATAACACATATTTTATTATGAAATAATCATTAAATACTTTCAAATATCTTTAAAAATTTCCTCTATCTCAAAGAGAAAGACATATAATTTCCTTTTAAATAAGAAAATTCAATATAAATATATCATAATATGCTATATTACCTCAAATATTTGACATCATCTAAACTTGTTATTATGTAGTTAAAACAATTACCATTGAATGATTAAGTCAACTCTAAATCTATAATTTTGAAGCATCAATTAATGTCAAAAATTTAATTTTAAACAAGTCTTTATATTTCATACTTTAATTCACATATAAAACAATAATCATCATCACAAAAATATATTTTCTTAATAGATAAATTATGTAAGAATGGTTCAAATCTTCTGAATAAACTTATAACTAAAACCTTTCAAACTCTTCATAATGCCCTATCTATATGGTTTCATTAAATTTAATGAAAAATATTGACCCAACTATACATGAAGGCAAATAAAATCCAATTATTTACAATTATATCTAGAATAAACTAAATAACTTTGAAATTTTATGAATTAATATGAAAAATGCATGCTAATTATTATATCTTATCATTTTTATAATTTGACCTCTAAAATAAAACCCCATTTTAGTTCAAATTAATTTAGAATTTAAGATTTTTATAAATTGAAACAATATCTTAATATTGTATCAACCCCATTGAAACTATATATCATCTCAAAATCAAAAGACATATTGAATTCTAATCTTTAAATCCCAAACACATGCAAACATGTTTTCAAAAGCATTTTCATTGTAGGTTTATTTGATAAATATTGACACATTTATTTAGAAATGAAAATGAACTAGATGATGGTATTTATTAATTATTAAACAAACCAAAATTATTATCACAAAAGAATGCATTCAACAGTCAAAATCATAGAAAACTGAACGTATGACTTAGATTCATCACCTCCACATGCATGCAAATTTTCATTCACTTAAGATTTTATCTTTACCACATTATTTCAGACATAAAGTTTTATTTTTGAAACCCTAAAATATTTCAACAACAATTGTTTTTTCAATAAAAATATTAAAAAATAGTCTTGGAAAATTTTAATTTAAAACAAGAATTTATTCAAAATTGAACTTTCATGTATCACACAAACATTAAAACCAGCCAATAAAACCATAAAAACCACTATATATTCATGAAATTTCACTTTGCGAACACATGAAGAATGGTATATATTTTTATCTCACAAACCAAAAAAGGATTTAATATTTTTCTCAATTCATGCAAACATAGTATAGATTTTTGAAGCTTTCATGAACATGTCTTTTACTTTTGTTTAGTTTTATCCAGTTATAAATTTTTTCTTGTATGGAAAATATTGAGTATAATAATTGATTTGAAAGATTTTGAGAGTGAAATACATAAATAAAATCATCTCATCCTAATAGAAACCATAGGAAAAATAACCATGGATATCTAAGATTGTTTAAAACTTTAGTGAAGTACAAAAGATCTATGAAAGTTAAAATGACAAGTATTTAAAATTACCATTACCATATCTATTTATCAATGCATACACAAAAATAACATGAAGATTATATTTGTAAATAATTAGATAAGGAGAATACCAAATCAATAAAATCAACAAGATATCATCTTTCAATTCTTATTTGAAAATAACTAAATGCAAACCCTTAATGATATTCACACTCTTTCAAAATTATTTGTTCTATGATAATAAACTAGGCTCACCATCTCTTTGAAACCAATAACATACTTGTATATATAAAATGAACTTATTTGAAAAAGTTTATGCTAGATAGTTTAATGGAGACCCATGAATTCTCAAACACCTAGTCTATCAACCTCTAGATATCATAATATTAATGAAAATGTCAATAAATTTACCAAAATAGAAAATTCCATGGTGTAGCTTCCACATAGATCTTGGAAGCATATGAAAAAAATAACCTAATCTTGATATGGCATTGAATGGGGGTCTAGAGATAGGTGGCTGCATTTAAGGCTTATCATGTCTCATGCTTCTTCATATGGTCTGACCACAAAAAATATTGATTTTAAAATTATCACTAAACATATTGACACATTTAGTAACTTCCAATAGTACAAGATTTAATATGTTTTTTAAATTTTTATCACGAAGCTTATTAACTTCCTCTAGATTTATAATGTTTTCTAATCAAATGACCACTTTGCATTGAATATCCCTTTCAAGAACATAAACCAATTCCCATTACCCAAATACAATCTTTGAATTAAATTTTAACTATATTAAAATATACTTTGAGAGTACTTCATGTTAATTTTAAATTTTATTTCGAACATATGGTTCAAACTTATAGATTTATTTCAATATACATTGAGGAACCTCCATACATATTAGACAATTCAAAATTATAGAAAATAATATTAGATAATTTTTAGGATAGGATTTAGGTTTTTAGGTTTAGATATAGGTTTAAATCTTATAACTATGGTTTTGAAATTCAATTATTATTTTATAGTTTTCAAATGATAATAAAACCTTTATATTTCAAATTTATGTCACCCAAAGAAAGAAGTATGATAAAAATATCATTTACTATTTACACTATCCATATTGACAAATGGAGAAATAAAAATTTGATTGTAGGGAAACAAAATACAGACTTACCAACTATGCCATTTGCATAAGTCATATTACTTGCATTAGTTTCAATTCATCATTAAACAAATCTCAGCTTGACAATGTGTAAATCTACCATTGTTTTACAAGTTGTTACTATTCAAAAGGACTATAAATACAAATCGATCAAAAAAATAATACAATGAATTTCATTTGAAATAATACATATATTTATAATCAATCATAATGCAAACACTATCTTAAAATTATGTTAGACATAATCGGATACGATAATAAACTACAATCAAACAAGTAAAATGACAATGAAGGGTTTTAAATCAAGTTGCCCATGCCATATGTAATAAAATATGGTATGAAAAATAATATTATAACTATCATTTGTAATATTTATAAAGTTTGTGGCAAAGCTATTAAAACTAATGATAACAGAAATATCTTACAATTGTATTAAAAGCATAAACTACATACAATTGGGCATAGTTGAAACATATAGTATACATGACTAGTACATTAGGAGCCAAATTTTTATTAAACCTCCATAATTTGAAGATTTTAATCCCTAAAATCATTAGGAATTATGTAAGTGAATAAATTTATTCTCTACATCTTTTCTAGAATACCATTTGGAATTTCAAGATAGCTAACCTTTTAACCCAACTAACTAATTTTATTGCACTCATCTCTATATTTTCATTTCCTTCTTATGAAATATAACATCCTTATCCAATTATAACTTACTATATAGAGTGAAGTATTCACTTGAAGTTAAAATAAACCCTCATATTCATTATGTAACATAGAAGGCTAAAAAAGACATAAGTTATCAATATTAACAACTGAATATATATTTATATAAGGAAGATAATAATGTAAAATAATTCTTGCCTATTTGTTTTAGAATTTCAAAAAGACCATAAGTAAGAGATTTAATATTATTAGACTTATCTTGGAGCCTTTCTCTATTCAAGTACGGCTAGATGCAAGATAATGGGGGACAAAAGGGGGAGTATAAAGTGACATTTTCTTTCTTAAAATAACAATAATTGAACTTAGAGAGAATGTTAGGGACACTTACAAAATGAATTTGAAAATGACATAAGAAGATGAATTGTGGATTTTTAAATTTAATTTATATATATATATATATATATATATATATATATATATATTTCAATACCTAAATGGTAAAAGTGTGAAAAATAGATGCATTTATGACAATAAGTTGGTCATTTTTCATGAAAAGATAATGAGATTTCATGTGTACGAACACACTTTTTTTGAGTAATTGAATAAATTTTTATATGAAACTTCATATATTTATAGATAAAATATCAAAGATTGTTAAGAATATTTTTTATTAATTTTTTTAATTATATATATAATATTTAAATAATTTTACAATATATATATAATTGACAATGTGCAGATTATTGAGATATAATTTTTTTAAACATTTGATTAATATTCAAAATTTTAAAGAGAATTTATGATGATATGTATATAGTCCATAATGAAGTATGTTATGTATAAATTAAGTAATAATTATAAATCATATTTTAACATTTAAAAAATTATTTATTTTAAAAATGCACTTTCCCCTCTACAAATACATATCATTTTTTCTAAAATAATAACATCTATGTGATTAGATGTGTCGACAAAGATGAAAAACTCATAAATTTATTTGAAATAAAATTAGATGGTTCATGATAGGGTTTGGACTAGGTTTGGGACTCCCCAGGCCTAAAATTGAGGAAATTTTGGAGGAAAAGTGGCAAAGAAAAATTTGTAAAACTATAAAGGGTGTATTCCATTTCCAAACCAACTTTTTATCCTATTAATTAGTTTTGCTTAATTTTTCATGGATCAAAAAGGGTGTGCGTGATTCAAAAGCATGTACACCATTTATGATTTGTGAATTTATCTTGTATTCCCATGAAATTTGATCATATTTTTTATTCTTTTCAAACTATAAATTGGTTTTTTATGCTGTAATTGTGTGAATTTAGTAAATTCTTCATTAAATTTGTTTGAATCACTAAAAATTCTTCAAGCTTAAATCTACAATTGGATTATTTTGGTAAAGATAAATAATGGGGTTGGGAAGTCATCACAAAATACCAATCAAATAGCTATTAAAATAGAAAATTGAAAAGAAGAGAAAAAAATAAAGAAAAAGACAACAAGATCGAAGAGCATCCATAAGGTATTATAGGTAAGGTGAAGTTACTTCCTCCACACCAAGTAATATTTGAATTGAAAATAACATGCCCAATTATATATAATTTAGTTTAGATATGTCCTCATATGAGATAAGAGAACTCAATCAATATTTACTGCATGATGAAATTCAAAATTTAAAACATGTAAGTAATGAATTTGTAATGAGTGATGAAGAATATTGATAAACACATTATAATGAAACATATATTCATAATGAAGTTTTTGAGTATGATGATAATCAACATCAAGTAATGACCTCAAACCATGTGTCTCCTAGTGAAGAGTAATTTAATTCATCTATAGTGTATAATGTAGATAATCAACCCTCTACTATCCCTACTATGGTTGAAGTGGTAACACCACTCAATTTAATATAAAATATATCTCCTAGACCCACTCCTCCAAGGATAATAAGATGAATACCAAGGTATTTGGTTGAAATATATGATAAAATAATATAATTTATAGAAGGTAAAATGTCAAAAACATCATTTTAACTTCATGCTCAATGTGTATGAAACTTGCATTTGAGATTAAAACCCATACACAATGATGTCAAATATTTGTTCAATTAATGAAAATGAAAAAATGTGCCCTATGATGCCTAATTTAGGGTTAAGAAAATTCAACATGGAGGGAATTAATAGTACAATTTTAAAAAATATATTTAATATATTTAGGTAAATAAGCAATAAAAGTCTAAAAAAGATAGTAATGTGGTAAGATAATTAAGAATTGAATATATAGTGAATAAGTCAACATCTAAACTTGAATTATTAGTGAAACAAGTAAATCCTTGAAATTAAATAAAAAACTCTATTAAATGTCAAAAAAAGAAGAATAAGGCTTGATGACCCTTTAATCATAGATTTTTAGGTGTTTAGTGGTAGACTCCCATGAAAAGATAAGGTTTTAGTTGAAAGAAAAAGATATTTGATTGATTTTTTTTGGTACAACACTACAAAGGTCTCATCTAATGTAAAAGATGGTGAAAGAAGAAAATGATAAAAAAACTATCAACCACATGCAAAAAATTTCTTAGACATGACCCAAATATAATTTTATAAAATGTTTATTGAAAAATTTAATGGCTAATTGATAATTAGCCAAAGGTCATTTGAGATGTGTAATCATTTCTATTTTAAAATTAACCAAGCACACACTACATGCTGTTGTAGAGTACATGTTCAATTTCCTATGTATTTTTATGTTTTTTGTCATATACATTATAATTTACATATTGATGAGATTTTGCAGGAATGTATGGTGTCTACCCCACCTAAGACATAAATAAAATTAATCCAAAGTATTTTCTATCAAGAATTTACGAGATAATTTTTTTTGCCAAACAATTTTAGATGGAACATGAAATAGTTGTGGTGGTTTGACAAATTTGATGAGTTGTATACATGAATGAATTTCACATGAATTTAGAAAGCAACTAGTTGATTATAAGAGGTACAAATATATAAAGTATGTGTTAAAAATTTGAAAAATGTCATCAAGATGTAAGTTAGTAATGACAAAATTTATAGTATTTGATTTTATAGTTGAATTCAAGAAGAATATTCTACCAATATGGAAGACACACACAAATTAAAATGGTTATATAATCAATTCAAGGTATGCAAGGATAACTTCCTATTTGACACCATTATTTTGATTGTGAAATTTGCTAAGAATTACACACTATAACCATAAAATGAGGTTCAATCCCAATACTATAATTTAATTCAAATTGGAATTTTCATTCATATTACATTCATACATGCACCTAATAACACAGATGATAATTGAAATATTTTGAAGGAGTACCACTTTTATATGAGTGATAATAGATCCCATTATCCATAGTTTGTCTAAGGTTATTTTGATACTTTTTATATAAATATGAATGTAAGATAAATCATGTTTAATAGACACTACATTGGATCAGACAATTATGTAGGGAAGTTTAAGAATTATTGAATATTTTACTGGTTAAGAAAAATGCATAAAAATAATGGTGTTCAACATTTTTGGAGCTTCTTTGAGGCTAGACATGGAAAAGGGGAACATGATGGTGTAGGTACATGTGTAAAAAGAGCCCTTAAAAAAATTAGGGAAATCACAAGGATGGTGATAATTTGATCGATGTTGAAAGTATTTTGACTTGGTGTAATGAAAATATTTGTCATAGATCAGATAAACATTCTCATGTACCAAGATTATTTTTTTTACTAGAGGAATAACATAAGACAATGTATGAAGAATGCATTACAATATTTGGATAGAGTGTTTTTAACTCCATTCAAGGCTCAAATTCTAGTTCATGGGTTATTTATACTAGGGACATGGCATCTATTTGTTCTGCATGTATGGAATATAATTATAATTAATGTGAGTTAAAAGAATGGGTTGATGACTGTCATTGTAGACCCATATCACCTATATAGAGTAGCCATTCATTTAAATAATTGATAGATTATGATATGACATCATTAGCTGACTTTTACCATATATAAGATCTTGTACAATCAGGTACAATTTATTATTTAATTAAATATATAACCTTAGTGAGATATTATTGATTGCTATATTTTTTTATACATGTGCTTACAATTTGATTATAATTTAAATACAGGGCATGTTTTTGTAGTCATTAAACATGAGGATAATGATGATGAAATAGACTAATACTTGTGTTATTATGTAGAGGCCAAAAAAATTAACCACAAACATATAGATGGAGAAAGGTTAATTTATCCCACTAGATCCATAGTGGTTACATGAACTTGGATTCATAGGTAATATCATTTAAATTTTTTTTTATTATTTGAAGACTTTGAAACACATAGAATGGTGCTTCATTATTCAAATCTAGTTATTGATACAAATATTCAAATGATCAAATATCATGGAAATCCTCACAATAGAATTTTATGGAAAATGCATGAATCTGACCATGAAGCAATTATTAAAACACTTAAAAACAAATCTCATCTTGAAGGTACATTATATTTAAATGGTAATTTTATCTTTTATTTCAAATTGATATATTTAACTTATTTGATTTAATGTATTTTAATTTTCAATTATTTTATCATTATGTGTTTATTTGTATTTAAATTTTTTACTAACAATTTTAATGTAGATTAGTGGTACTATATGAACTTCCACATTCATGTGGTTGGTGCCATGAGTAGAGAAAATTATCTTATTGAAATAAATTAAATTGAAAAATAATTCATTTTAATGTTATCTACCTTAATTTAATAGGTTTTCACATTCTCTTTATTTGTCCTTTCAATAAAATAAGAAAATATTCTAATCTATGCCTTAATTATGGTTTAGAGTTATAGAGAATCCTCTCAATATTTCTTAGAGGAATAGTTCATACATGTGTTGGAGCTGATAGCTCATCTCTATCCATTATGGTTTTATTGTAATGTGCAAAGTAAATTTTCTTATTTTGCACACTCAATGACGAGGAGATTCTCTAAAGGGATGCATCTGATCAACTACAACCTTTAATCTCAGAGTGCAATTGAAACTAGACAATAGTTACTCTAGTCCTAAATATCCTATCTAGACATGTTCACATAGATATTTTTTTGACTAAACACTCAGGGATGAGGAGATTCTCTTAAAGTATATTTTATTATAGGAGTCATATATGTACATGTAGGTGCTAACAATTTTTATCGAACCCTCATAACTCTCTTGCAATGTATGATGAAAGTTCAATTAGTTTACACACTCAAGGATGAGGATATTGTCCTAAGGGATGCATTTAATAAACTAAAACCTTTAATCTCAGGGTGTGATCAAGATCATACAATGATCGTTTAAGCCTTAAAATTCTCATCCAAATGTTTCTACATAGATTGTTTACTAATTAGGTTAACGAGTCATAATATACGACCCCTGCTAAATAAATTTTGGCATGTTCTAAGAGATTTAGCTAAGAAAGAGACATTATTACCCTATTTTTTATGTCTCAAGTTAGATAAAATATTCCCATGCTTTCTTAGAGGACTCATCTATGTAGGTGTCGGCATTGACAGTTCATATCTATCCCTCATAGTTCTTCTACAATACATGATTGAAGTTTGCTCAGTTTGCACACTCAAGGATGAGGAGATTAGCTTAAGGGATGTCTAATAAATTTTAACCTTCAATCCTATATATATACCAAGACTAGATAATGGTCATTTTATCCTTAAATATACTATCCAACCCTGTTTGCATAGATGGTTCATTGATAGGGTTAACGAGTTAGAATATAATGCCCCCATTGACCAAATTTTGACCCATTTTGAGAGATTTGATTGCAAGAGAAATCTCTTTACTGCATCTCACTTGAATAGATTTAGAGAGAATCCTCTTGGTATTTCTTAGATGAGTAATCCATGCATGTGTAGGAGTTGATGATTTGTCTCTATCCCTCACAGTTCTCTTATAATGTGTAATCGAAGTTTGCTCAATTTCTACACAGAGGGACAAGGAGATTCTCTTAGGGGATGCATCTGATCAACTATAACCTTCTCTCCTAGGGCATGAATATGATTGAAGAATGGATATTCTAGCCTTAAAATTCCTATCTAGACATTTTTGCATAGAGGGTTCATCGATTGGGCTAACAAGTCAAAATATATGACCTAATGACTAAGTTTTAACCCATTATGAGAAATTTGGATGCAAGAGAAGGGTATGTGTATGGAGTTGGGGGATAATTCTATGGACATAACCCATTATGTATAAGCATTATAATAATAATGTGTATATGTTATGTTAACTCATAGAAATGTGTACACGTTATAAGAATGTGTACATATTCTTATAAGTTAACATAATGCGTACGTATTCTTTAAACTATAAAACAAAAAAAACCCTTGACCTCTATCATTATTTCTTGCTTCATAATCATGTTTTGTTGATTCTCATTTGTGTTTTGGCTTGAAAGATCACATTTTTACCTTAATCTCATGTTTTGGCCTACAAATATTCATTTTGTCCTCCATTCATGAGATCAACGATGCCACCACAAAGAAGAGGTAGGTTTTTTGTAGATTAAATCAATTTTTTTGATTTTTTTGTGAATGTGAATTTTATCTAGTTATTTTAAATTTTTTCACCAATAGGTTAGCATGCTCAGCCTAACCCTCCACCTAATCTTCTGCCTAACCTTCCACCCAACCCTCCTAACCCTCCTAACCCTCTTCCTAACCCTCTACCTAACCCTTCACCTAACCCTCTTATAGTTCTCCTAGATCCCCAAGGTAATCAAGAGGATATAATTTCTCACATAGTGGAGAACAAAATTTAAATTAAGTAGATAATTAGGAGAATGAGGGAACCCACTTCCATGAACACCCACTACACCTATTTATCCAATAACTTAAGAGTTAATATTAGGTCAAGTTAACTTGATAACGAGTCAAATTGATAGATGGAGGTCATATAGGGATAGTTGTAGGGCTTACTATGCTGATAAATTGTCAACATATGAGGTGAATAATAAAAATATAACAAAATATCAAATTTGTGCCTTATTTATCAACTTGACCACTAATGCCCCATTTTCCATAATGACTAGATGTTTCCCAATCCATCGATGCCAACATGATGTGATTAAAGATAATTTTTAGGATTGATGGTGGATGGTGTTTGACTATCCCCCTTGTAATAACCATGAGGTCCCTTTGTAATTTTTGATAAAACTCTATTGCGAGTTTGTCCTCAATCAAATTCCAAACTACTTTGACTATGAGTTTTAAGGTTGAAGAAAAGGCTCCATGTAGGATTGACCAGGTGTACGTCATGTACTTGATAAACTTACAAGGATCCCTACCCAAAAGACACTTCATCTAGAGATGCCCCTGTAGTGACAAATATTATGGAGATAAACACTTTGCCTATGCTTAATGCACTTACTGATACACTCATTCATCATATGAGTAGACTTTTAGAGATAGATGCTTGATATAATCTAGCTAGTGGTCATACCTAACCCCACCCATGTAGATGTTATGGTGATATATGCATTGGACCTTCAGATGATGATGGTGGTGCTTTATGGGGCTTAGAGGATATGGTCTTGACTGATGAGTTATTTTCACACACATTTGGTTTAGATACATTGGGAGTCTCTACAAACATGTATGTATCTTTTATATAAATTCAATGTTAAATTTTTAAGTTATATTTACAAATAAAAAAGGTAAAAATTAATTTACACATTTAAATTGAATATATATGTATTTTTTTATGTTTTAGGAGGAGACATTGCCTTTGACATCATAACTAGGTAGTGGGCCAACCCAAGATACTACATATATCTGTGTCAGTATGATACCATATACGTTTATAGAGGTAAAATTTCAAGTGAATCTCATATACTCTAGATGTACATTCATACACCTTAATTGCATCATCGGTATATTTTGTGTAAGAAAATATAAAATAATTAATATAATTTTGTTGAAATTTTTATTGTTTGATGTATTAACATGGATTGATGCAACTTATTAGAAATTCATCATCCATCTCAACTATGTTTTCAATAACCAAAATAGCAAATTGATCCCATTATATGTGGTTCCCTTAGTGGGTCAATCCCAATCAGTAGGATTGGATACACACACACACACACACATGTATGTGTGTGTGTGTGTGTGTGTGTGTGTGTGTGTGTGTGTGTGTGTGTGTGTGTGTGTGTGTGTGTGTGTGTGTGTGTGTACACACACACACACACACACACATAATGCATTTGATAAAAGTTATTTGGTACAATATATTTCTATCAATCTCCCAATCAAGCATAGCGTGTCTTCATAAATATGCACACCACTCATTTATTTTAAATACTAGCCTCATAGCCAAGTACTTGATTCTTTGTTATCCTAATCACATATATCATTTCAATCTCTATGATTGATATCCAAAATGGTCATAGCTAGAAATTCAATTACCATCTTGATTCCATCCAAGCATAATAATTTCATCTCTATCTATGAAGTTATACATTTAGATGGCACAACCTTTTGATCCCATTATACCTAGTCAATTCCATTGGTTTTTTGGGAGAGTATCCATTTGATCTCATTAGTTTGTTGGGAGAGCATCAACTATAAACTATAACATATATGTATATGGCATAGGCCTTGCGACCATATACAAATAGGGGACCTAAATCACATATAGATAGATGGGGTTGAGTATTTTGTTACCACCACCTACTTAGGGGTCCCAAAGACCTACTATATCTACTTGGGGGAGAAGTCCTATCTATATCGATGCACTTTTGTCACCCAAGTGACATGCTGACTCTATAAGACTATAACACCTTTCATCAAGAAAACCCCCATAAAATGAATATTGAGTGTTGACAATACTATATCACCCTTTTTTAACCTCAACCTACTTGTATTATACACACATATACCTTTCCTTATAAAAATTGAGGGAAATCTAAGGATAGATAGTCAACCTAATGTCACCTATAGGGCAACCAAAATCATGCACTTGTAAAGAAGACTATCTACTCACTCTTATCTCTACAATATTTAATTCTATTTTCTATATGTTTCTTTAGATTTTGATGATAACTATTTTATAAGGTTATATACACTCTTAAAATAATCAAGTATAGATGTCCCCCATAAAAATAACCTATCACTCTAGGTGTCTTAACCTGATTAAAACTCAATTTGTAAACTTCTCAATAAACACCTATATAAGTTACTTGTCTTATCATAATGACTATTTGTAAGGGATTTTTTGATCACACCAATACTCATAGGAGTGTCCTCAACTATACCAAGTCGTTGCCTTAAGAAAATTATGACTAATGACCAAGTAATTAGGTCAAAATATGAAATACACCTCAACAAAACTATACAAGCATCCAAACTAGTGTATATAGGTACATATCAAGGATGTTTTAACACTTAACTTGCATTCAATGACTCAATTTCATTAAATTCATTAAAAATCCTCCCTCATTCTCTTATCATTCTCCCTCATGAAAATGACATTTCTTACCTTTAGTGTGGTGTTACAAGTCACATGTTGCACATATCTACTTGTCACATTCATGCTTCCCATGACCTTATTATATTTTTTCATATCTTATGTAAGACTATGTTTGTTAGCAACTTGTTTAATCAATGAATTGACCAAGTTATTAATTATTAGGTTATTTGTTTATTTGATGAATAGGGGGGACATTCCTCCATCATTGTGAGTTGAGACAAACTCGAGCATTACTACTACAATGTCATCTACACAGACATTCATTAAGGTATGTATATTCACTTGTAATTTTGAATTGTAATTTAGTACATTTGTTTTAATAATTTTAATATATAATTTGACAAATATAATGTATATACATAAATGTATTGTGTATGTAAGGCTATATATATGACATTTGATAGTTTGATTTAGATGACTATTATGGCAACTCCTCATGTTTCTTCATCATTTAACATGTTTGTTCATGTAGTTGAACTTAGCACTGACCTAGTCGAGCATCAATGACAAATTGAAGAGGACCATGAGATTTCTATACGTGCATGTTTAAATTATTTTTTTATTAGAGTCTAAAAAATGAGTTTCTTAACTTGGTTTCATGTATACATGTTAATTTTATAATAATTTTGTATTTGAATAGGTTTGATTGCAAGCAAGCTATGAGTGTAACACCTATAGTGGAGCCTTGGAGCAATCCAAGGCATTCAAGATATCTTCATCTACAAGTAGGGCATCTCAAAGAGAGGATTATTCAAAGAAAAAAAAGAGAGGGAGACTATCTGATGATTATGATGTTGTAGATGATGTACTTTTTTGTATGCCTATATGGCAATGTACACATTTTTGGTATTGTACATGTGTATATGATGTATTCACCTAACATTATATACTATGTTGTTAGACATGATGGAATTTTTGTATGCCTATATGGCAATGCATGTATTATTGACATTATATGCCTACATATGGCATTCATACATGGAATTCCTATTTTGTACATGAATATTTAAGAAAACTAATGAAGTAAATCTTTTTTTAATCACTTGTGTTTAGAGTATTATAAATGATTGGTTTTGAGTTATTATTAAGGATTAAAAATGTTATGAGATTGAGAATAACTTGTTAGGATAATGTTACAAATTATACTCTTGTAATAAATTAATAATATCAATGATTGTATTTGAATTATTTTTGTATGTTGATGTAGAGGTATGGAAGAGAAGTCTACAAAAACATTATTATTTGTTTCTAAACCCAACTGATGACATTCACTTGATATGGTTTGATTCAAATATTATTTCACAAATTAGCTCCTCTTTTGACTCTTTGGAATTAATTTAGATTCTTACACCTAGTACTTATTCCTTGTACTCTTAGTAGCAGCTCCTTTATGGCATTAACCTCTGTCCATGTCTGTGTCAAATTTCATAGCCAAAATCTACCTCTAACTATCACTTCCTTCATTATCCTACCCTCATTTAGTCATAATTATACCTATTTCAAACCCTCAGTCCTATAATCCATACACATAAATATAATATTAGATTAAAAACTTTTTATTCACCTTGTACATGTATAGGGGAGCAAGATTACAAAGTTTCATTAAATTCTCATGGTTAAATCTCTCAAAAATGCCTAAAGCTTGCTAATCTAGGGTTTCCCATGACCTTTACATACTCTCAAAAAGACCAATTTTACCTTCCTACTGATATTATTTTTGTAAAACATACTCATGACATCTAAAACATCTCACAACACCTTTCCAATGATAAAAAACAAACTTTGCCTTTATGCCTTTGAGACTGCCTGTGGGGAATGCATGAATTTTGGAGTGTGAACACCATTGAAATGTGTTTGAGAGGTTTAAAATAACATTACCATACTTATAAAATACTTATCTAATCTTGTAACCCTCAAACACACCTTAAAACTCTAGAAATTATGCTTGCATGAATAATGACCATTATGAGATATAAAGGGGACTGTGACAAAAAAATAAGCACTTAAACTTGTCATATGACATTTTAAATATTATATATGGGTATATTAGGTCATTAATACCAATCATACCAAGTTTCAAGTCATTTGGATATGTACTTTGTCCTATAGATTCTTTTTACCATAATTTACCTTGAGCTGCCTGCATGCTTCCTTCATGCCAAAACTTGTCTTTCTTCAAAATTTTGCATGAAAACCCTAAATGTGATCACTTATATAGAATAATATATGTTTAAAAAATCATATTATATAATTTTAAAATATTTCTAATGCCTAAACTACTTCTTAATATCCATAACTGATAAAACTTCTAGAAATCTCCAATGGCTACCTTTTTTACTGCAAAATATGATGTTGGTAACATATATTGTCCTATATAAGTGATAACATTCCTTATAAGTTGGAGATATATTTAAAATGAGAAGTAGGTTTGGATACTTGCAAAAGGTTTAGAAATATCATATTATTATGCCTTGGTTTGTGATGCAGAGAATTAAGGATAAGTCTACAACTCATCATTCCAATTGGTGTCAATATACTTGATGCTTGTAGTCTCTTCACTAGTTTTGACTAGGCACAAACCCTTGGGTTCCAAGGACCAAATATCACTTTAGGTTTCAAGATTAAAATCAAAATACTTGATTGGTATGAAATGGTCAAAACATGTCTGCCCAAACCTCTTTCAAGTGCCCAAACCTACTTCACATTTCAATACTTCTCCTAGGGTGTTCACTATCCTTCACAGTATGTAGCCCATTAGGTCTCTAAGACCATTCCTTTGTTTAAGCTGATAATAATTAAATTCATTACATTGATGGTCTTAAGTGATCATTACACACTTGTCTAAACCCTTCTCAAGTGACCAAACACTTTGTTCTATTCTTACCACACCTCAAAGTCACAATACTCTATCTAGGCTTGTAGCCCTATTTTCACTATTTTCCCTTTAGTTCTATTAACCTGTGTATTTTCTTGAATATGTAATAATAATTCAGGGCACCCTCTATCACCCTTCAACTCCTCACAAAGTTACAACACTTTACTCTTCTCTTGGTTATCACTTGATTTGATAGAAATTCCTAAACTAGGCCTAATTAGGCCTATTCTAACCAAAATTTCTATATCTTGAATAATCAGTCACCTATTAAGGTTCAACTCACTCTAAAATATCCACTCTCCTTTTGCAATTAATCTTGTCTCTCTCTCAATGCACTTTCTAGGCTTGTCTAGGCCTATTATCATCTACCTTATCTATATACACTCAAAGTCAAATATAATAGCTTCCAACCTCCTACCGTATCCTCAAACATGCCAACCAAACTTAATTAAATGCCCCAAGTCTTCCTTTTACCTATTTCCCACTTTTGCGTAAGTAGGATTGTAAGGCCTAGTAGCCCAATTCATGTTCCTAAAGATTATTTTTCCACTATGACCTTGTTTCTCACTCTTGACCCCACTCTCACACTTATAATACTTATTTAAATATTAAACAATTGTTATCACAAGCTTATACATCCACTCTTCCAAATTAATCACTTAAAGCCCCTTGTTGGCTTCAAAAACTAGGCTTAAAAGCTACACTCTATTATAAACTTGTCCCACTAGGGTTTTAGTCTTCTTTGGGACTAACATTTGGCCATATCTCCTCCCATAAACTTTTTGTAACCTCCAAACCACCTTCAACACTTGAATTAGGGAAGCCATACATTTAGTTATCATAATTGTCATTGCATTATGTTAAATTTATATGTTGTGTGCAAAGGGGGTTTGTGGGTACAAGTTTGGTGGATTGGCATAATTGACCATATTTAATCTCCTTGACCTAATTTGGATGATTAAGGGCATGAAAAATTTATTTTATGTCTAACTCCACAAACAATCCCCTCCTTTTCATAATTAAAAATATTACAATGTTTTAAAGGCTCAAATCCTCACCAAATTTTTTGTTGTAATATCCTCTACCTCCAATTAGAAACTTTACCTCTAGGATCATCAAGTGAAAATACACCACTGTAAATGCATCTAAATAGGCAAATTACATGTTTTTCAATGACTGTGACACCAAATTTCACCCACAGGTACATTTTCACTACTATTCTAGAGCACGAAAACACTGATAATAAATATTGTCAAAGTTGAAGCTACGATCAAAGAACTCAATTTTTGGTGCTTGTTGGCTGAAAAATAGCATTTCCAACATGTTCAGAGGGGTGGATAAAATTTAGGACCAGGTTCTTGGTCTCCCATCTAGCCCGGATGACAAACCCACCACCCATTCTGGGCTCAAGAACGCCCTTCTGAATAGAAGAAATATGCTGATTTTTAGCCTAACTTTAGGTATCCATAAAACCAATGCTATAAGTCATATGGAAGGACCATAATATCCATCATGTGCATGGGAAATACCTCTAATTTCACCCCAAATATAGTTTTAAATACATCTAAGATCAATCCATGGTAGAAGTTGCAGTAAAGGGTCTTAAAATGTAACTTTTTAGTATTGAAAAGACAACTTCTTGACCTCTAACTATCAACTTTGCCTCCATGATCAGAAAGTTCAAATCCACCACTTTGAGCATGTCT
Organism: Torreya grandis; assembly: GCA_037957365.1. Taxonomy (NCBI): domain Eukaryota; kingdom Viridiplantae; phylum Streptophyta; class Pinopsida; order Cupressales; family Taxaceae; genus Torreya; species Torreya grandis. Next base: position 1,015,221 of record JARHVA010000692.1, on the reverse strand, counting down.
ATATAGGCAAATTATATGTTTTACAACAATTATGACACCCACTTCCACTTGAAATTGCATTTTTAGTACTATTTTGAAGCATGGAAACACTTACAATAAATATTGTCAAAGTTGAAGCTATAGTCAGAGAACTCAATTTTTGATGCTTCATGGATATAAAATGGCACTACCAACACATATGAATGGGATAATAATGTCTAGGAATAGGTTTTTGAATTCCCATCTAGCTTGAATGACAAACCTACCACCTATTTTGGGCTCAAGAACGCCCTTCCCAATACAAGAAAGATGCCAATTTTTAACCTAACTTTAGGCATGCATAAAACCAAAATTGTAAGTCATATCGAGGAACCATAAAATCCCTCATATGCATGGAAAATTACTCTAATTTCACCTTGAATTTATTATAAATCACCTCTAAGAGCAATCCATGGTAGAAGTTGAAGTAAAGGGTCCTAAAATGCAATTTTTTGGCAGTGAAGAGATAACTTCTTGACCTCCAACTATCAAATTTGCCTCCGATACCGGTAGGTGAAAATACACCACTTTGAGTGCATGCACGCGCACGCGCGCGCACACACACACACACACACACACACACAAAAGAAAATTACACATGTTACAACAACTATGACACCCACTTCCACCCATAAGTGCATTTTCACTACTATTTCAGAGCATGAAAACATTGACAACAAATGTTTTCAAAGTTGAAGCTACAATCTGAGAACTCAATTTTTGGTGCTTGTTAGATGAAAAGTGGCACTACCAACACATCAAGAGGGGTAAATAACATCCAAGACTAGGTTCTTAGCCTCCCATCTAGCATGAATGAAAAACCCACCACCCATTTTGGGATCAAGAATGCCCTTCCCAATACAAAAAAGATGTTGATTTTTAGCCTAACTTCAGGAATGCATAAAACCAAAAATGTAAGTCATATAGAAGAACTATAAGATCCCTCATGTGTGTGGAAAATTCCTCTAATTTACCTTGAATATAATATTAAGAACATATAAGAGAAATCCATGGCAGAAGTTGTAGTAATGGGTCCTAAAATGCAACTTTTTGGCAGTGAAGAGACAACTTCTTGACCTCCAACTAGCAACTTTACCTCCAGTATAGGTAGGTGTAAATCCACCAATATATATATATATATATATATATATATATATATATATATATATATATATATTCAAATTACATGTGTTCCAACAACCGTGACACCCACTTCCACTTGCAAGTGCATTTTCACTACTATTATGGAGCATAAAAATACTGACAATACATGTTGTCAAAGTTGAAGCTACGGTCTAAGAACTCAATTTTCAGTGCTTTTTGGCCAAAAAATGGCACTAACATGTCTAAAGGGGTGAATAACATCTAGGACTAGGTTATTGGTTTCTCATCTGGCCTAAATGACAAACCCATCACCCATTCCAGGCTCAAGAACATGCTTCCCAATACAAAAAATATGCTAATTTTTAGCCTAACTTTAGGCACGCATAAAACCAAAAATGTAAGTCATATGGAGGAACAATAAGATCCTTTGTATGCATGGGAAATTCCTCTAATTTTACCCCAAATCTAGTGTGAATCACCTCTAAGAGAAATACATGGCAGAAGTTGCAGTAAAGGGTCCTAAAATGCAGATTTTTGGTAGTGAAGAGATAACTTCTTGACCTCCAAATAGCAAATTTGTCTCCAAGACTAGAAGGTGCAAATCCACCACTTCAAGTACATATATATAGGTAAATTACATGTGTTCCAACAATTGTGACACCCACTTCCACCTGCAAGTGCATTTTCACTATTGTTTCGAAGCATGAAAACATCGACAACAAATATGTTTGGAAGGCTACAAGGAGAAATAAACTTGTCATGAGAAATTATTTAGGAGTGAAAAACTTCTAATTAATTTTAGTAAGATTCTCTTAGCTTCAAGAATATGAAATTATTTACTAACAATGCCAAACACATGAAGGTGGATGCTGATTTGGCACCACTAACTTACAAAAAAATGTTAGTAAGTAATTAAAGATGAAATTTATACATGTACTACCTACAAAATCAAAAACATTTGGTAAAATTGATTACATATATATTTTACAAGTCAACATACCTATGCATTTCAATCCAATGAACCACTTGGATTTTTTCTAATCTTGATTGTATCAAGAATAGCTTCATGGTCTAACTCACAAACTTTCCATAGATTCTTTTTTCTTGGCCTCCCATGATATTTTTGTAATTGATTATTCATTACAAGAACCAAATTTAAATAGTTTAAAATCTTCCTATGAGTTTCAAAGTCTTAACAAAACCATACATTTTAATTTTTTATAGGATATCATCGAAGCCAAGTTCTAGTGACTACCACAAACCCAGTGGGATAGTCAATGTTTTCTCCATCTACGATCAGGGAAGTCAATTTTTTCTATCTACACACCGACATAAGAAGTAATATGTTCCCTTTTAATTATCCTTATCTACAATAACTACAAAAATATGGCCTATACTATTAAAAAAATATTTAATGACATTATGAAGATAGATTATGAGAAAAAATAGTACATAAAGATTAATCTTTGACCTAGATGTACTAGATCAGATATATGGTCAAAGTCATGTGAGGATGTCATGTCAATAATTTACAATACTGGTGGAACCTTATATGTGTTGATTAGAATTAGAGGTTTAGAACTCTAGTCATCCACCCACTCTTGTGACTCACACTCATTCCAAAAAAATTCTATGCATGCAAAATAAAAGCATGCCAAGTGTCATGTATGAATTGTCCAAGAACCTAAATTTGAGCTACAAAATGAGTGGAGCTCACTTGAAATTGTTAGAGTCATACAATCCTCATATCTTACCAAGTCTTTTTTCTCCATTAACTAAAAATGTTTACAAATAGTAGAATTTGGTTGAGCACCATGACATATGTTATGATTACACTAGTCAACCATAGTTTTTTCATCAATCAAATTAGCAACATTATCACATTTTAACTCCTCCCTTACAATGGCACTTTTTACACATGCTCCAACACCATCATGTTCCCTTTTTCCATGGCTAACCTTAGTGAAACTCAAAATATGTTCTACAATAGTGGTAACATGCATCCTGCTCAATTAATAAAACATCTATGCATTCTTGAATTATGATGTGCAATTATCTGACCAAATGTAATGTCATTTGAAAATAATGTTCCTTTGAGTCAATTGTCTATAGAACTTATCGAAACAACCTTGAACATACTCTATACAATACAATAGGTCATCACTGATATAGAAATGGTACTCCCTTAATATTTTTAGATCTTTCTCTATACTATTAGGTACATGCATGAATATGATAATTTGTGTTGAGTTGTAATATTGTGATTAAACTTTCATTTGTGGTTTGAATGTGTAATTTTCAGCAAATTAAACTATTTAAATAATATAATCAAGTGGGAATTTGTCCTTGCTTAGTTTGAAATGTTCATCCAACTATTTATACCTATGTGTGTGCCTTGCATACTCATAAACAATTTTTGCCATGAATTCAACCATAAATTCTGAAACAGGTATCTCTTTCATAGCAATCTCACACTTTTTAGATTCTTTTCCATATTTTAATTGATAAGTCATAGATTTGTGTTTGATCAAACCAACTAATTCATATCCAATTGCACTTGTACACTCCTCATGGATATATTTTTTCAATTTTGGCAATCCACAATAAATTCTATAATTTCCATCCAAACATGCTTTTTTATAAAAGAACTGTCCATCTGGTCTTTCACAAAGAAAATTTGAAATAAATTCTTTGGCTGATTTGGGTGGAAATTCTACGCCACATTCTTGTAAAATTTTAGTAGTATTCAAATTATAATGAATATGATGAAAAACATCACAGTGCATTGAAAATTCAACATGTTGCCTACAACAATAAATGGTTCATGCGTGATTTATTTTTACATAAAAAAGTTTGGCCATCTCAAAAAGTATTTGAATAATAGCAATTTTTGGATGTTTTTCCAAAAACTTGGAGTACAATTATGTTTAAGTCATATCCAAGAAATGTTTCCGATACGGTTCATGATTATGAGAACCAACTCTTCTTTTCACTACATCTCTTTTATTGGAAAAAAATATTGTATTATCTTTCCAAAATTGTACAAGTAAGTATTTCAAAGCATCAGCTATAGCCTTGTCATTTCATGGAAGTATACCAGAGAATGCCCAGAATTTTTTTGTATTGGGTTCATTAAGTCTTTCATGTATTGTAATTGTTTTCATTAATGTTTTTCTATTTATATCAAGTATTCAACTTGTTATTGAAATCAATCATTTTTTCCCTATTTAAGCACTTGATACACAAGTTTTCATTATACATCGAGCAATATTACAATCTTTGTTGCATGATTTTGACCCTAAAATATGATATGCATCATGTAGATTTTTAACAATTTTATCATTTTTGTTATCCATGTTAGATGTTTTTAGTCATAATGTGTACATTATAGGTCTCATCTTAAGAATTTTAATCAATTAAATAAATAATTGACATCTTTGACTATCATACTCCAATCTATGAAAGAAACTATCCCAATTTTTTTGAGCTAATCTTCTTGAATGGTGGTCAGACATTTTGTTATGCATTGGTTTCAAAATATTTTCATCAACTTCAATTAAGTAATTATCTTTTCTATGAAAAATTCTTGGAGGTGTTGTTATTGGTAGAATCTATTCAGAGGATGTTTTAAAATAATTATATGTTTCCATGAAATTCTGTTCATTGTTTGTAGATAAAGTAGCATGCACAGGCTCTTCATCAACATAATAAAAAACTTTAAACTTTGAAAGTGAATTTCTAACATTATCTAATTTTATATTGTCAATTTCATCATAATTCAATTAATTATTATGAATTTCATCATAATTAAATTCATTATTATAAATTTAATCATTATTTAATTGATTATTATAAATTTCCTCATTATCTAAGGCATTTAGCTCATCAAGGTTAGTGTTTTTACCTTATCTACAATGAATTGCTTGCATTCATACCTTGTTTTTTCTCTCAACTCTTCTAATTGCTTTGATGTTTTATTATTCAACTTTTTCTTGCTCCCTGAACATGAACAAGAGCCCATTTTGATAGAAGCTACCAAGAAAGTACTTCAAATGTGGGGTCTAAAAAAATTTTCAACCAAGAAAGTATGTAGAGTACACAGGGAATGTCTATGGGGACAACAATCTTGATTAGGGATAAAAATATATGTTGAAAATTTAGTTTTTGTTTTACTTTAAGGAACACATACATGTTCTTATAACATGTACATGTTCCTTGAAGTATAGGCATATACTATACAAATAAGCAAAAAGTCTCATATTCAAGCATTTTTTCCACTATAATACTATAATATGATGCATAAATCCCTAATATGATGCAATAAGACTATCAAATGTTTCAATAATGCTATCATATCATATAATAAGACTATCATACGATGTAATAAGACTATCATACGATGTAATAAGACTGTCATGCGATGTAATAAGATGATCATAAAATGCAATAAGACTATCATATGATGCAATAAATCTCAAATATGATGTAATTAGGCTATCATATGATGCAATATGGACAATGTTATGTAATTAGGCTATCATATGATGCAACAAGGCTCAATATGATGTATGAATCCCAAATATGATGCATAAATCTCCATTACATGATGCAATAAGACTCTTGATAAGAGTATGAATCAAAAAAACTAATTAATGATATAATGAGGCTCAATATGAAAGATGAAATGAGCTAATATTCCCAAATTCCCATCATAGGTCTTTACAAAACTAGGTGAATAACATGTTCACAAATTGGAACTAATCACATTCATGAATTTATACATTTGTGATGAAATCAAGGAACTTAGGGGTTGTGTTTGTTATAAAATTAGGATTTAGGGTTAGGGGTTTAGTGTAATGGGTTTATACATGTGTATATGTCATGAAATTAGGGTTTAAGGGAACTTTACATATTCAAGTGATAAAATTAGGGTTTACGATCAACATGACATGAAACATGACCTAATTTAGCCCTTTCAATCACATCATAGACTCTAATTTAGGTCCAATGGGTTGAAATTGGCCACATTTACATTTGTATTTGCATTTTTGATTAAATTAGGGTCAATTAAGTCATACATGTTACATCTAGATTATATAATCAATTGGGCCATAAATTTAGTTTAGGGACTCAATTTTTCCCAAATCACATCTCTAATTGAACCAATTAACTAATTGGTTTAATTCATGATAAATAGAATCATACTTAATTTTGTCCCAAATCATATATCATGATCTTATAGTTATGTCAATAAGCAGTTCAAATTTGCCTCCCATGCCTCCTTGATTGAATTGGCCTTATAATTAAACCTTGTTGTGCCACGTGTATACCTCATACACCCAAAAGTGTCAAAGCTATTAGATATGCATCAAGTCCTAGAAGTTTTAAAGTTGACAATGCCTCAGTAGGCCAAATGCAATTACATATCACCATGTGTACCTCGTACATGCTTAGATGTGTCAAAATTGTTAGAGGTGTCAGGTATTAAAAGAATTAAAGAGATCTATCAAATTCTTATGAGGCCTAATCCACTTAGATACATCCACATGTGTATCTTATACAAACATATATATTTGTGTTATAAATCTAACTACCACTTATCCTAGAATCATCCGATTTTTCAGAGCCTTAGGATACCCAATCCAATCAAAGATTTTGATATGTGTAGATCTAATACACTTGGAGAAGTGTTAAAGTTGTTAGATATGCACATTTTTGATACTTAGACATGTTCCATCATTGAACCAACCAATCCAACTAAGGCCTATTCATAGATTTATCATACATACATAGAAGCCAATAATGTTTAAAGATTAACATCGATCCAATAAACTCATGTCTAGTAAATAATTCACATAATGAGAGCCTCAAACTTACCATTACTATACAAAAATTATCATCTAGATCCCTTTAAGGTCCCATCCAAATTAAGAAAGCACCGAATGTTATCAATTTTATACATGTATGTACTCAAATTATTTATATCCTTCTGTCTTGAATTACCTCTAGATCCCAAAACTTACATTTATATTAAGTTTTACACATAGGAGAGAACATAATTTAATAATGGATGAGCCTCAACCTCAAATCCCAAGCTGATTTTTTTTTTGAGACATGTACTACTTTCTTGTAGTCCACATCATAAGGTTTAATCTCATTACAATGAAATATGAAAAAGATGATTGAAGATATATGTACAAAATATATATAATCTTAAAACCTTTGATGAGGGTGTGCACAATGGTATTAAATTATGATCAACCATCTATATGAGGTGAGCAATTCATCATCCATATGAATCATTATTGGGTCTCTCTACTCAACATCAACCTTGAGGAGAAGTAGGTCTTAGATTTAGGGGACATTATCACATGTCTAACGTATCTTGAATAAGTTCAAAAGAGTTTGAGCTAGGGTAACTTATACATATGCCATACTTGGTCAATGCCAGGTCTATGCCACCACTTAATGGTTTCAAACAAAGTCCCTAGTGCATTTAGATATTTTCTAAGCTATACATTCAACACTCCAGGCACACCATATTAAAACATCTTAAAACAACACCATCAATAATGGACACATGTGACCATTTTAAGTTTATTGAGCTCAAAACCAAATCTTATACAAAATAAAATGCATACCCAACTTAACCAAAATATTTAAGAATTTAAAATGTACATACATTATAGGTCCATCATCCTAATTTCGTATCTTACCATCCCAATTACATAGTAAGGTATAGAACTATATAGTATTGATAAGCACCAAGTGTTGTCTAGCTTGATTTTGAGATTTCAATTGTTGCATCCATGGTGTGGCTAGAACTAGTCCCATGTCAAAGACACACTATTTATATGATGTGGGAATGGATGGAGTGGTTGCTGGTTGTCCCATGTGTGATGGAAGGGTAGATAAAGGAGGTGCATGAAATGGAGGATTAACCATATTTTCACAAGAGATCTTAATTTTAGGAAAAATTTAAATAATGTATTTGAATATATTAGGGGAATCAAACTTGAATAATTATAACAATATAAGAATCTTGTTATACTTTCAATTGGGACCTCAAAATGCACCTATTGAATTAGATGCACTAAGTGACCTTGGAAGAAACTTAAGGGATTTTATTCAACACATTTTAGGATTGTTTTTGGGATAATCCAAGGCATGATTCATAGGTATTGGGATCTATTATATATAATTCTTAAAATAGATATCCAAGAGATGCACTATTACACCAAGGGCTCAATTCTTATTTCTACTTACACAAGATTATCTATACTACATTGTCCAATTCAACGGGTTTGCCACTTAAACAAATTAGTTAAAAATTTATAAATAAAGGGGTTTGGTCAAAGATATCAAAGAAACAACAAAAGGTTAAGATAGGATTTTAGGCAAGTAGGATAATATCAATAAGAAACACAAAATTCAAGGGTAAGTAGGATTTTAGGCAAGTAAGCTGGTAATCCTTGCTCTACTAGGAGAAAGATCCCAATAGCTATGCATGTTTTAATTTTTAAACAAGGATTTTGTTAACATGTGTTATATTAATGAAACGTATTGGTGTAAATAGGTATTAAAGTGCACCGAAAGCTGAACATGTAATATCTAATACTTGTTCAACATTTATTCTATAAAATTAAAAGTAACCAATCACATCTTGACAAGTAAGAGTCAAGTATTGATACTCTAATGCACAATGATTGGTACACTAAAGGTTAAGTTTTGATCAAAGGTTTAAAAAATGCATTTTATGATCTCTCGTGATAAAATTAGTTATATTGTCAAATGTATAATGTGTTAGACCTTGAAACCTTAATTATAAGTAGTTAAGATGACATATTGAAATGGGTAAATTTTTTGAAGTCTAATGCAATGCTATGGCACCTTAATTCACTGTCCAAAGCTAATGGGATCTTTCCTCTATAAGAAACACAAAATTTGACATTTCCCCTATAAGGATGCATGACTAATGGGACCTTTTCCCCATAACAAACACAAAATTTGTTTGTTTCATTTTATGTCAAAGAAATGTGTATGCATTATATAACATGTACGTGTTCTTTATTTCATTATATAATGCATACATGGTATTTGAATTTGAATTTAAAATTGAGCCTTTACGCTCAAAAATGGCTTGTATTTCCAAGCCAAAGGCTTGGGACTATGCATCTATAGCTGAGACTGAGATTTTTAGGAAAAACCAACAAATTTCAACTTCAATCACTAAATACACTATGAATTTCAACATCAAAATTCAAAAAAATTATTAACGTTATGACGAGCATGTTGTTCTCTTTCTAAATGCATGATTTTTATAAATTTTGGGCTATTTTAAGGGTTCAAACTATATTTATTTCTAACAACACCTTTTTAGGCCACTACATGTCTCACCCATACATGCCTATTCATGTTTATCTAATTTATTTTTTGTTGATACAAATGCAAAACAAACTATATGGTAAAAAACTAGGCCTAATTTTACACACATTCAGGAAAAAAATTAAATTTCATTTTTTTGAGGTAGTTAGGGTGGGTCACACAGACAACTATCCATTTTTTTGTTAGTTTTTAGGATATAATTAATTTAAAAATTAATAAAAAGAATATTCATTAAAAAAATATTAAAAAAAGTTCATAAAACACTAAAATATCTAATATAAATATTCACTAAAGGGTTTCTAACAATATTTAATGATGCTCAAAAAATGGTGGGGCACACAGAATGGTATAATTCAAAATTTTTAAAAAAAAGGAATTCCTCTTCAAATTTTAGATGTTTGACCTATTTATACTCAACAATTTTTCAAAAAAATAGTAATTTGGAAACTAGACTCAAAATTATGCAATTCATGTTTTTATATCATCTTCAAATTTTGCATGTAGCCATCTCTAATTATCTGTAGAAGTTCACATTTAGGAAATTTCAAAAAATTCATGTCCATAGGTAGGCCCTTTTTTATCCTCCAAGTTGGTGCACTTACCCAGAAACCTCATTGCTATGTCTTGCCCATCTTGAGTTAGATAATAATCTCTATCAACTGAGGACTTATATGTGAATGTGTGGTAGCTGATGGTTCATATTTATCTCTCATAGTTTTCCTACAACATGTGATCAAAATTCACTTAGTTTTCACACTTAGGGATGAGGAGATTCTCTTAAGGGATACATCTAATCAATTACAACATTGATTATCAAGGTATAATTATTGAGACTTTACAATGGCCATTTTAGCATTATAATGTCCATCTATACATGTTCGTATAGATGGTTCATCGATTTGGCTAATGAGTCATAATATACGACCCTCACTGACTAACTTTTCACCCATTTTGATAGATTTAGATATGAAATAAACCTCATTTCTATACTCGCCCATCTCAAGTTAGATAAAATCCTCTAGATATTTCTTATAGGACTCATCCATGCACATGCAAGCACTGATGGTTCATCTCTAGCCCTCATAGTTCTCCTTTAATACGTGACTAAAGTTCACTCAATTTACACACTTAGGGATGAGGAGATTCTCTTAAGAGATAATTCTAATCAACTATAACCTTAAATCTTGGGCCCTAATCGATACTAGACAATAATCATTATAAATTTAAAATACCTATCCAGATGTGTTCATGTAGATGATTTATTTATTAGGTTAGCAAGTCATAATATATGGACCTTACCAACCAAATTTTATCCCATTCCAAGAGATATAGATCTGAGAAAAACCTCATCATCGTGTCTCACCCATATTGAGTAAGAAAAAATACACCCAAGATTTATTAAAGGACTCATTCATGCATGTGTGTGAAATGATGGTTCATATCTAGCCTCATGGTTCTCCTACAATGCATGACCAAAGTTTTCTCAATTTTCAAACTTAGCGATGAGGAGATTCTCTTAAGGGATGTGTCTGATCAACTGCAACCTTTACTATTGAAGCACGACTAAGATGGGACAACCATCTAAGCATTGTTTAAAATTTTACAACATCTATTTGTTAGAAATATAAGAACAAAACCCCATTTGGGTTAGAATTAATTTTATTTTTTGAAAGTGAAAAAATAATGTGCATTATTTTTTAGATAATTAATATGTCGTCTATTGTTATATGTATAGCTAATCTTGAGACAGTAAACCTCAAATATTTTTATAACTATAAATATTCACCGCTATTTTTTTCTTGATCATGCACACTTATATATTTCACAGTATATTAATTTTCAATGATTAAATTGTCATTTATATCTCTATGAAGATAATACCTCTTTCTAAATAAATAATTTATATTAGGTCAAAAAGTTCATTAGAGACATCACATGAAAATATTATATTATTCCATATAAATGAACATGATCCACTAAGAAATAGGAAGGAGACTTTGAAATTTCTTTAAGGTTATAAGGTAAAAATATATTTGATGGGAATAATAAAATTAGATGGCGATAAAAAATTCACAAATTTTGTAATATAATTTATAAGAAAGTACAATAAAGCTATAAGTCTACACTCAAAAAATAAAAATTCCTAAGACATAGAATAAAATAGTGGAAATTATAAAAATCTTACAAAATAATATTTATAAAATTAGATGGTGTTAACTTCTAGTATTGAAATAATCATTAAAATATTTTATCATATATTTTTATAAATAAAAATAATATATATATTTTTTGTGACCAAGGGTATCCCACAACTTTTTTGGCATGACATTATCACCATGTTGGACCCAATGACTTGGCACGTACTTAGGCACATTATCGTAGGGTGAGTCCAATGGACTAATCCCTTGAGCTTACGCTATTACCCCACCTAACATTCATGGTTCAATCAGGGCTTGAACCTATAATCTAGTGGTCACCATTGCAATGGCTTACCATTGAGATGTAAACCTAGGAGTAAATAAAAATAATGTATTAAATGATTAAAATAAAAATATTGTTTGGGTCTTAAAAAAATGTTTATAGAATATGAAAGATAATAATTTTTTTAATTATTTTAAAATAATTCTTAATTATTATTTAAAATATTTTATTATATAAAAAATTATAATATAAAAATTTAAAATCATGATCATATATATTTTTAAATTGACACCCTCTACCCAAAAAATAAGAAAAGATTATTTATAATGATAAGATGTGTTTTTCTAAGTTTAATTATATAATTTTTTTTCCTGAGGTCAAAATCTTACTATATGGTGATATTCAACATGGTTCAAGGTTAATTTAAATTCAAGGCTATTCAAATGTATGTACATGTATGTAAGTTTACTTGGTATGAATAAATCTATTAAAAATCTTTAAATATAAATATCTCAAAAATAGAGGGGATATAAGTCTTAAGTAACCAAAAAAAAAAAAAAACATGTCCCATTACTCCTAACTAATGGAAATGTTTGAAGAGAAGGTATTTTGATTTTTTTACATCATCTAAAGAAGCATTGATGACATATATTATGCTAATTCTGGTAGATATAAATGGGTCTTGTGGCAAATTTTTTTGTTGTAAGAATCTAAAATCTTCAATAAATTTTAAATGAAATTTATTCAATAATTCTCAGATCCAAGGAGCCTGTTCCTCTCCCTGAATGACTTCAATGAATTTTCTATAATTTTAATTTTACAACCAAGTGCATATGGCAATTTTGTGTATATCCAGGTCAGATCTTAGTTATGGCTCAAGTTTCTAGAAATGGTATTTTATTCCTTGCCTTTTCTAAACTTGGAAAGAAATAGATAAAGAAGATTGTGTTCATTAACATATTTCCATTTACAAAACTCCCACATGTACATTGATAGCAAAAGATTTACAAATTTAAGACTTATGCATCCTCTATTCATGATAATGTATTTAAAGTATTAAAGATTTTTTCATTTTCACAAAAAAAAAAAAAAAAAAAAAAAAAAAAAAAACAAAAAAAAACTTATTAGTCTCGATTTTCGTAACAAAATCAAAACATGTTGAATAGGATATAATAACAAAGCTATACCCCACACACACAAAAAAACCACTACTATTTATAGATAATAAACATAACAATACCAATCTCATGATCATTTACAATTCACTGAAATTTTGTTCTTAATACATTATGGGCAATAATATATGGCTCAATAGTGGAGTTTCCAATAGTAAAAACATCATGGTCTTGGCACTTACTTATTAGCATCGCCATTGAGAGCTCGTTTCTTGAAAACATATACAATTTTGGTTAGTTATAATAGTTAGAGAGAGTACAATATTCTTTTTATAAAAATAATTTTATATATGAAAATGTTATTAGATTCATGGGCTTTCATAAATGAATGGATCCATAGAACCTTATCTAGAACTGAAAAATCAAAATGAAAGATTATACATTTGATTCTTGATGGCATGTAATACTAACACAAAACTCCAAAAACACTAGGAAAGCAAGTAGAAACAAATAGCCTTGAAAGCATGACGTGGTTTACAACCCATTAATTACAATGTGATTTATAAAACTATATGTTTATAACAAAAATAATGGCTTTTGCTTTGTGGAATCAAATAATATGACTTTTCTCCTTCCCCTCTGTTTGGTGAATCATCACCAACTACAATGATGTAAATTTTTTTTATGCCTCTACCATTAGGTCCTTAAAGCTAGCAAAACCTTATACAAGAAGATAAAATGATTTTAGGTTTTTATCAACCCTTAGAATCTTATTGTAGTAATTTCAACAATAATTGACACTAGAAAAATGAAACAAATAGGATGTGTGTGATTATTTCTCTCATTCACACTCTTCCTGTTAGTAAAAAGAAAAACATAGATTGAAAATTTAGGGTAGTATATAATAATTTTGATAAATAGTTGAACAAGGTAATTTATATCTAATAAATTCAATAGCAACAACAACAACAACAACAACAACAACAACAACAACAAACTTAGTGTAATGTGTAACTATCAAGTCATGTTGAATGCATAACATACTACACTTAATTCATGAATTAATGTGTAATGTATGGTGAAACATTATGGTTTCTTAAGAAGTGTATAAATTTATTTTTGTATGATTTCTTTGGAATAAGTCTACAATGTAGATTAGGGATAAGTATTTCTATTTCGGCATGTTTCACTCACTGAGAGAGGTTGACCAAATGAAGATAAAAGATTATGCAAAAAAATATGTCTTATTCATGATCTAAATATTATGATAGGGAAAATATTTAAAATGAATTTACATTTATATATAGCATTCTGGTGTTTTGCATGATATCATTATGGATGTCGATGAAAAAATAATTCATTTTAAATAGTTTTCCTATTATAATACTCAGAGCAAGAATAATGAATGAATTTTCACATTGTGAGTATCTTTTAATGTATCTTGAAGTTATGGTGTGTGCATTATCAAGTGAATGCATGTGGAATAATAGTCATAGATTATGCTTGTATTGATTTGCACCTTCTATAAATAATATTTATAATCCTAAAATTGGGAATAGACCTACACATAATTCACTATAGTTTTTTAGAAGGCCTAGAATGTATTCTTATGCATGTTTAATTTTATAAGGTCTAATAAAAAGTCATTTTATATGATAAATGACAATAAGTAGTGGACGAGGGTCTTCACATAATAGTACTCATTGTTAGTTATCATATATGATGACATACTTAAAAATGATTATGGGTGGTTGTGTATTTGAGTCAACAAATTAAAATAATATACAATACACTATTCTTTATCACTTATCAATTTTTGTATCACTTGTATTTTCCCTATCATGAAGGGAAGGGCCACTCCTAATGGGGATGAGTATGGGGGACCATTAGTCTGTGGTTGGTATAAAATCACCTAGATGATAACCTTTCCCACTTGTATATCTGAATCTAGTTTACTTCAGAGACATACTCATTATTATTTTTTATAGTGATGTAATATTTATTAAATGTATTATTTAATTTTTAAATTTTTTTCAATCATGTTAAGACAGTTGAGGTTAAATGTTTTAAAATCATTATTTATACTGATTTATAGAAGTGGCTACATTATTTACTTGTAAATTATACCATGTTTGGTTGTAACTAGATTATTATTTGAGCTATACATGAAATTTACATTATAAAAACCTCCATATGAGTGATTATTGGCACTTAAAATAATACTATGCATAATAAATTCTTTTGTAAAAAAATGTTTCAAACTATACACATAGACTTGTAGTTGTGTGAATGGCTATTGTAATAGATCACAATGTTAAGACCAATTCTTAACATTTTCATTAGTCTACTGTTAATTAAAAAACATTTGGATTAATTTTATGGATAGCTTCGAGGGGTTGTAATAATTGACATGTTCATCACATATGGCCCTTTGTAATTTAGTCATAGACTTAATATCTGCATCATTGAGATATAATATTTTTTGGGGGAGTAAACCATGGGAACCAATTCATGTAATGGTTATAGTATTTAGCCAAAAAATCCATCCAATGTCTTTAGACAATATTGAAATTAAGCTTGACGAATATATGTGTCAACAACAAATGGTTAATTCTGAGCATAAATGTTCATCCAATAAGGTAGTTTCTCCACATTTTCAATGTGTGTACTACTACAACAAGATCTAACTCATGAGTCCTATATTTAAGCTCATAATATTTGAGTTTTCTAGATCATATTTAATGCCATCATTTAAGGTCTAGTTAGTTGTGCAAGATTTCTCATAAGGCACAACACAAAAGTAGACACTTATACCAAATAATAGAATGGTCACACATATTAGTACATAACATAAATTTTTTGTGTAGATCAATTGGTGTAGATCAGAGTAATTTGAATATGATATTCTTCATATGATTCTTTGTCTCCAAAAGTTTATTAAATGGATTCCAAGGACACATGTCACACATCCATATTTTTGTGGGAGGAAATCAATACTTTTAGGCATGTGTTGGGTTGTGATAAATTTCATTAATATTTATTGGCATGTTAAACTTGAGAGGAGCCTTTATAAAAACATGTAAAGACCAAAATTTTAAGAACCTGATGGCTTTGGAAGAGATTATACCAAATTGAAGAAAAAGATCTTGAAGAAGAAAAGGCCAATGAGGACTTCGTGTATGCACAAAACCTCAATGACATAATTATAGAGACTAATAAGCTTGATTATTTCAATTTAAGATCTGAGTATAGCTTGTAGCTCATGCCTTGGAAGAAATTTATATACCCTTGTTCTCATAATAATGTAAATGAAATATTTGTTTGCTTTATCTTGAAGGTGGGTTGGTTGATCCTTTCAATGGAAACCTTGATATCAAGGCCTATTGTATTGATGAAAATCTAAGAATTACTTAAAATTGTACACCATCTATTTGTTGTAAATATAAGAACAAAACCCTATTTAGATTAGAAATCATTTTTTGGTTGAGAGGGAAAAAATAATGTGCATTGTTTTTTTAGATAACTATTAATGGTCTACTATTATCTGCATAGCTAATCTCAATCTATAAATCTCAAATATTTTCTTGACTGTAAATATTCACCACTAAATGCTTTCTTGATCGTACACACTTGTATTTCACACTTAATAATTTTCAATGATTAAATTGTCATTTCTATCTCTACCAAGATAGTGCCTCTTTCTCAATATATAATGGAGATTTGGATCTAAACTTTCATTAGATACATCACATGAAAATCTTATATTATTCCGTATATATTAAAAATAGAAAGGAGACTTTTAAATTTCTTTGAGGTTCTAAAGGAAAGACAAATTAGATGGGAACCATAAGGGATTAAAAAATTCCAAATTTTGTAACAGAATGTATAGAAAAATTTAAGTGAATAAAACAATAGAAATTAAAACAATATTATAAAAGAATATTTATAGAATTAGATGGTGTTACTTCTAGTATTACATTAATAATTAAATACTTAAAATATTTTATTATATTTTTTTTATTAATAATGTATTGAATAATTGAAAATAAAAATAATAATAATTTACAAATAATTAAAATAAAAATATTGTTTTAGTATCTTGAGAAAAGTTTATAAAATATGAAAGATGATAATTTTTTTAATTCTTTTTAAATAATTAAATAATTTTTTAATTATTGTTTAAAATGTTTTCTTAGATATAACAATTACAATATAAAAATTTAAAATCATGATAATAATTTAATTTAATTTTTTTTTTAAATGAAAATTTAGACTTTTGTTTGGTATAAAGTATGTGAAATTTATAAATTTAAAATAAATTTTATAAATTTTTTTAATCGTATTAATTTCAAAACATATATTTAAATTATTGATTGAATTTTATGTTAATATTTTTAAATTATATATATATATATATATATATATATATATATATATATATATATAGAATTTAATCTTTTCTATCTTTAAAATAATTATTTGGATTTTTTTTCAATCTTTCTCTATTTGAATTGCATTTTTCTAGTTAATATTAATACGAAAAATTAAATTTGGACTTGATAAAATTATCAAATCACGTGTATTTATTAAAGCAAATGAAAATTATTTATATATATTCACTGAATGAATTTTCTACTCCTACTTTAATATAGATTTTTTATTTCAGATTTGTTAAAGAAAATGAAAATAATAGAAATGCGTACTCATTGCATTTTCCATTTGACTTCCATTTTGTCAATAACAGAATAGCAGATTTGCGAAGGAAAATGAAAATAATAGAATAGCATATCAATTACATAGTAAATGAAAGAATTGTAAACGAAGCAAACGAAATTATAATAACAATTAAAACAGTCAAAAGACTATTGAATATGATCCTCAGAATATTAATTTTTATTTAATCTGTGACAGAATTGGGGGCGAAGATTTGATTAGAGTAATCCTCAGCCCATTCCATAGGAAAACAAGCATATTAATTGTTATTATTATCGAACAGGACGGATTGGCAAGGTCGAGGTGGAGGTCGAATGCAGGGAGCACCGGGATGTAGTTTATATGAAGGTGTGTTAAACATTTCAATCCCTTTATCACAACTCTATGGATGTAGTTTAGAGATTTGCATAGCTCACCTGGTTGACTGGTATGACATTCATATGATAGATTGACTGTATGGTGTTCTATGACTGTACTCTCATGGAGATTTCTTGGAGAACGAAAATTGAAAGGAGGGTACCAAAAAGACATTTCATACATGCTTATTAACCTATCTACACCCTCTAAAACCACTAACAAAGCATGGAGGTCCATAAAATGGTGGAAACCTGCCTATTGCATAGAAAAGTGCTTCCTCTTGCAACTTAAGATACTTGGATCATCCAAACACCTTGAAACATGAAAAAAAGCATTGGGAACATGAGGAGATATATTAAACATCTTCCGGAAACCACCTCAGCAATTTTATTGTACGAAACTACTCAAACCAAGATAAAACTTATAGGGTACACACATTAGTAAGCAGAAAAACACAGTCAACTTCATGAGGATAGCTCATAAAGTAAACGATACCATTATTTAAAATATTATTATGGAAATGAATCTCTTTAAGTGTACTTTCACCTACCAAAGGAATTTTACCTGGAACCGTCCTTGCTGGCCGTTCCAAGTACAAACTTGAAGACTAGTTTTGTATGTCTAGAAGAGTGAAAAAAAAGCAAAAAAATATTAGCTCAGAAATGGCACTTCCAAAACATTTTAAATGTAAAATTGAGCTTGAAGAAGCTGAAGAGACATCCTTTAACCTTATTTGATGTGTCACACTCCCTTGTGGGCTATACAAGTGTCAAACTCTTCTCTTTTCCTATGAAATCTGTCTTTTCTTCTGAATAACCTACCACTTTCAGTTACCAATAATTTATTAAGACATATTAGGACACATAGAGCATGAAATACCTTTTAGAACCTTCACATTTCATAAGGAGGCCGTACAACTCATTAAATACCTATTTTTGACCTCAAAATGACTCCTAAGACTAAAAGGATTAAAAAGACTAAAGACCAAGTCTAATATAATATTAAATGACATCAATTAACCTATAATACACTTCATGACATAACATTAGACCCATAATAAACCTCTAAAGATGAAGGTTTTTCCTATAAGGATCCTAATTTGACTTACAGGGTCAAATTTGGTCAACAAATTGGTGACTCATAGGGGTAGTATGCCTTCTATACTAACTAGACCAGTAACCTTAGTAGTCCGCTTAGGGAGTCATCTAAATTTTGAAACACATACGAAGCCTTTGACCACTAACAACAAGCTAGACCAAGATAAGACAACTAATTACCTCAAACACAAAATAAAAGACACACACAAAACAAAGCAAATGTACTAACAAGACACATATTCTAAAAGCACTTAGGGGAAACATAAAACAAACTATTATGCACAATTATAAACTAAACATACCTCCTTTCCAAGATAAAAAGGAAATTTTCTTGAATCTTCTTCTTAATGAGATGAATCATAGTGCCAAGCATGTTTCTCCTTGAATTGGTGATAGAGGGAGCAGGGGGAGGGGGAGGGGTAATTAGTGCAGTGGTGTGGACCTATTGGAGGTTTAGGCCCTCGTGAAAGATGGATCCTATGTACATTTTCACTAACAATGCTACTTAAAACTACAAAAATTGTCATCATCATCATCATCATCATCATCATCAGAATTAGCACTGCCTTACACTTTGCCATCTTTCCTATTCTTTCTTCCAAATTTGCAATTCTTTCATAGCTTCCTCCTTTAGTGATAGTGTTTTTAGTTTTTATTGATTGAGATGATATTTAGAGAGGTTTCAGTGATAGTAGTAAACTTTTTCGTAAATACTAATTCAATTTTACGCAAATACAAAGTCATAATTGTGTAAGATGGCACATTTGGCAACATTTGTTATCTCTCTCTTCCTTTATTTGGACTTTTTCTTTAGCATCATTGGTAACATTTGTTCCCTTTCTTTTGGAATATTTCTTTATGCATAATAATTTAAAATGCAACTAAATATACTTGAAATGTTCTTATATCTTTTCTAATCATAACCCTTGTGCTTTTTAAGTTTCTCTCTTGGGCCATTCTCCCTATGTTCTTGGCCCACTCTTTGTATGTTTAAATTAAAGCATTCAATCCTTTTCTTTTAACTAGGTGAGAATTCATTATATTAATTTCTAGAATCTAATTTTATGAAGAAAATTATGGATAACGAGAGTTTGGTGGTACTTAATAATAATATATAGAAAATTCATTTAGTTTTTTATCAAGGAATTTTTGTAAATTTTGAAGTTTTTCAACATGTCTATGATGTGTGATATTAAAGATGAATAACATTTTGTAGTATCATAATTTTAATTTTGAATACATAATACAAAGAATAAACACCATAATGAAGGATAATATCTAGTGATAATATTGAAACGAGGTTGAGATGAATTTAAATTCTTGATGGATCGATTATACTTCTTATGTAAACTTTGTATGTTATAAATAAACCATTTGACATGAAAACAATAGAGCTAAGTGTTACATAAATGCTTCTCTTATATAACTTGTGTATGTGGATTTGTGTTTCATTATAGAAAATTCAACTATTCATTCTATATAGCAATGGCAGAGAAAGCTCAATAATAAAGAAAACTTTGAGGATACTAACATCTATATTGTTTTGGGAAACTTGGAAATAAAAAGAGAGTTCCTAAATAATATTTAAGCATAACGGAACTTGATGATAAGTATGTGATATTTCATCTTATCTTAATTTTCAGATTTTAATAATCTTGATTGTCTCTAAAATTGGTATGGTTGCCAAATGAATTGATTCAACCTATTATAGTCACAAGCTTATAGAGTAATGAATATTTTTGATTTATATCTCTTTGGAGTTAAGGGAAATCATTAAGCTTAAATTTAAGCAACTGTTGTCCATAGACTTCAATGCATGTTCATATTTGAAATACGAGGATTATCACTTTAAGGGGTGCATAATCTACATTATATGTATCTTGGGTTGTAATATTTTTTAATCCCAACATACCATTTGGATATATGATGGTTACCCATTATTGCAGCTAGGCTTCGACAAATGAGCTTGGATTGAGTCACTCATGTCTTTATCTTCAACTAAGTATGTTTTAGTTTTAATTCATTATATGTGGTTTGGTGGCCACAAAGATGAAATATGGTTGTGTCCACTCCATTTAAAAAATAATATTATGGAGATCTTACTTGTGTCCCTTTGTAGGTGTATTATTCTTCACATTGGATCTCTACATATATATTTAGTGTGGTGATCCTTTCTCTATCTTTTTGTATCCATGTAAATAAGATGGAGCCAATATAATGTATTCCCTTTTTCCATTTTTCTACAAAGGTTACAATATTCATAGGTATTACCATTCTATAACTCTTATATGATTGAGCTATATACTCTTTACAAATATCTTGATAATATATGTATCTCACATTGTGTACATGGATAAATTATTTTCTAGAATATTATCACCTTATATATACATGGTGTATACTATAATTCTAGTTCTATTCTCCATTGATGCTATTAGTTGTACAAAGTAGATTAGAATTTTGTTTGTCTTTTATGTATGGATCTTGACCCTTTCATCAAAATTATTTGAGCATTTATATGAGATATTTATTTGTATTTTAAACATTTTAACATGTCTATTGATTATGGCCCTTTTCCCTTAATTTATGACACAATTGAGCATGTCCCTTATTTTAAACATTAATAATGTCCTTTGTGTGTGGCACTTGGTATTTTGTGTAAAATATTTTCTTGCATGACATTTTAAAATATCCCTTATATGTGGCCCTTGGCCTTATTTTTATGGCATTGCACTTGTTGTGATTATGTGATTATTGATATTTTTAATTTTTATGAGTGTCGTGATCTATATCATGAACTAGTTATTACTTACACTTCTATTAAAACTATTACAATGACCTTAATTGATGCATTTATCTACATTTAACACTTTAGGCCTTATCTCATATGTTACAAACATGATTTGAATGATGTGTAACTTATTATGTTGACATTATTTTAATAGACGTTTTAGTATTAAATAATTAAATTTTGATACACATGATGTAATAATATTTTATTTTGAGAAGAGTGACTTTAAAGATGCACATTACCTCACCTCAAAATGCAGGAATTTAATTGGAAGTTTGAATGCATGAGCTAAGCCTCCATGAGCAAAATCAAATTTTTGTATAGAATATAGTTTCAAATAATGCAACATTATTAAAAAATTAAACCATTCATAAAAAATGTGGGGGTATATGTCATGCATATGCACTCACATTAGACTAATATGTTAAAAATTCATACAATTTTTTTGCATGATACATACTCGTGCACACGCTTCAAAATAATTACAAATATACATCTACAAGTAGTAACAAATTTTACATTAATGATAATGGATACATAATATAGATTCATGCAATACTATTTTCTATCTATGGTCATGGTGGGTGCATGTATGTTCTCCCTTATCTTTTGATCATGTACACAAGAAATAAGGAACAAAGTGAAAAGAATCTATATGCCATATATAGTGGTTGATTTAGTTAAAGTGCATAATGCATAACTTGGAGGTTCAATTCCCTCTTGTATTATTGCCTTAAAATCCATTTTGGATTGCAACATAGTTTTATATTGGGGTCACAAAGACTACCAATAAAATTTGAGATATGTGCATCCACAAACATGTTCTATTTTTATATATATGTTCAACTCAAATTAGGGTTTGATCACTCTCAATTCACCATTGGTTCTATTATTTCCCAAACCTATCCTAAATAATTTGTGCCCTTTCCTGAGATATGAGTATCTGAGAGTCTAACTATTGCCCTCTAAAGGAAATACACAAGAAATGTTCATTTAGAACAAAGTCCCACTCTTGCAATCATGTTGTCCAAACCCCATAAAATTTGTTGTCACTAATTCTTAATCATTTTAATGTTTTTAATGTGGCATTAATAGGGTCTATGGTGGAATCAAGCCATGAAGATTAAAAAAATGACCAAGAATTAAAAATACTAAGTCTAATATTTTCCATTATAAAAGATAAGAGTTCAGAGATTCAGGAGGGGATTACAATGTTACATTGCAAATTTAACTTATAAATTTTCATTATGCAAGTGAAAATTTGAAATCTGCGGCTTTAACATTCAAATTTACATTTTGAAAATAATAATCCAAAACCCATAGCCTATTTTGTGTAAAATTACAACATGCAAATGGAAGTTCATAGTGCAGAATGTGTCATTAAAAGTAATCCTTGGGAATTTCAAACCTACACTAAGTCTCGTGTCAAAATGCATGTGAAAGTTCAATGCTAAATTTCAAAATCAAACCATCAAAGGGTGTTGACTTAATGAACAAGCTCAAGAATGTGGAGAAGGTCTACACTTTTAAAAATGTGCAAAAATGCATGTGGGTTATCCAAACCCATAAAGTGCAAATGTGCATATAAGTTCCTAAATCCAACCAATCTACAAATGTATACATGAGTTTTGAAATCTCACCAATGTACAAATGTGAACCTAACTTCCAAAATCCTACCAATAAACATATGTGCACCTAAGTTATTAAATCCCACCAAGGTGAAAATATTCATAAAAGTTCTAAAATACCGTAGGAGGTATAATGGTGCATGTATCATTATTAGGCTTGGTGGAAAAATGAAAAATAAAAAAATTGTGAGTCAAACAATGTCATAGCATCTACTTTATTGTATCATGAAATGGGCTAAAGAACATCTTTCTAGTCACTCCCTAAAAGTATGGAATTCTCTAAAATAGAGTATGGGGTAGAACAGTAGAATCATTCAAGTAATTTCATTCTCACCGAAAGAACGTAAAGATGTAGAGGCACCAAAACAAGTTGATAGAGCTTGTGGAGGATAGTTTAGTGCTACGAACATGCTTGTGACTAAGGTATATGATGATGACCTTAATTTATTACAATGAAAGAGGAAAGAAGCCATCATGGAGGCTCCATTTAGAAATGATCGAAAGATTGACAAGTATTTTTTTATTCTTTATTATTCCCTCCATTCTTTTTTTCTTTATTATTTATGGAGAAAATAGTAACTAGATCAACAATTGGCATGCCATCATCAGTTTGAGTGGGTAAATGATTAGTTGAAAAAGAGGACAAAAAGGTTTCAAATAAAAACAAAGTTTGTTTTCACTTGGGAAGAATATACTCCTTCAAGCTCAAATATCTTCATGATATGGAAAACCAAGTTACCAAAATGATTACCTTGCAAAGCATGA
The DNA here is from genome assembly GCA_037957365.1 of Torreya grandis. Taxonomy (NCBI): domain Eukaryota; kingdom Viridiplantae; phylum Streptophyta; class Pinopsida; order Cupressales; family Taxaceae; genus Torreya; species Torreya grandis. The sequence goes on along the minus strand of JARHVA010000692.1, from coordinate 990,827 downwards.
GAGTCTGCAGGCATATGCAAAGACATCTTCTAGATGGAGCATATTTTTAGAATATTCTAGGTGAGAAAATTTTGTATAAGCAAAGAGGGTTTGTCTTATTCACAAAGGCTTTTTAGATTTAAAAAATATCCTCTTTATAGATGATTTTTCATTTTTAGTGATTGCTTGATATGTTTTTTGCTTCTGTTGCTAAGGTGATTGTTGTATATAGTCATTAACAAACTTTGAGAGAATTTATGTATATGTCTCCCCTATTGCAAACCAAATCCACTATGATGTTCACCATGTTATCATTTTTGAACATTGATGTATGTTGATTTACTTTTAAGTTAATGAAACAATCTGTGATTTTTGCTCTTTCTTGTCAATGAAGTGCAGTAGCACATTCTTTATGTATTATTGAATGGGTATTGGGTTTTATGTCTCTTATGGTAGTCATTCTAAGCATGAAATTAGACTATAAACTTCTTTCTGAATTGTGGTTTGGGAATGTTTTGTTGATAATATTTTAAGGATATTCTATATTTATGGATTTGATAAGAGAAGGTGCTTTAGACTTTCTTTTGTAGTAGGTGTTTTGAGGGTTTCAAGGGTCATTTGAATGTTTGCATTAGATTGGTATCTTTGAATGAAATCACTATTGATAGTTTTATCATCTTATTTATTAGTATTTTATATCCTAAAATGAATAATATCATGGTATTTTAAGGAATTCCCAGTGTTGAATGCCACCACAACATTTTTAAATATACTCAACTCATCATGACTGTCTTACCCCTACAAGTAATACATGCTAGTGAAGATTTCAAGTGTTATTTTCTTATAGATGCACATATATTGTAAATCTAAAATGCATATATGATTCATATTTTGAATATTATCATTATAATTTTCTTGTTATATCTTAATTTTCAATAGTTTCTATATAAATGAAGATTTCAATCACATTCTTTCTTTATAAGATTGTGTCTGATTTTAAAGTGTTTGCTCAGTTTGTGTGATAACTCTTCTTGAGTGGAATGTACAAGTTTGGTTATACTTTGATAAAATATTTATGTGTGCCAATAATTCCTTGGAAATTGAACTATAGTATCCCTCTTTATGACCAAGCTACCCCATAGGTCCTCTCACCTTGGTTTAGGCAAAGTCAAAAGTAATAGGGAAGTAACCATAACCTTTGTTAGTATCTTCCAGTTATTATCTATGTTCAATCCATCCAAATGTTAAACCATTCCCCATACATAATGACATAACTAAGGTTTATCATCCTTATTTTCCATCTTTTTAAATGTGCAAAGCTGAATTCTAAGAGGTGTACAACTGGGAACCAACAATTCACTAGTATTGTTTCTAAGGATCGATGATACTAGGGTCAATGGAACTAATCTTGACACCTTAAACATGAAAAATAATTTTAGACCATCAACTGTGCAACACCTTGCTACCACCATTGATAAGGACTATTATTGTTTAGGTTATAAAGTTATCTATCTAAAGTTTTACATTGATTTTCTACTTTGGGTCGTCAATTTCATAACAAGTAGCTGGTGCCTTTGTTGGGGACTTAAATATTTGATGAATTAACCTATAATTAGTATTTTTAGGCAATGCTTACTCATATTATCTCATGCATTTAAAATTTGAGGTTAAGAGAGTGTAATTTTAGAATGTATCAATGTAGGTTTATGATTTGTTCTATCCTAGAATATTTTTTCTACTGGTGACTCCAACATTTTATCTCATTTTGAAAGATGAGTTCCAATTTTAATTGATTAAGTTTTAAGTGTTGTCTTGTTTACAAAACTTGAAGGATTTATGCCCTCCTTTAGACGTGATTCATAAAAAAATCTTATGTCTGAGTTAAGTGTTCATCATAAAAAAAGGAGACAAGTTTGGAGGCCAATTGAAGGATAAAGTTTTAAAGGAAAGGAGTTTCTAGACCATAATAATTTTGTCACACCTAAAATTATTTTTGTTGAAATTTATTTGGCTGAAGATTATCATAGTTATCCTAATAACCTGGAGTCTTATATTCCTATTTATTACCCAACATCTTCTTAACAAGCTAAGTTTCCTCCTAGGTTTAATCCCCTAATTTTACCTCACTCACTCCCTCACAATCCTTTGTCATCTAGTCTTGAGCCCATCATATAACTAATCATGAGGCATAGTGATCAAGATGAAAATGAAAATACTAAATTTAGGATTCTTGTATCTAGACCAATTAACTTTAATAAAATAGAGGGTTTCCCTAATGATGCTCTAAATGATGTAAGGAATCGACTTTGTAAGTTTCAGGGGAATAATGTAGTGACTAGAGAATGACATTTGATGGAATTTCACATTATAAATTTAAGACTATGAGGTTAGTCATGAGGATGTCTATATTAAACTTTTTATGTACACACTAGAATAAAATGAATGTGAATGGTTTAATTCTCTTCCCCATAGATGAATAGATTAATGGGAAGAAATGAAGAATGTTTTTAAAATAATATGGTGATAGAGTTAATCTCATTTTTCTCCTAGAAGAATTTTAAAACATAAATAAGAACCCAAATTAATGTGTATGGGAATTCAATACAAAGTTTAATAAGACTATGATGAGATTATTTGATAATATCAAGCCAAGTGATACTGCTTGTTTAATCAAATGCGGTTATGCATTTAATAAGAAAGCAACATATTACTTAAGAGATAAGGATACCATAAATATGAGGTTAGAATTCAATATGGCCATTAAAATTGAAAATAATATAAAGTTTTTGGGGAAGCCTTTGAATAAAAGGGCTGATGTAAAGATGACCAATCCTAAGAATTCTAAGTCCAATAAGACTGCCAATCTTGAAGAAATTGTGAAAACCTTGATGACTATTATCAAGGAAATGTCATATAAGTTGGCCACAACTGAGAAGGGGATTATTCATAGATCTTCTAGTTAGGGGAGAGCTCAAAACTAGAATCAAACAAAAGGGAGATCCTCTTTCCACAATAGAGATAATGATATAGGGAAGAGACCTACCTGAGATGAGAGAAATGATAGAAATTAAAACAAAGGAGCCAGAAAGGAGGTTATTGATCCATTGAATGTTAAGGTTTATGTTGTAGGATATGATTTTGACATTTATTGGTATGATAAATACTTATTCCCACATCCTCCTTGTGATACTACTAAAATAGTTGATGAAGATGTATAAAAACCTGAGTCTATGTCTGAAAATGATTAGACTATGATGTTTGATTGTTAAATATTGTAAATTAAAGTGGCTATTTCCTTTAGTGGCCAATTTGATTTCCTTTAGTGGCCAAGTTTATTTCCTTTAGTGGCCAATTTTTTAACTGTTGATCAATTTTGGAGTGTCATGAAAGAGGTATGTGTCCTAAATCCTAAATTTATTTGTGATATTAACATGACACAAGCATATGAGTTTCCCAATCATGAATTTGAGTTCTTGATATCTACAATGATTAAAAAATATGATGGAGGAACTCCTTTAGTTGAGGATAAGAAGGTGTTAATTAGTGTTATAGTTGCATAAGAGAAATAATATAATATGAGAAGAAAGAAACAAGGTGTTTCTCCATAAAAGATTACTCTTGTAGATCTAAAGGTAGGGTATAAAATCAAAGAAGTTAAGAAAATTAAAGGACTCCCTGGTTCTTATAAACTAGCACCTGCTTCCCAAATTGTCAAACACAAAGGTGATCCAACCAAGAATAGAGAAACTTTGTTATTCAGTATTCCTAAGGGTGTATATGATGTAAGAAGAAACCCACCTTTGAAAAATGTTGTTAGGAATGCTAGTTCATCCCATCTTGCTTCCCCTCTAACTTTAAATGATTGTATTCCTTCTGAAAGTGTTGTCACCCTTCCTAAAAATACTCCCCTAACTCAGTATAGTGTTTGTGATATGGCCCAAGTATTGAGTCAATAATAAATTAATGTCCCGCTTGTTGAGTTGCTAAGAATATTAAAACACATAAGGAGTCCATTGAGTATTCAGAGTTTAATGAGAATATAGATGCCAATGACATTAATTCAACCCAATACCCTTGGATGACAATGAAGAGTCACATGAGGCTATTGAACCAGCCCCAGAGGTTTATTTTGGAACTGTATTGATAGAAAGTTATCTAGATGTTTACCCTATTTATACTACCTTGTTGATTAATGGTTTCATTATTCATAATTGTATGTTTGATTCAAGAGCCTCTTATAATGAGATGCCCTTGGGTGTCCTTAATGAGCTTGGAGTTAGAATACCATCTTCTTTTGGCAAGTGTTATGCCATGGACTCAAGAGAGGTACCAGTTGTTGGACTAGTTAAAGGATTGGTAGTGCAATTGGTGGTTCATTCAAGTAAATTTAGGAACATGGATGTGATAGTTGTGGATTGTCCTCCCAAGTGGGGGATATTATTGTTAAGAACATGGGCCACCAATATGGGTGGAAGTGTTCATATGAACCTTTCTTATACTACCATTCTTTTGGAGGGTAATATGGTGAAACTTCATAGAGATCCTAGAATATTACATGTGCTTGAAGATCCAAGACATGCTCTAAATGAGGTTCTTTACATTCATGTGGAGATAGATAATTTTGTTAGAAAAGTAGATTTTATTGAACAATCTAGTATTATTAATTTTAAACTTGATAAAAAAAGTGATGATGTTTGGATAATGTGTTTTCACAGGGCTTGATCCAATCTTAGAAATGGATCTGAGGTTGTCTTTTATGCCCCTAATAAAAAATATTTTAAGTTTTCTTTTAAGTTATCTTTTGAGTGCACTAATAAAATTTTAGAATATGAGGCACTCTTGCTTGGTTTGAAAATTGCCCTAGAATATGAAATTATAAGTCTGCTTGTAAAGGGTGATTCAGAATTAGTGGTTACATAGGTCTAAAACACTTATGACACTAAAAATAAAAGTTTAAAATAAAATAGAAATTTTGTATGGGATTTGTTATAATTCTTTGACACTTTCAATATTTGCCATCATGATAGAAGTTTCAATGAGGAAGTTTATAGACTTTTAGGGTTGGGTGCTCAATTTGAAAGTGAAAATATGAACCCTCACTGTCAGTATCAAGTGGAGGTACTTGTCCTACCTTCAGTCCCAAACAACATTCATCATTGGCAAATCTTTGATGATGATGATCAAATCAAAAGGTTTCACAAATTTGATGTAGAATTTCAAGGTTATATCATAGACTTGGAACCCACGGTCTAAATTTGTGATAGAAAGGAAACCTTGTTTGGGAAAGACATCATTCAGTTGAAGACAAACACTATCCCAAGATGATTGGTAAAATTAGAGGCATATTTTGATGGAAAAACTAGAATTAAAAGTAGAGATCTCTTTATCTCAAGAGATGTGACTAAATGAAACTTGGCCACTAAAGGAAATCCAAGAAAAGTCTAGATGGTACTCACTTAAGTGCACAAGAAAAGTAGGCATACATGCTGTTGTTAAAAAATCATAAGGATTGCATGGCTTGGTCTTATTTGGTAATGAAAGCATATAGATAAGATCTATTTTAACACGTCATCCTATTACAACTTGGTATCAAACATTTTAGGAAAAATTAAAGACATATTAATCCCATATTAGCCATAAAGATGTGGGAAGAGCTAAATAAATTAAGGGATGGTGGGATTAATCAACCCATCAAGTATTCATCATGGGCAAAAAACTTAATCCCTATAATAAAAAAGAATGGTGGCATCTGCTAGTGTGTGGATTTTAAAAATTTAAGTAAAGCTTCGTTTAAGGATAATTACCCCTCACCTAATATGGATAACCTATTTTAGAGTGTTATAAGATCAAATATGTTGTCTAAATTAGATGGTTTCTCAAGGTATAACCAAGTTGTACTAAAAGAATCTAAGAGACCCAAAACTGCATTTACGATGCCTTGGGACACTTATTTCTACATGAGGATGCCTTTTATGTTAATGAATGTTGGTGAAACATTTTAGAGAGATATGGATGTCAAATTTTAGGGGTAATTAACAAGTTTATTATTATATATCAAGATGATATCATAATTTACTCCAAAAATAGAAAAGAGCATTTCGAACATCTAGAAAAATTGCTCCTTAGATGTAGGGAATTTGACATTTCCCTTCATATAAATAAATTTCTCTTCAAATTAAAAAAACACATGTTACAAGGACACATATTGTCTAAGGATGGTGTCATTATTGATTCAGAGAGAGTGGAAGCCATTGACAAAGTACCTATTTCACAATCTAAGAAGGGAATTCATTCTTTCATTAGGAAAATCAAATTTATAAGAATGTTTGTGACTAAATTTGCAAAGACCACTCTACCTATTAATTCCATGTTAAAAAAGGATTAAAACATAAAGTGGGAGGAGAAGGCCATATAACAATTCAACAAGAGAGCCTTGAAGTCTGCCCCTATCTTAGCTAGTCTTGATTACATTGTGGAATTTCAAATATTCTCTTTTACATCATAGAGTATTGTAGCTATCATTTTGTTGTAAAAGAATAATGATGATCATGAGAATTCCATATATTTCTTTAGTAAAGTTATGCATGGATCTGAACTAAACTATACTATCATGGAAAAATAATCCTTTGCCCTCTTAAAAGTTATTAAAACATTCAGAGCTTACATTCTAAGTTCAAAGATTATTGCATATGTCATGTATACAATGGCAAGGACATCTTGACCTAGATTGAAATATAAAGTAAGAGGTGTAGATGGGTAAAAAATTTGAAAGTGGTTGAGATGGAGATCTAAACTACTATGTTGGTAAGAAGGATGGGGTTAGCCAAGCTCATGGTTGAGACCAATTTATAAGTTGTGGAGGTAAACGATACTATTTTTAATATTGATGATTCTTTGAGTACAGTTAGCATGTCTCCATGGTATAAGGACATTGTTTATTACTTACAAAGTTTGAATTATCCCCATAACTTGGATAAGAATCAAATTATAAATCTTAATCTCATATCCCAAAAGTATCTCTTGATTAAACATGGACTGGCATGGAAGAATCCAGATGGGATTCTCTTCAGATGCCTAGTAGAATAAGAAACTATTGATTTTATTAAAGAATTTCATAGTGGAGGATATGGTGGTCACTCTGGACCTAAAGTCACATCTCATAAGATTCTAAGATCTGGTTATTGGTGGCCATCACTATTCAAGGATGTTGCATAAAAATTAATAAAACATGAGAAATGTCAGTTCTTTGCTAGAAGGTTGAAATCTTATGGATCTCTCTCCTTTCAAGATATATCGATTGAAGGCCCATTTAAATAATTGATAAGTGAGTTTTTTGGGTAGATCACTAATACATCAAGTGTTGGACATAGGTGGATATTGGCTGGAACTTACTACTTATAAAAATGGTTTGAGGTGGTCCCTAAAAAGAAGGCCACACATAAGGTGATCATGGACTTTCCATTGAATAGTGTTATTTGTAGATTTGGGGTGACTGTCAAGATAATTGTTGATAATGCCATGAGCTTCACATCTAAACCTTTGATGGCATTGTGTAAATAATATGGGATGATATTAACTTATGCTTCCAATTAAAACTGTTAGGGGAATGGGAAAAAAGAATATAGTAATAAGAACTTGCTCAAATTCAATAAAAGGACTTTGGAAGTTAACAAGAAAAAGTGGGGTGAACAATTGAAATTTGCTTTATGGGCTGATAGGATCACACTTAATAGAGATAGAGGAAATATCTATTTTTAGCTTGTTGATAGAGCTCAAGATGTTTTAACTATGAATCTACAGTTGCTAGCCTATTAGTTCATGCAATATCTAGAACAAGATGATGAAGTTAACCACTATGAAAGTATAATTAACCAGACATTATTGTCTATGAAAGGAGAATCTAAACAATGAATATAAGTAATGATTAGTATTATCTATATTTATAAATAAAATAATGGATTCCAAGTTTTCAAATGTATATTATTGTTGAAAAAATTTAACCTTTGTTAAATTTACTGTGGGATGGAGAGTGAAAGCCTTAATAAAATTACCTATGCCAACCTGATGGGAATCCCATCCCCACTAATGGATTCACTATCTACAACCCTATTACAAAAAAATTCAACTTTAAATAAACATCTAAACTTAGGACAAGGATTAATAGATGATTGAATTTTGAGTATTTATTTCTCGTAAAATAATTAATTTACCAATCCATTAATATCAAACAAATTTAGTTGAACTAAAAAAATAGACTTCATGGGTAATAGATAAAATTTCATATCATGAAATTTGTCTCATCTTTGATTTCTTCGAGGACATACATTCCTTGTAAGGAATCCATCATAAATCTATAAGAAAGAATAATGTAATAATTACAAAGGTATAACTTAGATTATATGAATGGGAATGACATAATTATGATATGTTTTGATACATGTGTTTGATGTATTACAAATCCATTGAAAATTATGTATGTTTAATAAACCTATAATACATTTGGTCACTATTTTTCTACACCAAACATAAATCCTCTTTAGTCGATAGACTAATTAGGATATATACTATATTACCCATATGATACATGTTAATATATCTAAGATAAAAATTAGAACATATTATACAATGTGGCATCTATGAATAATGAATAAATTTGAAATAGGTAATAATTAATAGTTTTAAAATTACCATGCATGAGGTTATTTCTTACCCATTGATCCATAAATAGGCAGTGTCCAAAACTACACCAATTGCTCTATTATTATGAATGCTTTACAAATTCTCAATTTCTCATTAATTAACTAGAAATTGGCATAATAATTAAAATCAACATTCAAAATTGATAATAAACCAAAAGCATGAGCCATAAATACAATATGTAGACCAGGGTTGATAACAAAGTTCACCTGATCTAGGCTATATCTTTGGGTCCTACTCAAACATAAAATTGATCTATTATTGATGTGAAATCACTTTGTACATTAGTTATCCCTAGTAGGGGTTCTCAATCTGAAAATAAATGTTTTAATGTCCACTAGCTCTGGCTTTGGCTACTTACTCTAGCTCTGGTTCTACTTGTCTTTCATAATTCTGATGTAATGTCTCTACCAAAAGAGTTCTATGTAATAACTCGAGGCATGAAATTGCTACTCCAATAGTGAAGACATATAAACTTGCTTACTCACTATGCAAAGGGCTAATCTTCAAGCTTTCTTACTCTTTATGCAAAGGGCTAAGTTATAAGATTTCTTACTCTTTATGCAAAGGGATAAGATATACACTTTCTTACTCTTTATGTAAAGGAATAAGCTATAAGATTTCTTACTCTTTATTACAAATAGAGAACTCACCAAATTATTTTGAAGATCTCTCAATCAAAATACTTTCTCCTCCTGGATGGATGCTTGGCTCCAAAACCTTGGAATGGAAGAGTTGCAGAACTTGCTTCTCAAATAATTAAAATATAAGACAGATCTTGGAGTTCTCTTAGAATTTTCTTGGAATGAATTTACAAATGAGGTTCATGGGTTTATATAGTTTTTAAAAACCCACCAATTATGGATTTCTTCACTATCCATCCCCATGTACATGCCTTTATTTGAGCTTCTTAGCCTTATCTCCCAAAATGGGGTGTATAAAGTTTATGAGGGTTAATGGGTCAAACCAACCTTCATATCTTGTTCTTTGGATAAACATCCGATGCATTTCTATGGGAGATATCCCAATGCCTATGGGAAATATCTCATATTTATGGGGAAAGAGATATTCATGGAGTTAATCCCATTTCTCAAGCCTTAAGAAGTGGGATTTATCTAAAATATTAGAGAATATTTTGGAGTTATTATGGACACTCCAAATGTGAGGATTTCATTCGTCCATGTTTATACAAGTATTTATTTTTTAGATTCTATTTAGTTTTTATGTATATATGCACAACAAGGTTATTTATTATAAATTAAAATTTATAACATACTATATTATATGGCATATAACAACAACAAATAAACATGAAATACATCATAAATAACACTCAAAAAATTGTATTCACAATAAGGTTCTTCTTTACCCATGGAAAACTATATGCATGGGTTTTATAGACAATGTGTGGGTGTTATATACATGAACCCTAACCGTTCCAAACAAGAAAAATGTATGTGGTAGTTTAAGTGGAATAATCCAACTATCAGTTCCAAGTCACTTCAATGTATAATGTCATTCAAGTGATAAGTAATTAAATTACATCATTATTTTATAGAGTTGAAGGCTCAAAATTGTGCACAATCACACAAAATTTTTGTTAGTCAAATATGCTTATTTTATTAATCAAAATTCATACAAATATATATGATACATATATCTTATAATAGGGAATGTTCTGATCCCTATAATCACTCAACAAATAACCTCTCAACTATCTATAATATCTACCCATCTATTAATAATGTTATTCACATAATAACCTACCAAATAAAAAATACTAACTTAGGTCATAGTATAATTACTATTTTACAAAACAAACTACCTAATATAAACAATAATACTTAACATTCCATCCTTAGAATTTACATGGAAAGAGAAGGAAAAATGACAAATCACTATATTACCTTCCCATAAGATTTGCATGCAGATGTCAGGGTCACTCAAAAAATGCATTTGATATAAAATTTACAAAAATTACTTAAGATAGGAAAATATTAAAAAAATTCTTTCTAAACATAGGTTTATTTGAAGCTTGTGACAAAAACTATAATTGACAAAATTAAACCTCTATAATAATGACTCATGACATAAAAATATTAACTATTATTTGGATTGATGACATATAATGGTTTAAGCTTATTTGAAGCTTGTGACAAAATTAAACCTCTATAATAATGACTCATGACATAAAACTATTAACTATTATTTGGATTGATGACATATAATGGTTTTATTGACTCAACTATAAACTTGACTCTTAAATTTGACAAAATACCACAATAATAATAATACTTTTTAAAAAAAACTAAAAAATGACTTTAAGCCTAAAAAAACCTAAAAACAACTCACAATAACCTATAACAACTAGACCATAAAAAAGTAATTAAATATTAATTTTCTCGTATTAAAATATTAAAAAATAATAATTTAAAAGATTAAAATAATTCTTAAAAACAAATCTAAAAACCTTTAAAATATAAACTATAAAAAGTAAAATAAAATAATAATAATATCTTTAAAAAAACAAAACTAAATGATTTGACTCGACACATGAAACCAAATTTAAAACATTAATAATCTAAATTTAAACAAAACAAACTTAAAAAAAAACAATTAAAAAACATTAATTAATAAATCATTAAATGACTAAAATGCAAACCTAAAAGACCATAAAATAAAACTAACTTTTAAAAACTTACAAAACTTTTATCTTTATCTTGCTTTGCCTTGTGGAAGACTAAGATAAACGGTGGCCGACAAGGTAGGTGTAATGAAGTTGGACAGCTATCGTGGAGATTTAGATCTACGATGAAAATTCCATAGAGGGGTGGTACCAAGCTGAGGAGGAGACTTGATCTGTAGGAGATGAAATCACCATTTGGATTGGTGCAATATGGTGGTGGATTGATGGCAGGAGAGAAGCCAACTGAATAGATAGATGGGAGAAATGGAGGAGATCGATGAGTGGATGAAGTGTTTAATGTAGTTGGGCTAGAAGTTGCAGCTATTAACAGGTGTGATTGACGATGCTAAGGGGTGAAACGTGAGCTGAAGATGCGTAGGAGGTATGTGGAGATCTGAGCTAAAATGACATGGAATGGCCATGGAATGATACAGCTAGATAAAATTACGGAGAAGGAGCTCGTGATGAGCCGATATGGAAGGAGAACTTGCCGAATTAGGAATTATTCTAGGTATATAAGTTGTTAGATCATGCCGAGGTGAAGAGAACCAATGAGATGGGATTTTGACTATTGCATGGTGCACAATCAAGGTCTGTAATCGATGTAGGAGCTCATCAAGAAGATGGGAGCCATAGTATGTGCATTGGTAGATCTCACCGAACGATGTATACTACGGTGGAGAGTGGAGATTTAACGTCGAGCAGGGGTATGTTCAGGTCCATGAGCCAAATAAAGGGAGTCAAGTTGTGAAGAGATGATAATTGAATCTGTAGTCGCTATCAAGCTATTGAAACTGTACGGCCTGATCTGCAATGTAATATATATTTTTCTTTTTATAGAAAAATATTTACTACCAACTCTATATATATCTATATCTATATATTTAATATACTGCCAATAGGACTTAGAGTGGTTTGCATTGTACATTTATTGATCAAAATAATAGGGATCGACCGAAACAAAAGAGAATTCAATGTGGTTTACATTCGAAAATTCTTATTACATACAAGATCCAAATTTCTAGAAAGATTTAAGGTGGAACTTATGATACTAGATAATGAAATTACATCATTATTTATAGAACTGAAGGCTCAAAATTATGCATAGGCATACAAAATTCCAGTCAGTTAAATACACTCTTTTATTAATAAAACTTCATACAAATATATAAAAGACATTTATCTTATAATAGAGAATGCTCTAGTTCCTATAATCACTCAAAAAAGAATCCCTCAATTATATACAATATCTACCCTATATAATTATTATTATTCACAATAACAACATACAAAATAATCAATTCTAAGTTAAATAATAATATAACTACTACTTACTAGTATAAACTAATTAATATAAATACTAATCCTTAATAATAAGTTTATAAAAATATATATATTTTCATTTTTAAACTAATTTATACATATCTCCTCGTAATAATGCTGTTTATTACCCATGCAAAGCATATGACATCTATGAAAAATAAATGAATGTGAAATACATCACAAATTTCACCCCAAAAAATAGTCTACACTAATATTCTATCTTACCAATGGAAAATTATATGTAGGGGTTATATAGACATTAGGTTGGTGTTATATCCACGAACCCTAACCTTCAACCAAGCACAAATGTATGTGGAATTTCATGTGGCATAATCTAGCCACCAGTTCCACGTCACTTCAAAAGAATATGTTACTACAATGATAAGTTCATGTAGATATTTAAGTTTTCAATTTTTAGTTCATACATATCTATGCAATAAAATTTTATTTCTTACCCATGAAAATTTAAAACATAATATAAAATATGACATCTATTAACCAAAAAAATTTCAAACTACATCACAAATAAAACTCCAAAAAAAATATTATGGACAACAAAATTGTTTCTTATCCATGGAAAACAATATGCAAGGGTTTTATATACAATCAGTGCATGTTTTGGACATGGACTCCAATCGTATCCATAAAGCACAAACATATGTAGCAATTAAGGTGGCTTAATTCAACCACTAGCTCCAAGATACAAAGAATATGTTAGTCTTGTGAAAGCAATGGCTATAAAATGCTAATATTCCTGCACTCCCTCCCTTAAGAGTGTGTTCATGCGTAAGATAACACTTTTATATGAAGCTTTCATTCCTCCCTTAAGAGTGTGTTCATGCGTAAGATAACACTTTTATATGAAGCTTTCATTCCTCCCTTAAGAGTGTGTTCATGCGTAAGATAACACTTTTATATGAAGCTTTCATTTACTATAAATAGTTCCTCAATTTCATTGAGGAGGATCATGGTAAACCCATGGCTAAATATATGAATTCCTCATAGCTAGATCCACCCTCTAAATAATATTGTTATACTTATTATCAATGAATTCATCGTGATATACATATATATAAAGAATCTTCTAATCATATAAAAGCTTGAAAGTTTAAACCCCACAAATTTTATTTACATTAATGAGTTTTATGTATAAGCTATTATATTTATATAAATTTATCATTGATAATCGGAATATGAAAAAAAATAATTCTACTATATATTCTTAACAAAAACATATTTGCTTTAAATAATTACGAAGAAATGTAAATTCTAATGCACTTAAAATCTATAAATTATGTATTTGATAATTTTAGGTTAGATTTTATGTATATGATAATTTTAGGTCTCTCACATTATTATATATGTAATTTTCCTTTTGACACTCCAAATCATGTTGTGATAAACTAATTTATTTGTTTCAACTGAGTAAGGTGGAATATGTGACAATTAAAACTTAAATCACTCAATAATAATTATTCGAGAATATAAAGATAATATATATTCACATTGATGGTGGCCCAAGAAATATCCATTTTTTTAAAGATGGAATCATCCCCAAAATAAAAGAATCTCCTTAATCATGTAGAAGCTTGAAAGTTTAAACCCCACAAATTTTCTTTACATTAATGAGTCTTATGTATAAGCTATTATATTTATATAAAACTATCATTGATAATAGGAAAATGAAAATAATAATTTCATTATATATTCTTAACAAAAACACATTTGCTTTAAATAATCACAAAAAAATGTGAATTCTAATACACTTACAATCTATAAATTATGTATTTGATAATTTTAAGTTAGATTTTATGTATATGATAATTTTAGGTCTCTTGTATTATTATATATGTGTAATTTTCCTTTTGACACTTCAAATCATGTTGTGGGAAACTAATTTTTTTCTTTCAACTAAACAAAGTGGAATATGTGACAATTAAAACTTAAAGATAATATATATTCACATTGATGGTGGCTCGAAAAATATCTATTTTTTAAAGATGGAATCATCCCCACACCAATAAAAAAAAAAATAAATAAATAAAATAGTTTCATAACTTTTTCTCCTTAAAAGTTTATTGCATAAGTTTATGTCATCAACTTATCCCTGATTCCTCAATTTTAAGGAGGGACCCTAATGAAGATAATGGGCTTCCTACCCTACTAACTATATGTTTACCTAGTCTTAAGCCCTAACAACAATATCGTGGTTTTGGAGAGTCTTGGCATATTTAAAATATTAAATTTTCTATATGTTTGGAAATATTATTTTATGTGTCGCATTGGATTAATAAAATATGGTGATAGTCATTTATGTAATAGAAAAAACTATTACAACATCTCAACAAGACCTTACTCCCATACACTAGATGTCAAACACCGCTCAAGTAAGCTTGGACCTCACATCAAAGTATTAATCGTTTCCATTCCTCCTTTTTCATCATTTGCATTGTCCTTTTTTATTAACCAATAATCTCACTTTGTGTTTTTTGGGTTTGGTGTGCTTCAATGGAGAATAATTTGGTCTTAGTTTGCAGGTTCGTATAAGATTTATTCTCAAACAATGGATGTAAATGATGTTAGAGGCACTCCTTATGCATAAATAGTATCAAATAGAAATAAATTATACTAATAACCATGAATGATCATAGGTATGTCACTGGAACTTGAGAATACAACAAATCATAATAGAAATTGATAGGATTTCATGGAGATTAAGAAAAATATTTTGGATGGATATGGTGAAGAACTTAATTTGAAATGATAGATTGGGAATATCTTATATATAATTATATTTTATCATAACTATTATGGTCACAATGAAAAATAAAATTATATTTTTTTAGATTTTTAATTGTGTATTTGGATAGATGATACTCATCATTCAAAAGGGAAATTGAAGGTTGTTTATTGTTTAAAGGAAGGACGAATGCACATTTTTAAAAGAATCTCACTTCATAATATATTATAGGTGATATTTTATTTTTTGAAGCATGCATAACTATAAATATGACACATATCTCAGCAAAATAGTTGAGAAAAAAATTAAAAATAACAAACCTCAATCTTTTGAACCAATGTAGATGTTGTTTGTGAAATCACACCACATGAGTTTGGTGGTAGCTCACCTACAATAAGGACTTATATTGTGGACTGTTGTGCTTAGGAAAAAAACCACATTTAATAAATTCTAAATAAACCTAAATCATAATCACCTTAGATAACATTGTTTTTTCAGGATATTCAGTGCATTGTGATATATCATTAGAATTCATTGGTCCATTAATACCAGCTTGAAGTATTGCACTAAAATAAATTGTATAAATTTAAAAAGGCTCTAAACATAAGATTTTCATTATTTCTTGTACATTTTCAATGTTCTCAGTCAAAATAGTAGGTTTAGTTAAAGTTGTTGCATTCTCATGACTTTGGGATCTATCAATAGGATTTTTCAAAACTTGAGTAGTTGCCTCCATCTCTATTATTGTCTATTGGGAAAAATTAAAGTTGTAGATACATTATTCTGTAAAATCCATCATTCATTAATAAGGTATATTTAAAAAGTTCATGATAAGATTTTGTAAGTGCATTCATCATCCCCTCTAATTTTTTTTATATTTAATGTTATGAGCACATAACATCAAACATATGGGAGAGGTTCATGCAAAGTTTTATAAGTGAATTCATCATTTCTTGAAAACTCTAAGATATAAATTCATTTAAAAAAGGAGATTCAAATTCCCATAACATATTTGAAGCTCTATCTACCATAACCTTGATTTCACTTAATATATCAAAATATCTCTAAGAGTTGTTCAAAGTTATTTAGCTTCAAGGTTGCTTATTTTGCATATGTCCATGGCCGCGCGCCTCTCCCTCCCCGCCCCTACCCAACACCCCCCAAAAAACAAAAAAACAAAAAACAAGAAAAACAAAAAAAAACCAAACCCTATCCATTATAATTAGCCATCTAAGCACACATAAAAAAACTTGGGTTCGATGCACATAGGAAGTAAAGCGGTAAGATAATGGTGACTAACGCGACTCCCCACTAGGTTCTTCTTGTCACTTCTTTGAATTGAAGACTTCTATCCTCCTCTGAATGTTAAACAAACCAGGGAAAATTCCCATCCTACGTATTGAGCTAAATTATCTTTGAGATTTCTTTAGTTTCGAGCCAATATCAAATAATGATATTGAAAAATTTAGTATTGTCAAAACAATGAACATGAAGTTTGAAATGCGACGAACATGTAGACGAAAAGTAAACGATGGCATGGGCGTCAGTCCACATTGTAAAATCATTTTGGTCCAATCCACTTTCATTAACGGAAACTGACGAAGACAGAGCAGGGAACGGAGGAAGGGCAAATGAGAATAAGTAAAATTATTAAAGACCAACCGCGTAGATTTCTTGTCAAAAGGCCAACCGGACCTATCCCCATCCCGTTGATACTGCATAAAATTTCCTTCCATTTCTACGTAAAAACTGGTGGAATTAAAACATCCTTTGATTGATTTAAAGCAGCGGTCGACGACTGAGACCTGTCCATTGTGCTGGTTAAAGGAACTTCCGATGGCGCCATCAACAATTATAGAAGATGGAAAATCCGGTGGCGCCACCAATAATTCCTCCACCGTTGTGTCTTATTCCATAATTCTCCCCGGGTGAAGTTGCAACATTGAACGAAAGGAAAAGGATGGTTACAACTGTTGCACCCTAGTACTAGAAAAATTTGTGGATTACATATTCTGGTAATAGACTTTGTAGGAGTTCCTCAAATGGGATATCCAAGATTTCATTGGGGATGTCGGCGGTGTTTTCTGCGTCTGCTAGCATCACATCCGTCCATCCTAAAATCACATGATATATAATTATAAACTTATTTAAATAAATAAATATATTGTCAAATTAAAATCACAACTGTCAATATCTAAAATAGGGAGAAAAAATCTATGGATTTTTTAAACCAAAAAATGAGTTTGAGGAGCGCGTCTCCCACATAATATTCCATACAAGAAAAACAATTGTTTGATGTATTTTTCACATGGTGTGCAACTCAATGAGGTTATTTGCCTATTCAATTGAATTCACATCCGATTTCCACCCTCAACGACCATGAACATTAAAACTATCTTGTACATGTATATGTTCTTTCCATTGCTGAAATGCTTTTTGTAGAGATACAAAATGCTAACAAATTTAGGAAGAGGGAAGCCGGGAACTCTGGTGTAGGTTGGAGGAGATAAAGGTGAAAAAAGATAATTAACATTGAAAAGCAGTATATAAGGAGAGATGTGATTCTTTAAATCATTAGCATATTATTGGGAGATGTTTCAATTTTACATGGGTATGTACAATAGTAATTTTACACAAGATGTTTTACATAAATACTGATTATATAAAATGTTGCACAATTTGATTGTGTAAGCAAGGATAGTTGCATAGACTTATATAGAGAATGCTTTTGACAATTGCACCAAATTTTCACCATGGGGGAATGATGGAAGAGATGTATATAACATTATGCATAGTTTCATTATGTTATAGAAGGTTCCAAAGCGCAACTTAATAGTTGAGTTGTCGTAAGATGTAGTGAGGATTTGTGTAACATATTTAACAATGAAAGGTTAATTGAAGGAATTTCATACACTTATGTAACTATACCTGTCAAACTAAAGAAGTGTTAGAAAAATATTTGAGATGCTATAATATGGACATGTTAGGGAGTGTTACACATTGATCACTTAGCTCAATAGCTGGTGAATGCACATTCTTCTATTGTACAAACATTACAAAGTGAGTGCTAGATAAAATTATGGTTCTTCTAAAGAAGGATAAATGTAACAAAGATAGGTGAATGATAAAAACATGCAATTAAGTGCATGCTTTGTACTATGTAATAAAGAGTTGTGTGAAGGTTAAATAACCTTGAGATATGGTTTAGCATTGTAAGAGGATCTAGTTTATGTTAAAATCAAGAAGGTTAGTGTGTTGGGTTTTTTTACCAAAAAGGGCTTTCACATATGAAAATTGTGTTTATACGTGTGTTTGTAGTTAACTTTAACTATTTAAGGTTCACATAGAAAAAATATCCTCTATATATTTTTTAATTATCATATACTAGTTTATCCTCAAATTTTGGTATCAAATCATAGGTTTTAAGCTTTGTAGAAGTTGGGATAACTTGTCATAGACAATTTCCTTAATGTGGCCGCTCTATAGAAGAATCGTGCATATAGAAAATGACTAGAAGCTTGAGGATAGAAATTGAAAAATTAAATGGTCAAAATTTTGAGTTAGGGGAACTCAAGATGAAGGATCTCTTGGTAGAAAGTGATCAGTGGATTTATATAGTAGATATAACACCCATGGGGCTGAAACCATAAGAATGTGATAAATTGATAGGAAAGTTATAAACTCTATAAAATTTTATTTTTGGATTCAATGATGTTAAATATTTTTATTGAAAAGACTATGAAGCTTCTTTGGGATAAATTGGATACATTATAAAACACCTATTTCCTAGTAAACTAACATTTCAAGTTAAATATGTTGTATTAGTTATGAGTAAAAGGTAATGACCAAATTGTAGAACCCCTGAAAACCTTCAATGCTATGATAAGTTAGTTTCCATTTGTGGATGACAAAATGGATGATGAAGATAGGTTTATCATGCCAATGTGTTTTTTTCAAGAGTCATAGAATGGTATAGTGACAAATTTAACTAGTACTACATTAGATTTAAAAGTGGAAAATATAGGTGCAACTTTATTCAAATTGATATAAATCCACCTTTGACTTGTGTGGAATCCAGTCCTGAACACAACAAGAGGTATGGGTCTCCATCAATCAACACATAATGTTAAAAAAAATGAATAACCCAGAAAGGACCAACACTAGACACTAGTCCTATGCACAAAAGGGCTAAGGTCCCCAAAAAAACATCCTAAACAAAACCACCCACAACCTAAACCAATTAAGAATCAAAAGGCATCTTTGAACAAAAGCCAATGATTGAAATGTATGGAGAGAAACTAGTCAAAGAAGAAAAATAACGTCTAAATCTGGAATTTTAATTTCAAAATGGATAAGGCTTGGGAACATAGCCCAACAATCATTAGATGTTAGTCTTACCCTAAGAAAGGTAACCCAATATTGAAACACAACAACCATAAAAAATAGAACAATCATCATAACAAGACAAAATAAGGACAAGCATGCTCCAAAGGAGACAAAACCTTTAAACAACAAACAAGACATAAAATGAATTAGTGTCCACCACAAAAGGGTGTCTTCCTCATTTACTTTGTTATTAGAGGTGACGAGGCATAATTTTGTGGAAATATGTTTGATGAATGATACCTTAACTGTTTGAGGTCAATCATAGTAAAGATGCATATGGTATATTAGGATAAGCACTTGAAGTCTATAAGTAGATACAAAATTATGGATAGATCCTTGAAGAAGTGTTGGAATGACAATAAGTCAAGGAACTTCAAGGACTATAAATAAAATAAAGTGGAAATGGGCAAACCACTAGATTTTACATAATCCTGAAGTGATAAGTTTTCCACTAATGGAGATGGAGAGAGTGATGTATATTTCACATCCCTAAGCTCACATGAATGCAATGATGCACCATTAATTAAATATAGATCCCCATATCATATGAATCATACAAGTGAGTGATTCTATGAATATGAATAATATGATGGGCGTGATTAATTTTTTATAGACAACTCGACATATAGGGAACTTATGGATAAAGGAAAATTAAATATGTAGTTCAAATAAAGGAGGATCAAGACTCTTCAAGGTGTTTTGCACATTTTTATAATTGTGATGAATCTAATATCTATGAGTAAAATAAATGATGACAATGTCTACGGCTATTTTAATATAAATGGTTATAAAATAATGTATTGAATTATGCTATTGACAAGATACATACACACATGCACTTTGTTAAGGCTTGATGTAATTATGCTAAGTAACACATGTAAAAAAATATTATTTATGAGGTCATGGTGGAAATAATAACTTTCACATTAATTTTTACGAATAAGAAAATTATCTAACATTAGAGGTTGGGACATATTGGTGAAAAATGTGTATGCATGTTATAGAATAAATATATGGATGGAAAATTATCACTTAGATTTTGAATTTCGTGAACATTTCATCAATGACAAGTGAAGTTGGGTGAAATTCCCTCAAAATGTTATGTGGGAAAGTGGAGTATTTTAGGTGATCCACAATGACGTTTGAAAAATATATCTTGAAACTAATACAATAAACATTTTTTTAACATATTTAGGCCATCGTTTCTAGATATATGTTCTCTACCCCCATAATTACTTTACATGAACTTAATTTAATGTTGTTATGGGTTTCAATTTTGGTTTAACTATTGATTTACACTTTCAATTTAACTATATACATACATACATACATACGTGTGTGTGTGTGTGTGTGTGTGTGTGTGTGTGTGTGTGTGTGTGCACGCGCGCGTATGTATATATGTATACATACATACATATTTTTGTGTGTGTATATACACACACACATGTGTGTGTGTGTGTGTCTGTGTCTGTGTACATAGACGTACACACACAGACGTGTGTACACACACAGACACATAGATATATATACATACATATGCATGTAGATATGTATGTATGTATGTACACACACACACACACACACACACACACACACACACACACACAACAACAACAACATTAAATTAAGTTTAGGTAAAGTAATTACGGGGGTAGAAAACATATATCCAGGAACGATGGTCTAAATATGTCAAAATAATGTTTATTATATTGGTTTCAAGATTTTTTTTTTCAAACATCATTGTGGATCACCTAAACATATGTTTATTGTATTGGTTTCAAGATGTGTGTGTGTGTGTGTGTGGCTTTAAATTTTCAATTAATTAGACAAAGAGGAATAGTAGATTTTGATGGGCATAGAAAACCACAAAATTTAAGTGAGTCGGATAAGCTTTCATGTACCCAATGAACTCTCCTATTTTAAGGTAAGATACCCACTATAAAAAAGATTAAGGTGAACCATCCATCTTTTTACTAAGAATCATAATCATCTTACAAAAATAGGATAATGCATAAATGCCACATCATAAACATTTGTTTAACTCCTCACACAACACCCTATGTATATATGTGTGTGTGTGTGCACACATACTTACACACACACACATGCAAAATATTAGTTTATATATATATATATATATATATGTATATATATATATATATGTATATATATATGTATATATATATATATATGTATATATATATGTATTATATATATATATATATATATACATATATATATACATATATATATATATATATGTATATATATATATATATAATACATATATATATACACATATATATATATATATATATATATATATATATATATATACATATATATATACATATATATATATATATACATATATATATACATATATATATATATATACATATATATATACATATATATATATATATATATATACATATATATATATATATATATATATATATATATATATATATATATATCCTAGTATAGCTTTAAATTTTCAATTAATTAGAAAAAGAGGAATAGTAGATTTTGACGGGTATAGAAAGCCACATAATTTAAGGAGTGGGATAAGCTTTCATGTACCCAATGAAATCTCCTATTTTAAAGTAAGATACCCACTATAGAAAAAAATAAGGTGAACCATCCATATTTTTACTGAGAATCATAATCATCCTACAAAAATAGGTTAATGCCGAAATGCCTCATCATAAACATTTGTTTAACTCCTCACACAACACCCAATTAGTTTCTTAGACTAACACATATTTCAATCTAAGTAAGGGCAAGTTGTGAATGAACAATATGAGTAGAAGCTACCCAATATCCTAAGCAGAGAACACCAAGCCCATCACCATCTTCTTGCCAAAAAATTGATCGTAAGAGACACATTGATGATGAGGAGTATGGGCTCTCCACAAATGAATAGAATCCATTTAAGAAAATGAAACTAACAGGTATAAGGCTAACCACTATGTCCTTTCCCAATAAAAAATCAAGAAAAAATATATATTATAAATTGTTTAATTATCTATATAGAAAAAGAAATTAAGAATATATATATATATATATATATATATATATATAAGTTATGAGTTATCAAACATTGTATTTCAATGTTATTATTATATTTGGGTTGCCCTCCTAGGTATCTAAATCTAAAATTAATCAGCAAGGATCTATTGTAGGAATGGATATATATATATATATATATATATATATATATATATATATATATATATATATATATATATATATATATATATATATATATATATATATATATATATATATATATATATATATATATATATATATTCCTACAATAGATCCTTGCTGATTAATTTTAGATTTGGATACCCAGGAGGGCAACCCAAATATAATAATAACATTGAAATACAATGTTTGATAACTCATAACTTGAATTCCTTGGAAACATAGCAATAGATTATTGGATGGTGATGTATATTTCCTTTATTATAATATTATGTAGTTTTAACACTATACCTAATAATA